>JARHVA010000798.1:1862500-2305000 GCA_037957365.1 Torreya grandis
CTTATAATGAGATGAAGTTTTTGCTAACTGATCACTTGGTAAAGGAAATGACAAAAAAGAAACAAGGTTTGTATAACCAACTCATAATAACAATTATTCATGTGTAAAGAGATAAGATGGTAATAATAATGAAAAGAAAACAAGGGAGTTTTAAGAAAAAACTCAAGAATAAAAATAAGGTAATGATAAACAATAAAACCATAAGCAAACATAAATGACATTATAGGTAGTATACAGTGAAAAATTAAAGTCACCATGTAAGATAAAGAATAATTTGAGACAATGTCAAATGATATAACTAATCGATAAAGAAAAAACTGGAGCACACATCCAATCCAAATGAAAATGTAAGAACACCTTGCATGTGCTCATAATTACTAATATATTTATCCACACACATTATCCAGAACATCTAATAAGTCTCTATGAAATTGAATGCAAACTATAGTTAATGTCTCATCTATCTTCAGTGAAATTTGTGAAATGCTTCACATCTAATATCCTCAACAGAAAAGGTAAGATGCTTAATGGATCATGGTAAGGAGGGATATAATGCAATGGATGCTCATGAGAATTCACATAAATGTACTCTATAGGTGATGAAGAGATCAATAGTGGGGAAGGATCCATAGGTGAGGTACTCATAGGTGGATAAGGATCCACATGTGAGGGAAGGTCCACAGGTGAAGGATTCATAGGTGGAGAAATGGGAGGTGAATAAGGGACCACAAGAGGAGATGGAACCATAGGAAGTGGAACCATGGGAGAAGAATGGGGAGCCTTATTATCAAAATGACCTATGGGAGGAATGGTAAAAGGTGGTCTTTAAGATGCTATTGGAGAAAGTAGCAAAGATTCATATGATGGGTGCCGCATTGGTGTTAGAGACAATATACCTCTCCATACTTAGGAACATATTTAGGTAGTACCTTCAGAGGAGTTATGGCCTTGTTTGAGGACTGAGGGGTAATGGGATGTAAAGTATCAATATATTGGTATAACTTACATTAATGCATGGATGAATGGCTAACTATGCCATGGAAGCAATAAATACGCTCGTGGGTAGGCTTTGTAGAGGTACTCATAAGAGGAGGTGTAACAAGAGTAGAATGAGTTTGAGAAGGCTCATCATCCTATTTGGTGGGTAACAGAGCCATCTATGGTAAAATAATCAAACCATCACCAAGATAAGGTGGTGGTGGTGGAGAAATAGGGCAAGGATTGATGATAAGAGTGATAGGATCAGAAGCAGGAATAGACTTAGCTAAAATAGGTGTGGGAATGGGATCCAAACTAGGGTCTATTAAGGGAGGGGTGGGGTCTATATAAGGCTAAAGGAGATTTGCATGCATCTTAGGGATAAGTAGGATATAGGGGTCATGGTACCTAGCAAAGTGATAGGGCCCAATTATAACATGATCCATAAGCATACTCTTATTATTTTTTTCAAAAACTGGAGGCATTTGTACCATTTATACCCTATGATAAAGAGGAAAATTTCTAAAATTAAGAACTATATATGATGGAACACAAGAAGATATACTAAAATAATTAAGTAAAGAGGAATGATATCAGATAATCTCAACATCACGAGCCTGAACAAAACCTCCTAAGAATGGGTCATCTAAGGTATAATCATCATCATAATCAGGTGTATGAAGATCAATGGCGTAGGTAGGGATGACATTATCACCCTATGAGGTGTGATGAATAGAATGCTGAATCTTAGTTAAGACAATGGGGATGTCATCATAAGGTCATTGATGAGAGCAAGGTTACAAAGAAACATGAAGATGAGAGATGAGATGAAGTAAGAGATCAAAAGTCTTAATCTTGAAATTAATCTCATCAATTTCATCATCATTAGAATCTAAGAGGTTAGGGGGAATATTCTAAATGAGTTCAAAATAACCATTATAACCTTGAGTGGATTTTATTAGAAATGTTAGGTTGTGGAGCTAAAAGCTTCACTGATGCAAATAGGGGAGGAGGTTGCTGAGTTGTAGAGAAACTAGCGTCAATTTGATCAGTCGATGTCAGTCAGATTAGTGAAGAGAAGCAACCGACGTCAATCAGGGATCGACTAACGTCAGTCACCTCCAGGCAGATAGGGACCGATGTTGGTCGCCTGTGCGGTTCAAAACTGCAAGTTTTATGGGTAGTTAGTTAATGAACCAAGTGTTTGCATGTCAAGAGCCAAATTTATACTAGAAGCTGCGGATTTAATTATTTTAATTAGATGTCTAATTATTGTTTGGATGAGATCTATATAAGAGACTCATGGGCTGTATTGTAAAGTGTGCTAGTTTGAGTTGAGCAAAGTTAGCTCCTTCTATGTGTGAGGTGAGCAAGTGTGTTCCTCCTAGTTCCACAGTAGTACCAACTGTGGGTGCTAGTTTTGGAGAATCAGAAGGGTTCTTGGGTGTAGGATCTTAGTCAATAGGTGTGCATGGCTACATTAGGAGATCTACATGGTAAGTAAGATTATTGATCTGTAGGTGTATGTGTGTGCATGATCCAGGTTTGCAGGTGTGCAGAACCAGATTGATTTGCAAGTGTGCAAGATCAGGGAGGACAATAACACAACATGGAGCATGGTCAGGCAGGATCTACTTGGAGTACAGTGTGTACTCAAAAAGAGAGCAAAGAGGAAGGCAAGGAGGATCCTTCCATAAGTAAGATCATTTGGGTTGCAAGTTGTTGTAGTTCAGGGGAGATCTACTTGGAGTGCATGGAGCACTTGTGGAGTGCATGGAGCACTGGTGTACTGGCAGTAGTGGATACTGATTGGTTGGAGGTGAACACCAACTCTGTGTTTGAGTTGTGTTTTGGGACCGTAAGAGAGAGAGCTTTGAGGGAAGATTTACTATTTATGCCCTAGAGGTGTGGGAGCCCTAGAGGTGTGTAAGGAAGAAGAACTGTGGCAATCTTCTTTGTTGTATTTCCTTCTGGAAGAGTATTAATACAATTGTGTATTGTCTCTCATATTCTGTGTTGTTTTTGAATTCTAGTTACTTGTGATTCTGGTTTAATTCTGCATGTAAGTTGCTTGTATTTGGTAATCAATTGTGTGCTTCCGTATTTCCCAACAAGTGGTATCAAAGCTAAGGTTGCAGGGAGCAGGTTTTGTGTTTGGTTACAGGTCACTTTCAGGGGTTTTTGATTGAGTGGGAGTATAGCAACGATAGAAGAAAGTAAGCTATGAATGGAGGAATTGAAAAGCATGAATGGTCAATTATGGTCCTATGGAAAGAAAGAGCAGGGAAAAGAATATTGTTTGTTGGTAGAAGATCAGCATGAAGGAACTGAAGAAGCAGATGTTGCAGGGGTTGTTGCACAGGATGCTCTGGTATGTTTCTTGGATAAAGTAGAATCTTGTTTTATAGATTCTATTACCTCTTTCTATGCAGTCCAAAATAGAGTATTTTTCCATGTTAAGGTCTTTGGAAAGATTTATTTAGGGGCTGGTGTGCCTTGCCAAAGAATTAGCAAAGGGGAAGTGAAGCTAAAATTGTAGGCGGCCAACACATGGGTGTTGAAGGAGGTCATGCAGGTCCCAGTGTTGAAGATATGGCTAATTTCTTCAGAAAAGTTGGGTGATGAGAGATGCACAAGAACTCTCACAACGGATGCACTAGAATTAGCTGGTGGTAAGAAAGCAAGTACTCTTTATCTACTTGCTTATAGTACTGATTCTTCTTCTATTACGGAGACGTGGCTTTGTAGGCTTGGTCACAAGAGTAAGAAGGAGATGCATGTTCTTAAGAGGAAGTCAGATGTGTTTGACAGGCTTAAGAATTGGAAAGCCTTGGTGTTTATGGAGGAGATGGCAGACAAGGATCAATGGAGAAGGCTGAGTAACTCTGAGCAGAGCAGTTTGGACAGGGATTTGATTCAGATAAAGCTTGCAAGTAAAAAGTCATCACTGATAGGAAAACACAAGTACCGGCATCGGTTAGGAGGAACCAGTGTCGAACAAATAGGTGCCGATGTCGATCATGTACAAACCGAAGCTGGTGATGTCAGGCAGGGTAAGATTGATGTCGGTTAGGAGGACCGAAGTTGACAATAGGGACACTGATGTCGGTAGAGTTGGTAGTCAGGATAGGCACATGGAAACTGATGTCGATCGAATGCAGACTGTGTAGTGACTGAGGTCAGTCACTGTAACAGATTTTGGGTGGACAGCAAGCTCTCAAGGAGTCTCAAATGCCCATATGGAGGACTAAAAGGGTAAGTAAGCCTCAAATTCATTATTCCTCTTCTTTATACTTGTTGCTCACTGTAGAGCAGGAAGGATCTAGGAAACAGTGGGAGCATGGCATGAACAGGTATGCAGAACCAAGCAGGAGATTTGGTAGGGTTGCCAGCCGGTATGAAAGCACAGAGATGAATGGATACCTTAGTTAAAGAATAGAGAGAATGGACACGTGAGACGGAAGGCCAGGTCATATGGTCTTGAGGAAGCTGCATGATAGTGGTACAGGGTTGACAGGTGGAGGACAAAGCATGGCTTTAGTCAATGTTAGGGTAACTACTATGGGTTACTTTACTAGGTGGATGATGAGTTGCAACATCATCCTATTACTGTATGTTGTGTGTTTGCATGCAGTGTTACACATACAGGGTTTTTTTGAGCTAAAGGTAAATTTAGTTTAGAAGGTATGTCATGAGGAATTTTGAGTAGCAAAATTCTTTGGCATGAGTGGGTTCTAGAGACATAGAGATCACAGGTTGATTTTGTCTCCAGATAATTGTGTGAAGCTGGTGAGCATGTCGATGGGTTGGACAGTGTTATTAGCAGTGTCCTGATTCACATGATGAGGTTAAGTACATGAGTACTGGACCTGGGTTTCCCATGCAGTGGGAGCTATCAGAAAGTTTGGAGTTGATTCGGGAAAGAAGCACTGGAGGGCAGTTTAGTGGATTCTCAGGTATTTGAGAGGGACCAGTAGCAGGTGCACATGCTATGCACAATCAAGTTCTTTTATACATGTGTTTGTAGATGCAGATGCGGCAGGTTACTTGGATGACAGGAGGTGCACCACAGGTTATGTGGTGGTTGGTCTTCAAGATTCATCTTGAAGAGGGATACAAGCCAGGAAATAGATTAGATAGGGTACAAGTACATGTATAGTGCAACTGTTTATCTCCAAGTGGGAGATTGTTAGGTTGTGGTGCTAAAAGCTTCACTGATGCAAATAGGGGAGGAAGTTGCTGAGTTGTAGAGCAACCGGTGTCGGTTTGATCAATCGATGTCGATTAGATTAGTGAAGAGAAGCAACTGACGGCAGTCAGTTATCGGTCGATGTCGGTCACCTCCAAGCAGACAGGGACTGACGTCGGTCACCTGTGTGGTTCAGAACTGCAAGTTTTACGAGCAGTTAGTTAACGAACCAAGTGTTTGCATGTCAAGAGCCAAATTTACACTAGAAGCTGCGGATCTAATTATTGTAATTAGATGTCTAATTATTGTTTGGATGAGATCTATATAAGAGGCTCATGGGTTGTATTGTAAAGTGTGCTAGTTTGAGTTGAGCAAAGTTAGCTCCTTCTATGTGTGAGGTGAGCAAGTGTGTTCTTCCTAGTTCCATAGTAGTACCAAGTGTGGGTGCTGGTTTTGGAGAATCAGAAGGGTTCTTCAGGGGTGTAGGATCTTGGTCAGCAAGTGTGCATGGCTACATTAGGAGATCTACATGGTAAGTAAGATCATTGATCTGCAGGTGTATGTGTGTGCATGATCCAAGTTTGTAGGTGTGCAGAACCAAATTGATTTGCAGGTGTGCAAGCTCAGGGAGGATAGTAACACAACAAGGAGCAGGGTCAGGCAGGATCTACTTGGAGTACAGTGTGTACTCAGAAAGAGAGCAAAGAGGAAGGCAAGGAAGATCCTTTCATAAGTAAGATTATTTGGGTTGCAGGTTGTTGCAGTTTAGGGGAGATCTACTTGGAGTGCATGGAGCACTTGTGGAGTGCGTGGAGCACTGGTGTACTGGCAGTAGTGGATACTGACTGGTTGGAGGTGAACACCAACTCTGTGTTTGAGTTGTGTGTTGGGACCATAAGAGAGAGAGATTTGAGGGAAGATTTACTATTTATGCCCTAGAGGTGTGGGAGCCCTAGAGGTGTGTAAGGAAGAAGAACTGTGGCAATCTTCTTTGTTGTATTTCCTTCTGGAAGAGTATTAATACAATTGTGTATTGTCTCTCATATTCTGTGTTGTTTCTGAATTCTAGTTACTTGTGATTCTGGTTTAATTCTGCATGTAAGTTGCTTGTATTTGGTAATCAATTATGTGCTTTTGTATTTCCCAATAAGAAATTTAAGTCATTAAGACTCATGAAATAGAACATTAGGTAATGGTTCAAGGGTAAGAATCTTGAATACACCCCAGTCTTAGAATTGTTTAAAATTCTAAGGATTGGTGTCACCCTAAATCCTATAGGTGGCTCCATTGTGAGGGAATTTAATACATTGGCAAATGGAAGAAGCAACTACTCTCATATGATGAGTCCATGGCTTACCAAGCAAGATGTTGTAAGATAGAGTAAAGTTAAATATCATCACCTTCACATGAATGGTGATAGGTGGGATGGTAATGGGGAGCCACACACAACCTAAAGGAGGCATTTGCCTTTGATAATATCCTTGACATGTGTTGTGTGTGGATTTGAGATTGCATTCATAATATCCAAGGGTTTTTATAAAATCAAGAGAAGCCACATAAGTGCTAGAACCCTCATCAATAAAGGCTTTTTTGACTTAGATATCACTAATTTGGACACTAATAAATAGAGGAGGATCATCTACATGCAGAAAAATCTCATTGAGAATTATATAAGTGATGGGAAATTTGAGGGAAAGAGAAGTGTCCATTATTTCATCAACATGTATAGACATTTATTCACATTATTTTAATATGTTATCTTCAGATCTAGATAAGGTTTGTTTGCATCCTAATAGTGGAGGATGAGGGATGTTTATTTCGAATAAAAGTTGCATAAGATGGTTATAATGATGGGGATAAGTCCTCATAAGCTCAATAAATGGGATTTAGGATGGGAGATTAGTGATTTCTATGATAAGGTCCCACTTATCATAACCCATAACAAGATTGTTAGAAATAGGTGCATAGTGTTGAAGGAGGTCCTCGGAAGGAGGATGCAAAGTACATTCAAATTTATGTTGATAATAGGGAGAAGGTTTAGGGAGAGGATAAGTTTGTAGATTGTGATAAAAAGATGAGGTAGTTGATGCAGGTGGGTTTTGAGAAGTGCTAAAAGAAATGTTGATAAAAGCTTGGGTGTCATTGGTGTTAGGTAAAGAAGATGGAGGAATGGTAGAAATAGTATGGGATGTGCTATCCAAGGGAGGAGTTGGAATTGGTTCATCAAAATTTATAAGGTCATAATTCCCCAACTCATTTAAATAAGTTGGAGAATAATCTTGGATAATATGAAATATGTGAGACAATGGAGGTATGTAGATAAGTTGAGGATTAATGAAAGTAACCACCCTTTGTATATTGGTCATATTAACCGCATTCTCTTTAAAAGCTGGGTCAATAAGACTTTCAACATCGTTGGTAGAAGGGGTGGGCTTATCTTGGTTATCTTGGTGATTTGGAAGAGGGTCTTTATAAATGGCCAAATGAGCATTAGCTTGATTCAAATCTTGAGATTTAGTGTTTGTTTCATGGGCTTTGAAAGTGATGTCATAGGCTTATTAGAATTTTTGAATGATAGAATCATGGTCAAAATTGGGACCATGAAGAAAATACATAGCTAAATTATGAAGTTGCCTATAGGTCTTATGAGAATGATCCCAACTAACATGAAACCAAAAAAATTTAGTAGGATCATACCAAGATTTCATAGGATGAGTGGGACCAAGTTCTCATCGTAGAGGTCTGGGAAGATAATTTAGTAATTCGATTAAGGATAAAGGTTTGTAAACATTGATGTTATTAGGTGAAGATAAATGAGGATTGGTGAATTATTGAGAAGGGGAAGCTGGTTCCAAAGATTGGTTAGGAACAACAACTTGAATAGTGTGAATGGTGTCATAAGAGTCCATGACACCATCATTGATAACATGTTTATTCTTGTTTTTAAGTTATATATGAGTACCCATGGAAGGTTGGGATGGCTCAAATTGATGCATAAGGAAATCTTGATATTTTACTTGGTCAATGGCCTCTTCCAAAGTATGTAGAGAGAGAGTCTAGACTTGATATTGAACTTGGGAAAGAGAGCATTGGTAAAGAGATGGAAAAGGTTATCATCGACCATGTTATGTTCACATTTATTGGACAACATCTTCCATCATTTAAATAAATCTTGGGATTTTCTATTTTTGATTTGCTTATAATTGATAATATGGGCCAAGGTATTCTTAGGAATATCACTAGTTTAGAACTCTTGAACTAGAGTAGTTACTAAATCTTCCAAACTAGTAATAGAATGCGTTTTAAGTTGGTTGTACCAATCTAAAGCATCACTCGTGATATTTTTGGCTAATAAATTGTTAGAATTAAATTTATTTAATTTGGTCCAGTCTTTATATAGATTTACAAATGTTTTTAAGTGAAGAGTAGGATTAGTCGACCCATTGTAAGAAATGGTAGGGGTGATACCTCCTATATCGATATTAGCAATTTGATTGTAAGAGGCTCATTTTGAAGATGCTAGATTTTCTTGTTGATAAGAGGAGGTTGAGGGATAATATTACCATGGGAATATAGAAGAAGAGGTGTGGGATATTTTAATTATGTGTGGCCCATGGCATCTATTGAGGGTGGGTTTGAAAATAGATAAGGTGGTTTTGCATTTATGTCATTTGATTTGCATGATTAACTTGAAAAGCATTCATTTCATTAAGAGTTTGTAATAAGAGTCGATGGGTTTGATTTACATTGTTAGCATTGTTTGAAGCAGTAGAATTAGAAGTAGTGGTTGGGGTAACACTATTGGTGTTATTAGGAGCTTGAGAAGAGTTATTAAAATGTGAGGCACTAGTGGCAAAATTTGCTTGTGTGGCAAAAGATGCATTAGTGAAGGGATGAGAAGAGAAAGCACTAGAAGCATGATTACCATGGGTAGAAAATGATGTACTAGTGTAATAATTAAGAAAAGTAGATCTTGGAAGAGGTCCTCTAGATGTAGAACCTGCCATGTTAGTAGAGATACTAGGAATGGAGGTAAAAGAAGTCAAAGAAGAAGAAGTCATGGTATGAGAAGGGGTCAAAATTGAGGAAAGAGGCTGAGAAGAAAAGAGGATAGTATTCCAAAATCCATGTGAGAACATGGGAGAAGTTGAATGAGGATCTTCAACTTGACCACTAATAATGAGGTGGTAAATAGTAGAAGGATCCTTTACTCGATGTTGAGGAAATTCAGAGATAAGAAGAGTATTTCAGGGGTATACTCTAATTTATGTTGATCTTTAAGTGAGAAGAGAGGATTGTGAAGTGACGAGGAATGAGGAGGGGTCCCATAATTTCTTGTATGATTGGATATATGAACATTACTCTCATCTAGGAGAGGATCCCTAATCTACTTATGGGAGACCCTACGAGGGTTAGTAAGACTCATCATATCCATTGAATTCAACTCAGTGTTTTCATAAAACAAGAAGTTCATGATGAGGGAGAAGGACTAGATAAGGAAAAAAGTGATTCAAAAGTAAGGAAAAACAAGGGGATAGATAAGATTATAGAGTCAACTAGATCGACCTAGTATTTGAAATATGGTCTAAAAATTGAGAAAATAGGGATACAGAGTCGACTAGGTTGACCTAATTTTGTAACCTGGGTAGAAAATAGGAAGAAAAAGATATAGAGTCAACAAGATTGACTTGGTATTATCTTGGGAGGAAGAAAAAAATACTATGTTGATAGGGTCAGTTCTATACTGTAGGTAGGGGAGACATACAGTCTGTAAGAGACTGTGTCAAATAAAATGATTGTGTACTGAAATAAGAAAAATTTTCAAAGTACTTTTGAAATCAAGAAGTGAAAAGAAACACACAATTAATTTGGTCAATGAGGATAATCCAATTAAGGCACATAACACAAAATCTTACACCAATGCTGGCCAATACAAGTTTTTGCAATACAACATACAATTGAGCAAAGAGCAAGCAATCAAATTGGAAAGTTAATGCTAAGTGGTCATCCTAAATGTTGTTAGATTATTAGAGTATGATTTCAAGTGTGATGGGAAGTTAGGTGTAAATAAATATAAATTAATCTATAAATGGTTTTAGGATGTTTAGGTTGAAAGGGATCTATGTTGGTAATGGTACTGGCTTGGTATTGGGGTCTACCTCCTCACTTCACATACTATAATGATAAGGGTCTCGAGTGATTTACAAATATATACCTTTAACTAGGTGTTTATACTTGGTAAAAAAACCAAGTCAGCTTCTCCCTTGCTGATGAAATCCAAGTGGGTAGGCCTTGGGTAGATAATTATCTAAATGCATTTTAAGATTATGTAATTTGGTAGTGTGTGCATAAAAGAGAAAAATAGTGCAACTAAATGGTATATTGAAAAACCACCTAATTAGACTATGTGATCTATTCTAAGCATTCAAACAACAAAAAGTAAAAGTGTGAGCTAATTACTAGCATATAAGTGTTAATTCCAACTTTGAAACACAATATAGTGTCGAATTAGATGATAATGTATGCAGAGATTATAGAATAGAGTTGATAGTGTCACTATTGTATTGTTGAAGCAAGGGTTTGTTTAGAAATACATCAATAGTGTTGACCTAGTCTTTCAAATATAAGATAGAATATAGATTTAGGTCGATAGAGTGGACATAGTTTGATATACAGGGGTAGTTTTAAAGATTGCAAACTATGAAAAAGAGAACTATAATGAATAAAAAGAATGAAAGAGAAAGAGAGAAATGAACTTTAGTGGGTTAGAGGATACAAAGGAAGGTGAGATTGTTGTTGAAGCACCTTAATTTTTACTTTCACAGTCTACCAACTGTGTCAATTGGGTCGACCTAGTTCAACAGTTCCCTACTTTCTAAAGCCTTTAAAGAATACTATGCTGGGAGTGTTGACTTAGTATCTTTGCTATAAGTCTAAAAGTGTACAATGTTGATAGAGTCGACCTAGTAGTCTATCTGAAAGTTTGAAAGTGTACTATGTTGACTAGGTCAACCTAGTAGTCTTTTTGGAAGTGAAAACTTGTACTATGTCAAACTGTTTATCTTAGTAACTTATACCTAATGAAAATTTGCATAAATAGAATATAGTCATGTTGTTATGATTGTGTGTTGAACCTATGTATAGAAGTTAGAAACTATACCAACACTATCAACCCATTGTCACAAATATAGAAAAATAATAAATAAAATGATAAAAAAAAAAAGTGAGATAAAACTTATAAGGGTTAAATTCACATCGAATTCACCAGAATGTATGCAATTAGAAATGCATCATGTCTATAAATCAATCCTAACTTAGAGAAGATAGATCATACTTACACTTTCGATTAGAGATACATTTGATAATCAAGAACATGACTGATATGGGGATCCATTAAATCCAATTAGGGGATATTTTATCACAATATACAATGCTAGGGAGGGTTCCAAAGCCTCCAGTCAAGTACAATTATGCAACAACCCTAACTAAGCCTTCACTAAACTAATAACAAGTAAAGCAAATAAATATAATCTAGTGCTCATCAAAGCTTGTGGCACAATGTAGGGGTAAGAAATAATAAAAGTAAACTGCATAAGAGACATACTCACACTAGTGTATATGAAATCTTAATGCATGTAAGAGAAGTATAAATGCATATCTATATACTCTTACAAAGGAATAACAAAGTTAGGAATACTTACTTTTGAAAACGAACCCATCAAGCCTCAATCTCTCTCTTGGATAATGTGTTTTTTAAGAGGTTGTTGTGATATATAAGGATGACAAGGATAAATCAGCTCTAGGATACACAACCTATAAAATCATCCAAAAAAATTCTCCACAAGACATGATCCGTATCTCCAAAGAAAGTATGAAACCTTAAGCTTGTTCTTCAAGTAAAATGCTGGATAAATATATACGTAATAAATCTTACTTCTTATCTTTTCTAAATAATGAAAAAATGAGTTTCTATATATAGACATATTTAACCTTAATCCAGTTTAAAAGTTTTGGCTGACAGGGTTGACCTAGTCAACCTAGTACAATTATGGACAAAAATTCACTAGGTCATAGGATAGGTCGGTCAAGAGCCGACCTAGACACTAAATGAATTTTACCCAAAATAGTACAAGGTCGACCTAGTCAACCTAGTACAGTGAAAAATCAAAAGGGGATTAAGGTTAGGAAAAGGGGGACACAAGTTGGGAAATGAATGAGGAGTGTGTAATAGATAAGATTAAGATAAGGGAAATTGTTTTTAGGAGACAAGTGTGCAAATAACAAATAAAAAAAGAGATAGCAATCTTGTGAAGCACCAATGGTCTATGCACCCCTTAAGGCATGCACTCAGAGATTGAGACTCAAAGGGTTCTTGTAAGATAGAGAGCATCAGTAATTGATAAAAATTTGAAAATATTATGTGTATACACTTTCCATTAACAATGACACAAAGATGATCATTGATATTGAATTTCAAATAGCTTTCAAGATTCTTAAGATCAGTCAAAATTTGCCAACTCCTAAAAATAGGTCCCTGAATGTTTTTATTTGACATGTATAATATATATAGAGATTGACATACTTGTTTTCTCAATCGTATAAATTCAACAATAAATAATGATCTCCCTTGAACATGTTTTATTAAATAATTGATTTCCTTCAACATTTGGAGAATTTCACATAATGTTAGTAATGTTTCTAATTCTGTTAAATGGTACAACAAATAATTTTGCCTTGTTAACTTCCCTATACTATTTATACATAAAACCTACTAATGATGGATATTATTCAAAAAATTTGCATGTAGGCTCATACATGGAAATCCATTTTGTATCAACATCTTTCAATAGTTTTTTACTATTAGTCACTCAAATTATAAATTTTTGGAACTCCAAAAATATTTTTGGATTGCTTGACATAAAAGCATGTAAGTCACGAATTAGCTCTTCCAATTTTGTGATAATCCTAAATGTGATAATAATTTTGTATGCAAGATTTATTATATGAACCATGCAATGAATTGAAATCATATATAGGGAAACTATTATTTGAAGTTGAACACAAAAACCATTTCTATGCCCTTGCATTACTGATGTACCATCATCTATAACACACACCAACTTGGTATCTATTGCATAATAATCCATCGCAACTTTATATCTAAAATTAGATATAACTAATTTGTGAAGGTTTTCAACATTATAATTTTATACCATTTTATGAACAACTAATAGATAAGGTTGCTTTGAATATTTTTCAAACGTATAAACATGCATGCAAACCCATGATGTGTTTTCAAATGTTGTGATCTCATCAATGGACAATGAGATAAATAGTGAATTTTGAACTTTTTCTTTCAAATCCTCCTTCTCAACCATTGCTAGACATTTTTCCATTTCTCAAACACTGCCCTTTGACCAATGTTATTGTGTAATATCAAGAAGCCTATTATGTTGAATTTTTTTTTATAATCTAAAAAATTAGAAATAGGTCTTATTTTAAAAAAATGCGTTATACAATAGATAAATAGATATATTTTTCTTTTTTATTGGACTGCATAACTTTCCCAAATTGAGATTTGACTGTTCCCACTTTTTCAACAAGATTTCTAATCATTTTCATATTTTTGTGAATATTTTACATGCATGCATTCTTCTACATTTTTACACCTATGTGTTCTTGTTTTCTATCCATCTGTGTGCTCCACTGACACATATTTTTCCACAGTTTTTCTCAATTGTGTCCAACTTAAGTTACATTTTGTGATCCTTTTCTAGTTTTTAACTACATATTTTTTTGGAGTATCACTACCATTTTCTAGCTTTACGGGTTTAATGAAGGGATATTTTGCTTCCCAGTCAACCTTAAAAGACCTTCCAATTTCCTATCTACTTCTCTTCCTTTGCAAAAACTTCTAAGTGGAATTTTTCATTGAAGTTGGTATTTGATGAGAACTAGAAATCTCTTTTGGTAGTTGAATTTCATCATCATTATCATCTAGAGCCATAGGAACATCTTCGAGTGGTGTCATGTCATCATCAATAAAATTTTCATTAATTCTTTCTTGTGAAAAATAATCATTATCATGGGGGATTTCTACATGTAAAAGGGTTTTGATATTGTTCTTGATAGTTAAAATCAAATTGATTGCAAATTTTAAAAAATGTTTTCTTTATAAGTACCTATATTCTTTGTGCACGTTGGTTGTATGAACCTTTTTTGGCTCTCTAAAATAAGATAATATGCTCAATTTTATTGATAATTAACCTATCCTTTTACCATCACCACTATATGCCATTTTACCACGTAGAAAATAACAATAAATTTTGCAATTCAATGGTTTTAAGTGATGCAGTCGAATGGATTCTAGTACTACGCTGACTATTAGATGGTCACTAATACTATGATACTAGTGTTGAGCTAGGCTAAGTGATGTATCTAGTCGGTTTCAATATGATATAACTAGACTATTGCTGGAGGGATTTAACCAATCGGTAGTAGGAAGGATGCAATCAGTTGGTGGCAATAAGGATGAAACTGATTGGTAGTAGGAAAGATGCAATTGGTCAGGCTTATCTAATTTTATGACTAATGATGCCAATTCGATCGATTATATAAACACTGCAACTAGATGGTTGATAATATGGTGCAATCAAATAGTTATATTTGTATAATGGTTACTTGTTTGATATCATCACATGGTTGCATTTTTTAAAAGAATGATAATTGGATGGTTACCCATGGAATCATATTTACTATATGTATAAGGCAAATTGGATGCTTGTCCATGGAATCATTTTGTGTGTGTGTGTGTGTGTGTGTGTGTGTGTGTGTGTGTGTGTGTGTGTGTGTGTGTGTGTGTGTGTGTGTGTGTGTGTGTGTCTAAGGTGAATTGAATGGTTTCCCATGAAATCATTATAAAAATTTGGTGATCTGAACCATAAAATAACTTACATTCCAAAAATTTTAGGTGACCTAGTCCTATGTATTACCCCTCCAAAATTGCCAATTTTTTACCAAAAATTGAATATTCATGAATTAACAAATATTCACCACTAAAATTTACTCTAGTCATTTTAAAGATATAAAAAATAGAGATAAGGAAGAACATAATTTTTTTTTAACTAAAAGAGGGGTAAAAATATTATTAGAAATAGGGAAATAAGAAGTTACATAGCATTATCCTGGTCAACAAGCTGAACCAGCTTCTGGGATAAATCGAGGGGCAGCATCATATGATCTGAGATGTTCCAAGGTGGTCCATGCTCAGAGGCCCATTTGGCCAAGCAGTCGGCTACCCCATTCCGTTCATAGGGAATATACATAAAGGTCACAGACTCCAAGGAAGTACAAAGTTGAAGCACCTGTTGCACCACTCCAGCGAAATGTCAATCAACGATCTCCAAATCCCACTTATTCAGCATATTAACCACCACCTGTGAGTCAGATTCACAGATGATTCTGTGCCAGCCAAGATAACAACACTGCTAAACAACCATCAAGATCACCAGAGCTTCCATGAGGTTATTCATATGATAGCCTTTGTGAATTGAAAAGAAAAATTGCATCTTACCAGAATTATCACATCCCACCCTGCCAACACTAGCTGGTCCAAGATTTCCCAGAGATGACCCATCAGTATTGACTTTGAGGATGCCAGCCATAGGGGGAGACCACCATCCCATCCAGTTGACAGGGTGCATAAGCTGTCTACGCTTATGCGCTAGGATGTGAGGGGCGAAGGGAGTATCTCTTGGATACACAACAACAAGGTGCATGTAGATCCTAGAATCAGTCGATCCCAAGTCTGTAGCCACCTCACACTTAGCATGGATATTTTCAAGAATAGAATTTGTAATTTTCCCCCACAAGACCTTGAACTCAATATTCACATCTTGAAAAATCCACCTGTTCCTCTCCAGCCATAGATGCCACAAGATAAAAGACGGGTTGATGCACCAAATAACCTGAAGAGGCAAAGCCTGAGAGGGAGGGTGACCCAATTGGTCATAGAATTTAGACAGAGAAGCAACATGCCAGCAAGGGTAGTCCCACACCTCCCACCATAGGTACCAAATCTATTTGGCAAAAGAGCACTGAAAGAAAAGATGGGAGATGGTTTATTCGTTGCTACGGCATATAACACACATAGAGGGCCCCTAAAAGCCCCATTTTTAGAGGTTGTCCCAAGTAAGACACCTATTGTAAACCAGAACCCCGAGGAAAAAGTTACACTTAGGCCAAGAAGAGTTGTTCTAGACCTTCTTCCCCCAAGAGATCACCACTTCACCAAATAGTTGCTTTGTCAATGCAAGGTACCCAGATGAAATGGAGTATTTCTCAGAGGGATCTCCCCCCCATGCCAACACATCCCACTCCTACAAGGAATTGCATTCCCTAGAGGCCAAAATCTGGGATAACTCTAGCCGATCCTCCATAGGGCCACTTGACAACCAATCCAAAGAGTTCTTCCATTGGTACCCCACCGCTGTGCCCATCCTGAAGGCCTCCTTATAATGATCCACCGTATTCCACCAGCAGATAGTAGAGAATCACAGAATGACTACAAATGTGGATGAGAGGATAAGAGAGGGGGAAACCCATCCCAAGAGTCACTCCAAAAGAGAGCATCTGTTGTAGATCCAAAAGAGGCTACATTTCACCAGATGAGCTCCATGCTTGAGGGTATCCCACATCAACGACCCTCTTCCCTCAAGAGGAAGTCTTGAAATATCCACTGGATCAACCGCCAAATAGTACTTAAAAGTGAGGATATGGGCCCAAAGGTGAGCTTGACTGGAGCACCATTGCCAATAAAGTTTGGCAGCAAGAGCTTGACTGCATAGAATTACAGAGTGCAACTCAAGGCTGCCTTCCTTTTTTGGCTGAAAAATAGTGTCCCAATTAAGAAGACTCCATTTGGAATTTTGTAGATTGCTGCTCCATAAAAATTGGTGAGAAAGAGCATTGAATTACTTAAGGAAGTACCCCGGGGCAGCCTGAACCATGCTGCAATAAATCAGAAGGGCTTGAATCATTGATTGCAGAAGTGTCACCTTGCCAGTAGTAGAGAGCCACCTATGAGTCCAGTGATTAACTTTTTCTCTTAGTTTATTTAGCACATTTTGCCAAAAGAGCCTCGACTGTCTTCCCACCACAATAGGGACTCTTAAGTAGGTGAGGGGAAAAGACTATAACTGAAACCTTAGAATAACAATAATCCTCCTCTAGATAGGCTCAGGAGTGTTGAAAAACACAATGGAGGACTTGTGATCATTAACTTTCTGCCCAAAAGTTGCCAAATAAGTGTCTAGGGTGAGCCAAAAAGCTTTAGCTTCCCGAATCTGAGCTCTCCCCACAAGGGAAGTGTCATCAATGAACTGGAGGTGGGACAAGGTGGGTAATCCATTCCCCCAATGCCATCCCTAAAGCATATGTTGAGAAATCTGGAGCTTAATAAGTCACCCAAGTCCTTCTGCCAGAATGATAAACAAATATGGAGAGAGTGGGTCTCCTTGTTGAAGTATATAGAAGCACCAAAAAGCTTTGAGGGTGCTCCATTAATAAAGACCGAGAAAGAAGGAATCGTCAAATAGCTGAGAACCTAGCGGATCCAATCCTGGTTGAAGCCAAAAGCCAAAAGAACTCTTTGCAAGAAGCCCCAACTGACCCTATCATATGCCTTAGCCATATCAAGCTTAATAAACATTGCTCATTCCTAGGAAGTACTCATAGAATGAATAGCTTTTGACGCTATAACCATGCCATCCAAAATTTTCTTGCCTGCCATGAAACCCCCTTGCTCCTCTGAGATAACCACGGGAAGGCAAATTTTAAGCCTCTTCGCAATGAGCTTAGTGATGATTTTATAGACAATAGTGCAGAGAGCAATGGGTCTAAAACTTTCCAATTGATTAGCCAATTCTCTCTTCGAGATAAGCACAAGAAAAGTAGCATTCAAAGCCCAGAGCATTTCTTTATTGGAATAGGATTCCTGAACCACATCCAAAAGATCTTGATTAATAACATCCCAGAATTCTTGGAAGAATTCTACAGGGAATCCATCTGGACCTACAGCCTTGCCTTTGTTCATGCCAAATACCAGCCCCTCCAATTCAGCCCTGCTAATTGGCTGCATAAGGGAGTCATTCATTTCCAGAGTCACAACGGAAGGAATACAAGATAAAATAGTGTCTTCTGCGAGCTCATCAGGAGTATCCTTTGAGAAGAGAGTAGAGAAAAACCGAATAGCTTCCCTAGATATATCTTGGGAGGAAGTCAGACGCCTACCATCTGGAGTAACCAGGGAAGAGATGAAGCTCTTATTACGTTGATCTTGCATAGAGTTATGAAAAAAGCCATGTTCTTGTCCCCCTCCTGGAGCCAGTCTACTTGAGCCTTTTGTTTCCAATAAATTTCCTCTCGAAGATCCCACTCCACTAAATCCGTAGAGGCTTGTAACTCATCTGAGCAAAGGGCTTCATACAAGCCAAGGTCTCAAATTTGCCTGGTGATGACATCCAGCTAGTTTTGAGCTCTCTTCTTCATGGTGTGGAGATTACCAAAGCAGTGACTATTCCAATACTTCAATTTCCTTGTAACATACATAAGATTTTTAGAAAAGGAGTACATGGCTGTACCATAATTTGGGCCTCCTTGCCTCCACTAATGAGCCATTAAGTCATGGAGGGAGGATTCATGAAGCCACATCAACTGAAACTTGAAAGGGGGCTTCTTAGGAGTAGTTATATGACTAGAAGAGAGCTTAATAGGCCAATGGTCAGACCCTCGCCAGTCAAGAATTTTAGAAGAGAGATGGAACTAGATTGCCAAAAATAAGAGACAAAACTTGTCCAGGCATTCTGAGATAGTCGCATTCCCCATCCTTCTGTTGTTCCATGTAAAGAGCCCATTAAGGGGTTTAACATCCAAAAGATGTAAAGAGTCAATTTTTTGTTGAAGAAGCTCTGAAGAAGGTCCCAACTGAGCTAAACCACCTCTCTTCTCCTCCAGACTAAGAATAACATTAAAATCCCCAGCAACAATCCATGGCAAGAAAGGGTGGTAGCTTCTGACATACCGAATGTGGTCCCAGAGCTTGAGCTGACCTGGGAGGTTGACAAGGGCATACACATTGGTGACCAAAATTAGCTCCCTAGTCTCCAAGGAGGAAGCAACCATTGAGAGGGCCAAGATACAAGACAACCAGTGGATTGGTGAAACTTTCCTAGGATCCCAACTCATAGCAAGACCACCAGAGGTCCCTAGGGTGCCAACACACTGGCATTAACCAAGCAACCAAATATTAGGACAGTAAGTGAACATAGAGTCCACAGAGAGTTTGGTCTTATGAATACAAAGTATATCAGGAGAATGATCTACCACCAGCTTATGAATAGCCTTCTATCTGGGGATGCTATTCAATCCCCTCACATTCCATGACAGGATAATCATTGAGTAGAGTGAGGAAAGTGTTCATCCAAGGTCTTCACCACCCCTGACTCTACCAATAAATCTCCTATAAGTTTAATTCTATCTTGATCCTTCTTACGTCCTGCTCTAGAAGGTGTGGAAAAAGAGACCTTCTTAAAAGGTCATTGCATTAATCCAAGAGCAGGAGAGGATCCCTTTTCTTTGCTAGGAGTGCCCACATCTTAAACCAAATTTGCCCAACGTATCTCTTTGTCCTATGAAGTAGATGAAACCATAAGGGCTTTAGGTTTTGGGTTAAGAGCAGCCTCTAGAAGCTACTGAATGACAATATCTTGGGAGCCACTAGCAATCAAGCTCTTCCCTTCCAAATCTAGATTCCCACAATGCTCCACTATATGAGTTCCCTCTTCTATGATCATATTATCTAGAGCTTCAAAATGATTAAAACCAGCATCTCCTTATCAGTCCAGATGAGAGCACTTCTGGCCTCATCCCCTAGCTCGATGTCGAGCTGGGGTAAAACCATCTCTGTCAGGTCCAGTATAGTCAGAGGAGCCTTGCTCTGAAGTGGGGTTATTCAAATGGGTTTTCCCTTTTGCAACGCTATCAGGCTGGCCATTCCTTTTAACAAAGAAATTAGGTTATCCATTTCTCATAATTACATTGGCAATCCATGGACTACATGATCCCTTAGGAATACCAACACCTTTGGGTGCTTGAGGGCATTGGCACTGCAGGTGACCATACACATGGCAGATTTGACATCGGAAGGGGATGGATTCATAATCTATTTGCTAGATCCAGGATGAGGAGCCCAAATAGATTTCCATAGAATCTAGTAAAGGATTGTTTATATCAATATCAACATAGATGCGGGCATAGGAAATAACCTTCTTGTCCAGAGATTGGTGAGCGATTGCAGTTGGTGTTCCAATCATAGCAAGAATCTGCCGTAGGATGTCCTTATGCCAAAACTCTAGAGGTAGTTTGGGTAGGTGGACCCATACTGGAACTCATGATGGAAGATCCTCAATAGAGTTAAACCCCACATGCCAGGGTTTTATGAAAAGGCCAATACGATCGTAAAAGTAAGGACCTCCCTCAAAAATTTGATTCCTATCAGAGATAGAAGAGAAATTTACCATGAAATAGCTATTACCAGCCAACATGATGTCAAAATCTCCTTCAGTCTGCCATGACCGGTGAATCCAGGCTTCCAAGGCTAACAGGGATATGTGAATTCCCAAAAACTTATAGATTAATGCATGTGAAGCCAAATATTCCACATCTTCTTTTACAGTCTCTGAGGGGATAACCAACACATGCCTATCTTGTCTACATGGGAGACATCTATTGACTTTTCTGATCTTAGCTCTTTTTCCCACATAAAATGCCTCCTTCTCCTTCTCTTGCAGACTTTTGTTGAAAGCGGCCACCTAGTCGTGGATGTTTCCACCTGCAGCAAACCCTTAGAGCTCTCACTCGCAGCCATCTAGGAAGAACATAAATTATTATAAGAGAGATTAGATAATGAAAACATTAAAGAATAAAATTAGTTAGAGATAAAAGATAATGAATAATAAACTCTAATTGACACAACCCCATAAACCCCAACCACAAGAGGCCCTGAGAGGAATTGAACCCTTTGGACCAATCACCATCCCCTGTACTATTTCACAATCAATGCAAACATCCATCCCTTAGATAAATATAAATATATATTGGAAAAGAAGTAGTAGATAAATATAAAACTTTTAGTGAAAAGATTGAAAATAGAATATAATTTGTATGAAATTAGGTGGAAAGTGTTAGGAATAAGATACTTCTAATACAAGTTAAACATAGGTAAGGGTCAAATAGAATTTGGGTAAACAATAGAAATATAAACACCATACAACTTTTAATAGTACTAGAGGAGCAGACACACCAAATAATTCAATTAATAGTGGTAACAATACTACTAATAGTACTCATACATCACCTAACAAAACCCAAATGGCAAAAAATATAATTAAGTTTACATTATTTGGAAAAGATACAAAGGATGCAGAAGAGTACTTATTTGTGATGGAATCATACTATAGGAGCCACAATATTAATGATGAAAAGATGATGCTATATGAATTTGTCAAAACACTAAGGGATGATGCATTTAAATGGCACATGAAAACTTATTCTGGATATGTAATTACATAGAACAACATACAAAAAGCCTTTAAAGGATATTTTCATTATCTTGACATTCCAACTAAAAGTGTCAATAAGATGAGAAAAATGGTATAGAAGGAAAATGAGGTAGTAAAATACTATGATCAAAGGTTCGAATTGATAGTGTGTAAATTAGAAGAACCATTAAATGAAAAAATAAAGAATTGAATGGTTTATTTCTTAGTTGATCCCATGCCTCTGAGCTAATAAGGATGTGATTTTTTTTAATAAATTTGTGAAAACACTAGAGATGACATCATGGCTAGAAGCTTAGTCATGAAGATGTGATACATATACATCATTAAACTACAATGTATAAATATTAAAATTATAATTAGAATAACATATACTAAAAAAATAAATATAAATGAGATGTGATGAGTTTGGATCACCGTAAATCAAGAATAACTGATTACAGACAAGAATATGGGGCACCAATTTTTTTGTAGAAGGGAACTTTAGGATAAAATGTCCCCATAGTGACATGGCAAAAATATCAACAACTATAAGATCAACACAGATACCAATGAGAATGTATCCTCCAATTCAATAATAAATATATGGTGATAAGATGTACTATGGAATCTATTGAGTACATGATCGACATCCTCAAAACTTATCCCCAATGATGGAAATGGCTCCCCCTACGAATAAATTTATGTATTGCACAAATTATGGATCTTTTAATCACTATAATCATACCTATCCTACCATAGATGCACTACCAAATGTACAAGATACTAACTAGAGAAGATAAATAATAATTCAACAAATTCCACCTCAATAATTACCTATAAGTAAACCTAATATACCACACCCTAGTAAACCATACTAAACACCTCCTAGAATTTAAGACTTTCAATCCCAAAACACCCAACCAAAATATTAAAAAAATAACTAAGGGGGGTATATGGGAGGTGGCTAGGGATGATATAAGAGAGGATACCATAGATGATGGGGAAACTACCAATGGGGGAGGTTACACTCAAAATTACAATTAGGCATATAACCAAGGGTATAGCTAGGAGAGACCCCCCTAAACATGCTATAAATGCAAAAAGGTTGGGAATATTACTAGAAACTACATTGAATAACCATCGATGGAGTGTGTATTATGTAACAAAAAAGGAACACATGACTCATTCCCATAGATTAAGGTGGCACAATTCTATAACAATAGTAGAACAAATACTAAGAAATTAGTAGAATCACCCCTAATAAAAGGGGTAATTTTTTTTTATAAAATTACCAAAAGGACATGATACAAAATGGTAGTGTAATGAAGTTCACTACAAGGTAGGTGATGATAAAAATATATATGAAGAATAATGAACATCAAAACACATATATTTCTGACAGAATCAAAGAATGTGAGGACACCATATAAGAACATAAAGAGAGGCTACAAAAAAAGGCTCTAAATATGATCAACGAGGATTCAAAACTTGAGTGGAGGTAACCACTCATAGTCAAAAGAAAACAATTATCTGTTAGGTTGTGGAGCTAAAAGCTTCAACCTTTGCAAACTGAGGAACAGATGGTTGCTGAGTTCTACAGGAACCGGCGTCGGCAGCAGGACCGACGTCGGCAGAGACCAGTGCAGAAGGCCACCGGCGACGGCAGGAAGTCGGCCGACGTCGGCAGAACTAGACAAGCAGGGACGGACGTCGGTCGCCTGTGTGTTCCAAAACTGCTCGTTTCACGGACAGTTAGTTAAGTGAACAAAGAGTTTGCATGTTGAGACCAGTTAGAGTCTTGGGCTGCGAGGACAATTGTCTAAATTAAGAGTCTAAGTTAGTGTTTGAGTTAGGGATCTATTTATAGACCCATTGGCATGTATTGTATAAGGCATGAGATAGAAAGGAAGAGTTCCTTCTAGTTGTAAGATCTGTGAGTTGCAGGCTGTTGCAAGCTCATTGGGGATCTACATGTAAGTTTGGCCTTTGAATTGCAGGTTGCAGGTTCATGAGAGATCAGCTTGAAGTGCTATAGAGTGCTTGATGTACCGGCAGGGTTATTACTGACTGGTTGGTGAGGTGAACACCAATTCTATGTGTGAGTTGGTTGTTGGGACCGTTTTTGTGTAGGAGAGTGTGTGTGAGAAGAATTACTGAACACTTGAGGTGTGGCGAATCTCTGTAAGGTGAAAGAGTGTGGCGGCTCTTTGTTGTATTCTTTTCTGTTAGTGTTAATACAAGATAGTGTATTGTCTCTCATATTCTGTGCTATTGGTGAATTTTAGTTACTTGTGTTTCTGGTTATTTCTGCATATTCAATTGCTTATATTTGGTAATCATACTGTGCTTTTTCTGAGGAGCAAGATCCCAACTAGTGGTATCAAAGCATGTTTGTTGTTCTAGATTCCTGACAACTGGTATCAGAGCCTTGGTTGTAGGTTCTTAAGCTTGATACCAACAATTGGTATCAGAGCTTTTGGTTGGGATACTAACAGATTGGTGTAGATCTGGGTAGTGTGTTTTGATTACAGGTTACTCACAGGGTTTCTGTTTGAGTGGGAGTTGAGCAATGACAGAAAGCAGTCAACTATGAATGGAAAAGTTCAATGGCAAGAACTACCAATTATGGAGGATGCAGATTGAGGACTATCTGTATCAGAAAGATTTGTACTTACCGTTGGGTGGGGTTGCTAGCAAACCCATGGATATGAAAGATGAAGAATGGGAGGTTCTTGATCAGAAGGCTCTGGGATCTGTTAGATTGAGTCTTGCATCATCTGTGATTTCCAGCTTATCACAGTGTAAGACAACGGTGGAGTTGATGGAATCTTTGGCAAATTTATATGAAAAACCCTCAGCTTCGAATAAGGTATTTCTTATGAAGCGTTTATTTAATTTGCAAATGTTGGAAGGTGGATCTGTTCATAGCCATCTTAGTGATTTCCATGGTTTAGTAAACCAGTTAAGTTCAGTCAATATTGTATTTGATGATGAAATAAGAGCTCTCTTAATCTTGTGTTCATTACCTGAAAGTTGGGAAGGTTTGGTAATGGCAGTTTCTAATACTGTGTCTCCTTCAAAAGCCTTAAAAGTGGATGATATTGTGAGTGTGATCTTGAACGAAGAGATACGCAGGAAAAGCACAGGTGAATCATCTGGAGATGCTTTGAGTGTTGAAGGAAGAGGAAGGCCAAGAGAGAAGATAGAGTGTGGGAGATCAAGGTCGAAGACGGGCAAGAGATCCAAGTCCAGGTATGGCAGAATAACCTGCTGGAAATGTGGAAAGCAAGGGCACTTAAAGAGAGATTGTAGATCGGGTACAGATCAGCATGAAGAACATGAAGAAGAAGCAGATGTTGCAGGTTACATTGCACAGGATGCTCTGGTATGTTCTTTGGATAAAGTAGAATCTTGGGTATTAGATTCTGGTGCCTCTTTTCATGCATCCCCACATAGAGAATTTTTTCATGAGTATGTCCAGGGAGATTTTGGAGAAATTTGTGTAGGGGATGGTAAGTCTTGTCAGATTGTTGGCAAAGGCAAAGTGAAGCTGAAACTGCAGACAGGTAACACGTGGGTGTTAAAGGAGGTCATGCACGTCCCAGTTCTGAAGCGGAATCTAATTTCTGTTAGAAGTTTGGGTGAAGAGGGTTGCACAGTAACTCTCACAGCAGACTCTTGGAAGGTTACCAAGGGTACACTTGTTATAGCTAGAGGTAAGAAAGTAGGTACGCTTTATCTATCTACTTGTTTTACTGATTCTTCTTCTGGGTTATCTACTTCAGCTGTAGATTCAGAGATGTGGCTTGATAGGCTTGGTCACATAGATAAGAAGGAGATGCTGGTTCTTGAGTCAAATGATATGCTTTCGGATTTGGAAGGCATGGATCGTGATTTCTGTATGCAGAAGAAGAAGGTGAGATTTCTTGAGGAATCCGATGTTAGTGACAAGAACAGGAAAGCCTTGGTTTTCAAGGAGAAATTGACGGACAGAGTTCAGCACAAGGTGCAGAGGAATTCTGAGTAGAGCAAGGGTGTTTTGGACAAGGGTTTGATCCAAAAGGAGCTCGCGGGAAAAAGTCAGGTCTCACAAGAAAAACACAGAGACCGACGTCGGCAGGAAAACTGGCGTCGGTGTCCAGACAGGGACCGATGTCGGCTATGTGCAGCCTGACATCAGTGACTCGGGGCAGATAGAGACCGGCGTCGGCTAGGGGAAACCGACGTCGGTGGAGAGACAGTCGCAGGGAACCGACATCGGTCGGCTGTAGACTGAGATGTGACCGGCATCGGTCACTGAGACGAATTTTGGGTGGACAGCAAGCTGTCATGGAGTCTCAAGCGCCCATATGGAGGACTGAAGGTGTAAGTAAGTTCTCAAATTCATCATTTCCCTTCTTTACACTACTTGTTGCTCACTTATGGCATAGGACCAGGAAGTTATTGAAGAAGCAGAACAGGTAGATCCAGGAAATAGTGGGAGCTAGGCATGGATGAGGATGTGATTCCTTGGAGGAGAACCAAACAGGTGTTTTGTGTAGTGTTGCCAGCTGGAAGTAAGCACTGAGAGACGAATGGATGTTAAGGATGAAGAAGAGCGGAAAGGGATACGTGAGATGGAAGATCAGGGTATTTGATCTTGTATTAGCTGCAGGGCAATGGAGGTTTGTTCATTGTGTTTCTCTTTACCAGGTTGGATAGTATTAGCTACACTATCTTATTTTCTGTATGATGTGCTTGTTGCAGGGTTACATATACAGGTATTGCTGAACTAAAGGTAAAGCTAGTTCAGGTGTTTGTCATGGAGAATCTGGGAGCAGCAAGATTCTTTGGCAAGAGTGTGTTCTAGAGACATGGAGGTCATGTGTTGACTTTGTTTCAGGATGATTGTGTGAAACCGGTTAGCACGCCGATGGTTGGACAGTTCTATGAACAGGTGTCTTGATTCACATAATGAGGTTGAGTGCATGGTATGTACTAAACCTGAGTTTTCCCAAGCAGTGGGAGTTATCACAAGTTTGGAGTCAATCCGAGAAAGTAATACTGAAGGGCAGTTCAGTGGGACCAGCAGCAGGTGCACATGCTATGCAGGGTCAAGTTCTTTTTTCTACATGGTTGTAGATGCGGATGTGGCAGGTAATTTGAATGACAGGTTTTGCACCACGGATTTTGTGGTGGTTGGTCTTCAAGGGTGATTTTGAAGATGGATACATAGCCAAGGTAACAAACTAGACGGTGTACAGGTACATGTACAGGTTGCAGCTGTTTATCTCCAAGTGGGAGATTGTTAGGTTGTGGAGCTAAAAGCTTCAACCTTTGCAAATTGAGGAACAGATGGTTGCTGAGTTCTACAGGAACCGACGTCGGCAGCAGGACCGACGTCGGCAGAACCAGACAAGCAGGGACCAACGTCGGTCGCCTGTGTGTTCCAGAACTGCTCGTTTCACGGACAGTTAGTTAAGTGAACAAAGAGTTTGCATGTTGAGACCAGTTAGAGTCTTGGGCTGCGAGGACAATTGTCTAAATTAAGAGTCTAAGTTAGTGTTTGAGTTAGGGATCTATTTATAGACCCATTGGCATGTATTGTATAAGGCATGAGATAGAAAGGAAGAGTTCCTTCTAGTTGTAAGATCTGTGAGTTGCAGGCTGTTGTAAGCTCATTGGGGATCTACATGTAAGTTTGGCCTTTGAATTGCAGGTTGCAGGTTCATGAGAGATTAGCTTGAAGTGCTATAGAGTGCTTGATGTACCGGCAGGGTTATTACTGACTGGTTGGTGAGGTGAACACCAATTCTGTGTGTGAGTTGGTTGTTGGGACCGTTTTTGTGTAGGAGAGTGTGTGTGAGAAGAATTACTGAACACTTGAGGTGTGGCGAATCTCTGTAAGGTGAAAGAGTGTGGCGGCTCTTTGTTGTATTCTTTTCTGTTAGTGTTAATACAAGATAGTGTATTGTCTCTCATATTCTGTGCTATTGGTGAATTCTAGTTACTTGTGTTTCTGGTTATTTTCGCATATTCAATTGCTTATATTTGGTAATCATACTGTGCTTTTTCTGAGGAGCAAGATCCCAACTAGTGGTATCAGAGCATGTTTGTTGTTCTAGATTCCTGACATTATCTACTAATTCAAAAGAGGAATAAGGAACAAACAACGACAGGGAAAAATTAATATAAATGAATTTGACCGCATCGTGGAGAAAGTCAGAAAGATAATACAAGAAAAACAAGACTAGGATCAGCTAAAATTGACCTATTTTGATGAAGATGACATTATAGATTTAAAATGAATGATGAAATTAATTAATAATCAAGACCTAGTAGATGAATTAATCTAATTATATAAATACTAGAATAAGCAACAAAGAGTACATAGATTACAAAGGATTGAGAAGAATCACAATAAAATTAGAAAGAATGTATTTTAAATGAGCAAGAAATGGAAGAAAACTACCATTTTACTTGCTATTAAAATAGAATGTCAAGATAAGAAAGACACTGCTAGATCTTGGTGCATATACAAATGTGTTACCATGTATCACATGGGAGCTACTCGGTAAACCATAGATACATGCCACAATGTATGATATTGAAATGGTTGATGGCACACCACACTCACTAATTAGAACCTTAAGAGATGTTCAAGTTAACTTAATCGGAATAAAGAGAAAATTAGATTTTAAAGTGATTGATATGTACAGTAAAGGCTACATAGGCTTGTTAAAATTAGAATGGATCATTTATTGTAATGGTAAATTAAAATTTGATAATGAAGAGATTACATTTGAAAGAAATGGTTTGGTAGTCCATTTTCCCCTATAAATAAGTATTGGAGTAGCATGGTTAGAATATTTATTGTCGGATGAGGAGGGAAATTAATTTAATGAACTCACCAATGTGTACACACGAAATAAAATTATAAAACCCAAGATGAACATGAATGAAATGGTGAGGGGGAAATAGAACTAGAACATAAAGAGGTATAAATATCCTTATATGATGAAATTTTAACATGGATGTATGGGGATTCAGAGGAAATAATTAGAAAAGTAAGTTAAATGAGGAAAATACCATGTAGAGGGTGAAACACTATCATTACAAAATCCTTTACCATAGAGGATGAAGACTTACCACATAGAATGAGCATCCCACAAAAAATACAAAAATTTACTAGAATCATGATTATTTAAAATTACTTATAGCAGATGATAAGAATATTCCCTAGAGAGGAAATAAGGATGCATACCATCATTAACACACTATCACTATCATGAAGTGGTTTAACACCCATGAATTCACCATCCAAAGTCAGAAAACCTTTGGCATATTACATAAGACAAGCTTTATTAAATCAGAGAGTTATTTATGAAAATACAAAATTGTGTGGGAACCACAAATCCAAGGATACATATTGATAAGTGTGAGAAGGTTTGGACAACAAAAGCAGAAAATAATAGACATCTATGGGTTCAATTATATTACTAGACTCTAGATGCATATCCAAAGACATAATATATGCACTAGGAGATGTGGAAAGGAACTTATAGATGGGAGGACATAAAAATGCATTTTATATGTTCCCAAAATTTGTCACTTGTTTTTGGGGACAACATATCAACTATTTTGGTCTTGTAGGCCAAAATTCTCTCTTCCCTTCTCAAAAAATGTTCTGAGCACTCCAATTCTTTAATTATTCAAGCATTTTTAGTCAAGGGACTCGCAGGTTCAATGGGTTCAACAACTTCAATAGGTGAGCTCTCACAAAGAAACAAGTTCCAAACACTTAAGCAATTTCAAGGTTGGTTCAACATCGAGGTTCAACCAAAAGGTCCATTGACAGGGTTCAAACAAAAGATTAAACCATTGAACCCCACCTCCAAAGGTTCAAAGCTTAATCATGTTCAATGGTTCAACGACATTGGCAGACTTAAAAGAGTTAAGTGCTTCGGCAAGTTTAAAGTTCAATGGCTTCAAAGGACTTAAAGAAAAGAAGATTTCGAAGAAGAAAGATTGAACTGTTGAACCTTGAACCAAAAGAGTTCAAAGTTCAAAGGTTTAATGAGTTTAATAAAGTTTGAGAGACTCAGAGGAACAAAGGATTCGAAGAGATAAGAAAGAAAGGTTGAACCGTTAAACCTTGAACCTCGGAAGGTTCAAAGTTCAAAGGTTCAATGAGTTCAATAGAAAAGAAAAGGATCTAGAAACTTTGAAGGACCAAAGGATTTTGAGGAAGAGAATGAACCATTGAACTTTGAAACAAAATGGTTCAAAGTTTAAAGGTTCAAAGGTTTAAGGAATTTCAAAGTTTGAAAGGAAGCTTTGAGTGAAGGAAGGAAGTAGAAGATTCTAGAGGCAAGTTCGAAGAGATGGTTCATCTGATTGAACCAAGGAGCTGATTGAACCAAGGAGCCGATAGGACTGCTTGAACCATTAAACCATTGAAATGATGCACTCTCATGGTTCAAAGGTTTGAGGTTCAACATGTTTCATGTGACCAAGTGACCAATGATGTCCCTGTGGATGTCAAATTCAAGGTAATAAAATGCCCATTTATTTTCAAATATGGCGCAGAACTTGAAGAACAAACTCAATGACTGGCCAAAGAAGAATCTGAAAGATCCAACAGAAAGGGAAGAGATAACTTGAGAGCTCAGTTCATGAGGAAGAGATAAAATGTGTTAAGGAAAGAGTGAATGATGTAGAAAGACTAGAAATATTTGTGTAGGAGTTATTTCTATTAGGTGAAACAATCCACCAGGTGGACATCAGAGAGCGTAGACACTCAAGGACGCAACCTATTTTTCTACATCAAGTAAAGGTGAAATGGACAGCTGTGCACATATCAGGAAGAGGACCAGGTGGCCCATACTTCAAAAGGAGACATTTGAGATGAATTGACACACCACAATTAAGACCAATGCCCTGTTCTAGCATGGCCCCTTTATAGAACTAAAAATTCATTCAAGGTATTGAATGCAGCATGGGCCATTCCATGAAATAAAGTTCCCAAGTCTTTCTTGGAGCGCTATATATTGTTAATCATATTTCTTTATTTGAATGAGAAAACAAGTGACCTTTCAGACTTTGTCCTAGAATAGCTTATGTTATTTAGGAAATTGTTCTTATGTCTGTTTCCTAGAAGCATTCTTATCCATTTAATTTAACAAGCATAACTAGTGGAAGTAATCAGGAAGGTGTCTTGAAGCCAACTGTGGAGAAACTTTGTGCTACCATAATTGTCTTTAGTGTGTTTGTTTTCTATTTTTATTTAAAGGATCTTGAGATGACTTTGTGCCACCATTGTCCTTCATATATTTCACTCTTTAGCAGTTAAGGTGGAGACTTTGTGCTACACCTCATTCTGTTGTGTTACTATGCCCTGTTTTAGTGAGGGAAGTAATGAAAGACTTCTTTCATGGGTTTCTCATGGTTAAAATTACTACCAAGAATTAATTTGCCTGTTGACCGAGTATTACTTTTGAAAGAAGAGAAGTACCTTCAACAATTACCCAAGATTTCTCCTTTGTCTGTGAACATCATCTCTAAAAAAAGAGAGATGGATGGTGTTGTCCTACCCCTGAGTGTTATTTTTAGCTTATATATATAGTATATTAATATATCATAGTTATAGGGAACCTCCCCTTGATGAGATTAGAGATTTGTGCCCTTTTGATGTGGTTAAACTGCACATTTGGCTAATAAATCTCCCTATGTTATGGTTGAAACACCTATTTTTCCCTCATTTAACTGGTGACAAAATATTCACCTAACACTTTTTGGTGACTCCGCTAGGGACACAACAATTTTGTGCAATTTGAAGCCTCAAGCTTTAGATTGAAGCATCACATGTGTCTTATCCATTATCATTATAGCCTTATCCATTTCCATTATATACTCTGAGCTGCAAAACCAGAGATGCTAGAGATTGAGCGTTTCATTTCAAAAGTCAATTCTCTGGTAGCTCCATGCCAAATGGAGAGAATGTGCAATTCGAAGCCTCAAGCTTCAAGCTGAAGTAGTGCCAGTTCTTTTCCATTTTTAATTTACAATCTCGTAGCTCCATGGTATATAAGAAGCTAATCATCTAAAGGTATTGTTGACCCTGTATTTGAGTTGGTACAACAAAGTGATTTTGATCCTTTTCCTTCACCATCTCATCTTCAACGAACCAAGAGTTTTCCTCCTACAAAAGTTAGGTCTCCATTACCAGGCAAGGCATCCATTTTTACTGTTAGCAGAGATTTTTAAATACATACCCCTCAAACATTTGTTATCCCTCCCTTTAGTAGTCAAATCATGGCAGTTCAAGGCCCCTGGGGTAACTCTTTTGGCCCACTTAATTTAACTCCACCTCTACATGGGCTACCATGCAGTTTAAAGAAGAATTTCCTCAAATTCTTTGGTGATGGGAGAGTTCATCCCGATGAAGATATTGCAGCCTTTAGCATAGCCTATTATGTGATAGGTGTGGTGTATGAAGATGTAGCAGTCAGTCTATTTGTGGAGACATTACAAGGTGCCGCTGTAGACTAGTTCTATCATCTGCAGGCCCAAACTGTGACTGACTAGAACATCTTCAAAGCCAAATTTGAAGCTAATTTCAAGCCTGTAGAAGATGTGCATGCCCTATTGGCCCAACTCACACAAATGAATAAAGAGCATCATGAACCTATGAGGGACTTCATAGCTAAGTTTGACAAGCTGAGGAATAAGATTCCTACAATTACTTAGCTAATAGCTAAGAATCTCAAATGCTTCTTCATCAACTCTTAGCTGCCTGAAGTGAGTTTTTTGCTGAGATGCGTTGGCCACATAGACCTTGCTGCAGCTCAAGATTTCACCACTAAGGTGGAAGATGATCTTATCTTGGTGGGAAAGATAAGAAGAGATCTTAATAGAGGCAAATCTTCTTCATCTTTTGAATATTCATTTACAGGCACCACTGATCCTATAGTGCAGAAGCTAGAAAATGAGTTGCTAGCTCTTAGAAAGCAAATGGCACAAGGGATGTCATCTATTCCTTCATATAGAGATATACCAAGGAAGACATTTCCCAATCAGTCATATCAAGGCAATGCTTCCAGAAATCAAGGGCAGCCAAATCACCTTCCTCCCCCATAAGGGAAACTTGCCATTGAAGCAGCACTAACCAACTCAGCAGTTGGATATCTTGAAACATAATCTGATTTCTCCTTCCAACCTAAGTTGAACCCAAAAGATGATGTTGGTCTCTTTGCAAAAAACCAATAAGAATTAGTTGGCGACTCCAACATTTGTTTCTTGAATTACCAGGATGAACCCAAAAGTAAAGGTGAAGCATTTGATGGATCATATGCCGTATTCACTCGATCCCAGAACCAGCCAGCCTAACAAGATGATAAGAAAAAAATAGAGGAGTGAGCTCAACCAATAATTTCAATTGCTAAGCAGGGAACCACTCTGGATTTTCAATCAGAAGACCCAATGATTACTAAAAAAGTAAGTATTCCAAACATTCCTGCACCTTCAACTTCAAATTCGTAGACTAGTACCACCCCCGCAAAAAACTAGAAGGATGAACTTCCTTCCTCTATTCCCAGTACTTTCCAGTCATTTGATATAATTGACCATGTTAAGAAGATGAAAATTCAAATGACTGATTTTGAATATTTACAAGCCAACCCTGAGCAGTTGGACAAGTTAGTTGAGTGTGTGAAGAATAAAGCCGTCCCTATAGGACAAGATGTTAAGAAGGTAAATCATGATCCCCCAAGGAACATGTCCATCTCAAATAATCTTGTCATTACTGCTCCTACTACCCTTAGGAAAATATAGCCTTTCTATGTTTCCCTATTGATAAATGGTCACAAGCTGAGCAACTGCATCATTGTTTTTGAAGCTTCAGACAATGTCATGCCTGCCAAGGTAGCAGACTCTCTTGGCCTCACTTTGGATAAAAATTTTGGGAGGTGTTTCTCCATGGAAAAAAAAGGTGCCACTTCTAGGACAAATCAAGGATGCTCAATTTGCATTTGCAGCATTTCCAGATAAGAGAATAAAAATGATTGTCCTGGTGGCTAACATCCTAGCCTCATACGACATTCTACTTGGGTGAAATTTTTGCAAGGATGTTGGTGGTGAATTAAGCATGGACCTATCTGAGGCGAGGATCCATGTCAAGGGTGTCATGCAAAGGCTACTCCCTAAGAAGGAGTTGAGGTACATTGTCACCCAAACGTCATCCCCTGAAGCTTAAATTTTGTTTGAGTCTTCAGGCAGGGGTAATTATTTTTTGTCTACTGAAGACATTCCTATTACAGTAGATGAAATTTTTGTAGGTGGTGATCCAAAAATTGATTCAAACAAGACATCAAAAGAATTAGTAGGCATACTATAGATGAAAAAGGATCTTCCCTCTCTAATGAAGAAAAATTTGATAGAAGATCAGTTTATGATGATGTTTGGATCTTGGAATTCGATGGTAGCAATTCTTCTACCGGCTCAAGAGCCGGGATTATGTTAATATCTCCTCAAGGAGACATTTTTCCTTCTTATAAGTTGTAGTTCAATAACACTAACAAGACTACTAAATATGAATCTCTATTACTTAGGTTGAAAGCAAGCCCAAGATAGAGGTGTCAAGCTCCTTCATGCCAAAGGAGATGCTGAACTAGTGGTTTGTCAGGTAAGGAACCTATATCAAACCAAGAAAAAAAGATTGCAACATTATCACAATTTGGTATGGGATCAAATTGAAAGTTTTGAAGCTTTCAATATCATGCAAATTCATTAGCTGTCCCTACAACCTTCATGGTTTCTCACCCTGATTTCAAGGATAATAGGTACACTATCAAACTGGTCTTTCAACCAAGTGTGCCTGATAAAGCTAACCATTGGCAGGTGTTTGATGCTGACAATCAAATCATGTGCTTTACTAAACCAGAAGAGCAATAAGCTATGGTAGTGGACCATACTAATGGGTGCCAAAGTCTAGAAAAGAAAATCTTCACCAAGAGAGCAAGGATTTATGGTTTTTAGATTGGAGACCATGTCTTGCCATGGGGAAAGAAGAGAGAACCAAAAAGAGTGCACAAAAAATGTGATTCCTATTGGAGAGTTCCATTCACCCATCACTAATTCTAGGGAAAAAATGGTTTCTTGCTAGTTTATCAGGACAAAATGCCATTTTCACTACCTCACAGTGGGTAGCATCTGAAGCACTTCAATTTTTGAAGTATCAGATAAGTCTAGTTTTACATATGTATATTTGTATAGTCTTTAGCTTGTTTTGTGTTGTTCATTTTCATTTATTTTTGGTACCTTTATTTTTGGGTAGCATGACTCCGTAGCCTAATGGCATACTTAAAGGCACTAGATATTTTGGTTTCTACTCCCCTCAATGGTTTCAAAATTTTGACCGAAAGAAGTTCCCCAATTGGAGCCAGTTGTTGTTCCCAAAATTTGTCACTTGTTTTTGGGGACAACATATCAACTATTTTGGTCCTGCAAGCCAAAATTATCTCTTCCCTTCTCAAAAAATGTTCTGAGTGCTCTAATTATTCAAGCATTTTCAGTCAAGGGACTTGCAGGTTCAACAGGTTTAACAACTTCAACAAGCGAGCTCTCACAAAGGAACAAGTTCTAAACACTTAGGCAATTTCAAGGTTGGTTCAACGTCGAGATTCAACCAAAAGGTCCATCGGCAGGCTTCAAACAAAAGATTGAACCATTGAACCATTGAACCCTACCTCCGAAGGTTTAAAGGTTCAATGGGTTCAAAGGTTCAATGACATTGGTAGACTTAAAAGAGTTAAGCACTTCAACAAGTTCAAAGTTTAACGGCTTCAAAAGACTTAAAGAAAAAAAGATTTCGAAGAAGAAAGATTGAACTGTTGAATCGTTGAACCTTAAACCAAAAGAGTTCAAAGTTTAAAGTTTAAAGGTTCAACAAGTTTAATAAATTTTGAGAGACTGAGAGGAAGAAATGATTCGAAGAGGTAAGAAAGAAAGTTTGAACTGTTGAACCTTAAACCTCAAAAGGTTCAAAGTTCAAAGGTTCAATGAGTTCAACAGAAAAAAAAAGGATCTAGAAACTTTGAAGGACCAAAGGATTATGAGAAAGAGAATGAACCATTGAACTTTGAACCAAAATGGTTCAAAGTTTAAAGGTTCAAGGAATTTTAAAGTTCAAAAGGAAGCTTCAAGCAAAGGAAGGAAGTAGAAGATTCCAAAGACAAGTTCAAAGAGATGGTTTAACCGATTGAACTAAGGAGCCAATTGAACCAAGGAGCCAATAGGACGGCCCAAACCATTGAACCATTAAACTGATGCAATCTCATGGTTTAAAGGTTTGAGGTTCAACATGGTTCAAGTGACCAATGACATCCCCGTGGACGTCAAATTCAAGGTAATAAAATGCCTATTTATTTTCAAATATGGCACAGAACTTGAAGAACAAACTCAACAACTGGCCAAAGAAGAAGCTAAAAGAGCCAGCAGAAAGCGAAGAGATAGCTTAGATCATGAGGAAGAGACAAAATGCATTAAGGAAAGAGGGAATGATGCAGAAAGACCAAAAATATTTATGCAAGAGTTGTTTCTAGTAGGTGAAACATTCCACCAGGTGGACATCAGAGAGTGTAGACACTCAAGGATGCGCCCTATTTTTCTCCATCAAGTAAAGGTGAAATGGACAGCTATGCACATATCAGGAAGAGGACCAGGTGGCCCATACTTCAAAAGGAGACATTTGAGATGAATTGACATGCCACAGTGAAGACTGATGCCCTATTCTAGCATGGCCCCTTCACAGAACTGAAAATGCATTCAAGGCATTGAATGCAGCATGGGCCATTCCATGAAATAAAGTGCCCAAGTCTTTTTTGGAGTGTTATATATTGTAATCTCTTATTTTATGTGAAGAGATCTCTCTATTATCATAAGTGAAACTTTTCTCAAATTGAAAGGCATTTCCTGAGACTTTGAGCTTAGATTATTAATCATATATCTTTATTTGAATGAGAAAATAAGTGACCTTTCAGACTTTGTGCTGGAATAGCTTGTGTTATTTAAAAAATTGTTCTTATGTCTATTTCCTAGAAGCATTATTGTCCATTTAATTTAACAAGTAGAACTAGTGGAAGTAATCAGGAAGGTGTCCTGAAGTCGACTGTGGAGAGACTTTGTGCTGCCACAATTGTCTTTAGTGTGTTTGTTTTCTATTTTTGTTTAAAGGATCTTGGGATGACTTTGTGCACCCATTTTCCTTTGTATATTTCACTCTTTGGCAGTTGAGGTGGAGTCTTTGTGCTACATCTCATATTGCTATGTTACTACACCCTATTTTAGTGAGGGAAGCAATGAAAGACTTTATGCTTTTGTGGGTTTATCATGGTTACAATTACTACCAGGAAGGAATCTGGCTGTTGAGTGAGTATTAATTTTGAAAGAAGAGAATTACCTTCAGCAATTACCCAAGATTTCTCCTTTGTCTGTGAACATCATCTTTGAAAAAAGAGAGATGGATGGTGTTGTCCTACCCCTGAGTGTTATTTTCAGCTTATATATATATATAGTATATTAATATATCATAGTTATAGGGAACCTCCCCTTGATGAGAGGAGATATTTGCACATTTGGCCAATAAATCTCCCTATGCTATGGTTGAAACACCTATTTTTCCCTCAGTTAGCTCGTGAAAAAATATTCACCCAACATTATAGAGCCTTCAACTTTTGGGATCTAAATACTAAGATTTGTAGAATAGTGTTGAATATACAAACATTCCTATTCATGTAAGACTCCACTGTAAAACAAAAATTAACCATAATCAAATCAAAATAAGGAGTATTAGGCCACATGGATGATTGGGAAAAAAATTGGTACAACAACACGAGAGTTACCAAAAGATGTAGAAAGAAATAGTAAAATAAAATAACTTGAGAGTATGATACATTTCATAAAAATCACAAAACAAGAGGAGGATGAGTAAAAACTAGAAAACGTGAAATCAAAAATTGAGGATAATATTCTACAAAGGGTAATCCTAAAATGGTAAAACTATAAAATTATTATGTAGAAGAACTAGAAAAGATATTCGAATTTTTAAGGGAATATGAAGACTTATTCCTCAAAATTTTCACAAAGCTAATAGGAATAAAATATGAAGTTGGGACTATGAAAATCCAACTAAAAGAAGATATAAAGTCTCTATGGAAACAACTATATGTACTCAATCCAAATGTAAATGCTAAGTTTAAGACTAAATTGGATAAAATTTTAGCCAACAACATAATAACACCTACATAGCACACTAAATGGATAAGTCCTATGGTGATTCAAAATAAGAAAATAGGTGAGATACACATCTAATTGACTATAGAGAATTGAATAAACCCTATTTTCATGATTCCTTCCCAAGACCATTTATTGAAGAGATATTAGAAAGTGTTGTGGGAAGAGAAATCTATTCCTTCACTGGTGGATTCTATAAGTATCATCAAGTATGAATAGTGCCTAAAGATCAACCTAATACTAAATTTTCCACATGATAGGAATCCTTTATGTATACAGTGATGCCCTTTGGATTGAAAAATGCACTGACTGTGTTTAGTTGAATAATGGTGAATGTATTCAAAAAGTTTATACATGAATTCTTAGGAATTTATCTTGATGATTGGACAATGTATGACTTAATTAAAGATCATGTTCATGTGCTATGCCTAATGTTCCAAAGATGTTGAAAACTTAACATTTATCTTAGTTTAAATAAATGCTTTTTTACCACACCATTTGGTACTTTATTGGGACGTATAGTATGTAAATAAGGTTTGATGTTAGATCCAATTAAAATTATAATTATCATAAACCTACCACTGCCTAAGACACAAAATGAGGGCACAAAAATATTAGGCTATACTTGATATCACTACTAGTTTATAAAAAACTACATAGCCATAAGTGAAGCAATAGAAAATTTACTGAAGAAGTGACATAACCAATCACTATATTTGTCAAAATAGTATTAGGAATCTATTGAAATTTTGAAAAATAAGATTGGGATCCCAATGCTTGTGCTCCTTGATTGAAATATCTCATTCCATGTTCATATAGATGCATCTGGTATAAAAATAAGAGTGATTTTGGCACAACCCCATAAAAACATAAATCACTCAATTTAAATTGCAAGTAGCAAATTGGCAAAGGCATAAAATAATTACTCTACCATAAAATGAGAAGCAGTAGCTATGGTGTATGCGGTACAAAAATTTAGACATTAATTATTGGAAACCCCTTTATATTATTTAAAAATCATGAGCCACTTAAATATTTGATCAATATGTTGGTGATACAAGTATGAAGTGGCTCATGATTTGATCAATATATTGGTGATACATAGTCAGCCATGGTGAGGTGTGTTTATTTAAGCTCTGTATAGATTTGATAGAGAGATAAGTATGGTTTAAATATGTTAATCATACTCCAAAGATATGAAAAAATAAGAAAATATTCTAAAGGGTGAGTGAGGGACTATGATAGTCAACTAACATGGTCATGCACAGTCTCCCACCATTTTGCTCATCCCCAGGTGCTTTCATGGAAGTTCTTCAACATTGGAAGGGAGGTGTGAACTCTTGTTTTGAGACTTGAAAATTATTGAGGTTTAAATTTGAACACATTGAGGAGAAACCAAACTTTGAGGTCAGGATCATGTTCATTATCTACACTTAGATCTACAACCTATATACTGAGAATCAACATCTATAGGTGGCCCTAACATAGGTATGAAGCATCATAAGGGATCTTTGAAACAAATGAAACCTTATTTAGAGATCATAGAATGATATATGTAACATGTTACTTTTATTTGGAGTGTAAATTTACAATATGAAACTATAAATCATGTTCTAACATGAGTTGATAGTGTTCAAGGGTCTAGTCCCTAAAAAATGAAGACATAGATATGAGGCTTTCTTGCCAATGCCATACCACAAGGTTACCAATAATTTGGTACATCCTAATGAATCTTAATTATTATCCCATCATAAGATAACTAATTACAAAATAAAGAAGGTAATTTGACCATTTTGTTTTCATGATAGAGGGGCCCAAAGATGCACCTTTATGCTCTAAAAATAGCAAGTCACATCTACAATTGGAGATCCAAAGTGACTTCTATTTCAAAGATGAAGGCTAATCATGCCAAAATACAAGGATGGTTCCTAGATGGTTTAAATAAGCATTAATTTTTAAATTATCATATATAGAGGATGATATACTATATTTTCAACTCCCATGCACCTACAGTCTATACCATGGCTTGATAGGTGTGCACTGTTAGGTTGTGGAGCTAAAAGCTTCACTGATGCAAACATGGAGGAGATTGCTGAGTGTCATAGTAACCGGTGTTGATCAGGCAAACCGATGTCGGTCAGGGGTAGACAGGAAGTTGCCAACATCAGTTATGGATCAACCAACGTCAGTCATCTCCAGACAGATAGTGACCGACATCGGTCACTTGTGCAGTTCCAAAACTTTTAGTTACACAAATAGTTAGTTTAACGAATCGATTGTTTACATGTAAAGACTAATTTTAGTCTTGAGTCTGCATTTCTAATTATTGTAATTGAGAAGTATAATTATTATTTGCATGGGATCTATATAATAGACCCATGGGGCTGTATTGTAATTGGGAGAATCATAAGGACTTGGAGAGGCAAGGACAAGGGTTCTTCCCGAGTGTAAGATCTAGGTTTGCAGGTGTGTAAGACCAGGTTGATCTACAGGTGTGCAAGATCAGGTGAGATCTACGTGGTAAGTAAGATTAGTTGATTTGTAGGTGTGCAAGATCAGGGAGATCTACTTGGAGTACTTTGAGTACTTGTGGTACTGGTAGTATTGTTACTGACTGGTGGAGGGTACAACTCTGTATTTGAGTTGTGGTTGTAATTGGTTGTGTGAGAGAGAACTCTTGAAGGAGAATTACCGGTACGCCCAAGAGGTGTGGGAAGAGTGTAATTTCTTCATTGTATTTCCTTCTAGATGAGTTGAATACAAGATTGTATTGTCTCTCAAATTTTGTGCTATTTCTAATTTCTAGTTACTCATTACTTCTGATTTAATTTCGTGTTTAGTTGCTTATACAAGGTAATCAATTGTGCTCTTAATCCTAACAATTGGTGTCAGAGCTTTGTGAGCCTAGGTCCTATTAAGTGGTATCAGAGCTTTATGTTCTAGATTTCTGTCAAGTGGTATCAGAGCTAGGGTGCAGGTTCACAGAGCCAGGTTGCAGGTTCATCGGAGCTAGGATCAACTAACAAGCGGTGGAGCAGGTTAGTTTTTGATTACAGGTCACTCTCAGGGGTTTCTGATTGAGTGGGAGTAAAGTAATGGCAGAAGAAAGTACACTAATAATGGAGGAATTCAATGGCAAGAATGATCAATTACGAAATTATGGAAAGAAAGGGCAGGTAAAGAAAGATTGTTGGTTGGTAAAAGATCAACATGAAGGAAATGAAGAAGCAGATGTTGCAGGTATTGTTGCATAGGATGCTCTTATATGTTCCTTGGATAAAGTAGAATCTTGGGTTTTAGATTATGTTGCCTCTTTCCATGCAACATGAAATAGAGTATTTTTCCATTATTATGTCCATGGAGACTTTGGAAAGATTTATTTAGGGGTTTGTGAGCCTTGTCAAATTGTTGGCAAAGGGGAAGTGCAGCTAAAATTGCAGACGGGCAACACATGGGTGTTGAAAAAGGTCATGCAGGTCCTAGTCCTAAAGAGGAGTCTAATTTCTATAGGAAAGTTGGGTGATGAGGGATGCACAATAACTCTCATAGTGGATGCACTTGAATTAGCATGTGATAAGAAAGTAGGTACTCTTTATCTATCTACTTGTATTACTGATTCTCCTTTTGGTATTACTACTTCAGATCTAGATGCAAAGATGTGGCTTTGTAGGCTTGGTCACATGAGTAAGAAGGGGATGCATGTTCTTAAGAGGAAGTCTGATGTCTTTGACAAACTTAAGAATTGGAAAGCCTTGGTTTTCATGGAGGAGATGATGGACAGAGATCAGCTCAAAGGGGCTAAATAATTTTGAGCAGGGTAGTTTCGACAAGGTTATGATCCAAAGTGAGCTCGCAAGTAAAAGTTCATCACTCATAGGAAAACATAGTTATCGACATCAGTCAGGTGAGAATCGATGTCGAACAGGCAAGTACCAATGTTGGTCATGTGCAGACCAAAGTTAGTGGTGTCGGGTAGGTGGAGAGTGACGTCAGTCAGAGAACTAACGTTAGTGACTAGGTTGATCTGTAGGTGTGCAAGATTAGGTGAGATCTACATGGTAAGTAAGGTCAATTGATTTGTAGGTGTGTGTGTGTGTGAGGTCAGTTAGATTTGTAGGGTAGCAAGATCAGGGAGATCAACAACACATCAAGGAGCAAGATCAGGGGAGATCTACTTAGAGTATGTGTGTGTACTCAGTGGTACTAGCAGTATTGTTACTGACTAGTGGAGAGTACAACTCTATGTTTGAGTTGTGTTTGTAATTGGTTGTGAGAGAGAGAACTCTTGAGGGAGAATTACTGGTACACCCAAGAGGTGTGGGAAGAGTGTAATTTCTTCATTGTATTTCCTTTTGGATGAGTTGAATACAAGATTGTATTGTCTCTCAAATTTTGTGCTATTTTTGATTTCTAGTTACTCATTACTTCTAGTTTAATTCCATGTTTAATTGCTTATATAAGGAAATCAATTGTGCTCCTAGATCCTGACAAGTGGTATCTAGTGGAATCGACATCGGTCGGGTGTAGACTAGGGTCGACCAGAGAATGGATTTTGGGTGGACAACAAGCTATCAATGAGTCTCAAACGCCCATGTGGAGGACTGAAAGTGTAAGTAAGCCTCAATTTCATTATTCGACTTCTTTATACTACTTGAACTTGTTGCTCATTGATGGTTAAGAACCAGGAAGTTTTGAAGAGGCAATGCAGGTAGAATCCAAGAAATAGTGGGAGCATGGCATGAATGAGGAAATTGATTCCTTGGGAAAGAACCAAACAGGAGATTTGGTAGAGTTGCCAGTCGGGATGAAATCACTGAAAGATGAATGGATTCCTAGGTTAAATAAAGGAGAGAATGGACACATAAGACAGAAGGTCAGGCTATATGGTCTTGATCACGCTCCAAGACAACGGTATAGGTTTGACAGGTGTATGACAAAGCATGGCTTTAGTCAATGTCAATGTAACCATTGTGTTTATTTTACCAAGTTGGATAATGGTCGTGACATTATCTTGTTACTGTATGTGGATGATATGCTTGTTGCAGGTTCATACATGCAGGAATTTGCTGAGCTAAGGGTAAAATTAGTTTAGTGGTATGCCAGGAAGGATTTAGGAGAAGCAAAATTCTTTGGCATGAGTATTCCTAGAGACAGGGAAGATCACAGGTTGATGTTGTCTCAGGATGATTGTGTGAATAAGGTAGTGGAGAGGTTCAATATGCAGGATGCAGAACTGGTTAACAAACCTATGGATGGATAGTTCACAGAATAGTGTCCCAAATCACATGATGAGGTTGAGTACATGTGTACTAGACCTGATATTACCTAAGCAATGGGAGCTGTCAGCAAGTTTGTGGCCAATCTAGGAAAGAAGCACTGGAAAGCCGTTCAATGGATTCTCAGGTATCTGAGAGGGACCAGTAGTAGGGATTCTTACTATGCAAGGTTAGGGACTTCTCTACATGGGTATGTAGATTCGGATATGGTAGGTTACTTGGATGATAGGAGTATCACCATAGGATTTGTGGTGGTTGGTCTTCAAGATTGAACTTGAAGAGGAATACAAGCTAGGAAACAAAATTAGATGATGTACAGGTACAAGTACATGTGTAGCTATTTATCTCTAAGTGGGAGATTGTTAGGTTGTGGAGCTAAAAGCTTCACTAATGCAAACATGGAGGAGATTGCTGAGTGTCATAGTAATTGGTGTCAATCAGGCCAACCGACGTCAGTCAGGGGTAGACAAGAAGTTGCCAACATCAGTTATGGATCAGCGGACGTCGATCATCTCCAGACAGACAGTGACTGACGTCGATTACCTGTGTGGTTCCAAAACTATTAGTTACATGAACAGTTAGTTTAATGAACTGATTGTTTGCATGTAAAGACTAATTTTAGTCTTGAGTCTGCGTTTCTAATTATTGTAATTGGAAAGTCTAATTATTGTTTGCATGGCATCTATATAATAGACCCATGGGGCTATATTGTAATTGGGAGAATCATAAGGACTTGGAAAGGTAAGGACAAGGGTTCTTCTCGAGTGTAAGATCTAGGTTTGTAGGTGTGCAAGACTAGGTTGATCTGTAGGTGTGCAAGATCAGGTGAGATCTACAGGGTAAGTAAGATCAGTTGATTTGCAGGTGTGCAAGATCAGGGAGATCTACTTGGAGTACTTTGAGTACTTGTGGTACTGGCAGTATTGTTATTCACTAGTGGAGGGTTCAACTCTGTATTTGAGTTGTGGTTGTAATTCATTATGTGAGAGAGAAATCTTGAGGGAGAATTACTAGTACACCCAAGAGGTGTGGGAAGAGTGTAATTTATTCATTGTATTTCCTTTTGGATGAGTTGAATACAAGATTGTATTATCTCTCAAATTCTGTGTTGTTTTTGATTTCTAGTTACTCATTACTTCTAGTTTAATTCCATATTTAGTTTCTTATACAAGGTAATCAATTATGCTCTTAATCCTGACAATTGGTGTCAGAGCTTTGTGAGCCTAGGTCCTGTCATGCACTTACAACTGGGAATGAGAATAATGATCCAAGTTGGAGTTTTAAAAGTGTTTTGAACATTAAAAGTGAATATAAAGTTAATGATAGTATAAAAATGTGATATGAAACCTAAATGGGATTCAAAGGATGTCTTCAAATAGCATAACCATGATAAACTTAAGCCACATGCACACCTACAATAGGGTTCCCAAGAGCAAGTCACAATCATGACAAAATGAAGACAAGAAAGGATTAGAAAAACATGAGAAGGTTGTAAAAAACTTGAGATGGTCCATGAAGTTAAATAATTATGAGTAACCTCAAATAATAAATATATTCACCTATAGGTTCTTACATTCCTCAACATTGTTGACTATGTTGACCATAATAGGTAGTGAGATGAGAAGTATGCATTGGTGATTATCTAGAATCACTCTAGGTGAACTAATGAGTTAAGATTAGTGTTAAATGGTCAAGAAGGTTTAGGGAAAAGCTAAGACACTTGAGGATCAAGGTATTAATGATGAAACACTACTCACAGGCTCATTTTCTTGAGTAGACAGGGTAAATTAACACTCAGGCCTAACTAAGTAAAGTGTAGTTCAAGATGCAAATGTGGTTGGTAAAGGTTTTGAGATTAGTGAAAATATATGAAAGGATGGTGATAAAATTTTGGAATATACATGATAGGGAGATAGGGTAGAGAGAGATATTCTCCAAGCATCATGACCAAGCCCTAAAAGGCAGTGAACACCCACAGACAAGGAGGAAAGAGGAGGTGTCTTAGTCAGGTGGTGAGGGCTCATTTATGAGTTAAAGTGCATGTTGAGGGATATTGGAAGGATAAAATGATGATTTAAACCCATATAAACATTCATTAAATCCATGATGACCTATATGAAGCCTTGGTAATGCATTTTAAACTTACATAAACCTCTTAAGGCCCTAACATACTTACAGTTGGACCCCTGTTCAAGCAAGGAAACATAGTCATCTCAAGTAAGAAGTATGAGGGACTTGTGAAAGGTTGGGGATGATGAAAAAATTAATGACTATTGGATAAAAATAATGGCATCATAATGATGCACAAAAATAGAGGAAAATCTCTAATCTTTCATAACATAGTCCATTTGTGGTTAAACCCTGCATAGTCCTTCCTCTAAGAGGTTTGTCTTGGGATTTAGATGAATTAAGAGGTCTATTAACCAAAATAAGGGCTGAATTTTGGTGTGGGAGGTCCCTAAAACTTTTATAATGTACCCAAACATCCAAATTATTTGTTTTAATATGGGAAGTTCCCTCTATTTTGTCTTAGATAGAGGGCACTCCGCTCATGCTTAAAACTGGCAATTTTAGGGGATGAGGATAGAAAAGTGGACTAGGAGAAAAAGAAGACGTCAATAAGGTGAGAAAAGTTGAAAAACATGAATATAAACATGGGATACCAAGTACAAATGAAAAAAAAAAAATTCTTAAAAACCTCAGTGTTACAATCATGCATGATAGGTATTTTTAGGCCTAGAAGCTAATTAGAGGATCATATTCATTTATAATTTTGAGTGATCAATATAAATTATTGAAATATGTTTGATGGATACTATTAGACAGTTTAAATCTCTTAAGATTCAAAGGAAATCGTCAAAACTCATTTTGGGCTCTGAGTTGCAGGTAAGCCTACTAAGCAAGGATCAAGCCTAATGCCCAAAGAGAAGGTCACTCACACTTTTACCCTTAAATATGAATTTGAACCTATTGGATCATGTTCATAGGGAATAATTAGGTATTTTAAAACTTAAATCTTGTAGATAAGGCTTTAAGATAATTAATTTTAGCCTAAGACCATTGTTAGGCCAGTACAAATGGGGAAAAGAGCTTGATAAGATAGGTTTGGAAGCTCACATGTTTCATGAAACTTTTCATGGAGGTATAAGAAGTTTTGAGGAGTTACTCATGGTACTAAAAAACTATTTTTTGGCATTATATTGAATTTTACTGTGTAATCTCTATGAATTATGGATAAAAGGGTAAAATTGTCTAAAACACTTGCAAAACCCTTTAAGGAACCCAATTAGAGAAATGAGGTTAGAAATGCATCCAAATGGACCATTTTTACCATGAAATATTTTGGAAATTGGAAAGGACTCTCTTAGACTCCATCACATTCTTTTTTCCTATATGGACTTGTATGGATGGGGGTATAAATAGGGTTTTTCTAACTATTTTGTGTGTTTTGTAGGTTATAGGAGGTTTCAAGAGATGAAAATAACATTGATGAAAAAATTAAGACTTAAGATAACCCCCCATATCACTATAATGCCTTGAAAAACTCATAAGTGTCCAAACTAGGTTCTTCAACCTAGCCAATCAAATTGGCATAGTGGACAAGCTACAGAGAAGTGTAAAAACTTCAAGTAGATGGATTTTTAAGGTATCCCTGATGATTATAAAGACATGGAGGTAATTGAAACATGTAATTAACTTAATTTTACATATTTTAATGAGAAAATAATCTTTTTCAAAGCCAAGTGTGTAGGGTGCATGGAAGAGTAGTTTTCTTGATGCCAGATGATGATTACTTCCTTCCAAGAGTTTCCAGATGACCACGCCTACAAATAATGAATAAAGAGGCATGAATAATATCCTCCCCTTACATCTCAATCATTTTACTTGATCTTATATTAGGCATTAAAATTGGGCCAATCATGCAGGTAATTTTTTAAAGCCAGAATGAGGAGTTTCTTGCCACTTTTCATGAGGTTTATGAACTGGATTGACATTTTTAGCTCTTGAACTTGAATGGTTGATCCCACTTCCTATTAAAATTAAAAATTAACTCATGGTATCATCTTGACAAGTGTACTTATGACCCTTGGACTTATCTCTTCTTCTCACTCTCACAAGTTCTATAAGAACTAGCCATTTTGGCATTATATTGGATGCTCCTCCTGAGTATGGTGAAGCCTTGATCAAATTTATACATTTTGATCAATAACTGATTTTTACCTCCTATATAACTATTTTTAGTTTTTTTAATTGGATGATGAATCTTGCTTAGTGAAAACTATGGATTCCTTAGCATGTTGTTCCATTCTTTCACCTATTTGTAGCCTCTTCTTACAGGGCATGTGAAGTTTTCTAGGAGATGTTCATGGTTCTAGTGATTTAGTATATTCATTATTTCTCTCTTAGGCCTCTTGTCTAGTCCTCTTAGCTTTTCACATTCATCCATAATCTCATAATGTAACATTGATGTGAGAAGATGAAGATTGGAGAAGTGTAGTTTTAGTTTATCCTTTGACTTCAAGTTTAACATGCATATGGTTGGATGTTATCATATTATTTAGTGTATCACCTCCCTTAGATTAGTTTTCTTTCAGTTATCTCTCTCCCTTTTCACCCCCAAGTTTAGTAGTAGTTGCAATCCAAAGTGGTATATCAAGGGAGCTAGCCCTATCTAGAGATTCAACTCATTCCTTAGGCTACCCACAAGCCTAGAGGTGATTCCTCCACTTGGATGAGGATATCTTTTAATCTCCTCAAAGGGTGAAACTACAAGTGATAATAGGTACTATGGTACCTCATGCTAGATGTCTAAGTACCTATTCATTGATCATGTTACCTCCACATTAGGTTAGCATTATCCTTCTAGATGAGCAAGTGGAGTGAAGATATCGTAGTGTCCTACACACAATGTCTAAGTAACTAGTTGTAGATCATGTCAAATATTCCTAATGGGACAAATATGACAAATAATATTTATGAAGAAGGGGGGATGAAAAAATAAAAAAATGGAAAAATATAAAATAATATTGGAAAAAAATTAAAAAACACAAAAATAGTCTGAAATATGTATGTATGCATTAAAAAAATTGAAAAAAAATAGAAAAAACTTAGACCCCCAAAGTAAGAAGTATGCTAAGATAGATAAGAACAAAAGTAATTGTAGAATAAATTTACAAGAAGTGGTGAATAATTAAGGATGGAAATACAATACATTAGTTGAATTTGTTTTCACAGAATGATATATTACGCAGGTTAGTTTTAAAATAAAAAATACAAACTAAGTATAAATGGGTGGATGGTAGGAAACACTCATAGTAAAAAACCTAAGAAAAAGATGAATTCATAAGGATAATATCAAAATAAATAGCAAAAAGACACATGCTTAAGAAATAAATCAAGTGAAATAAGAGGAACATATTAAAATCATTAATACAATTAAATATGAACTTATATGCCATGATTAATGGATAGATCAGATGCATTATAAAATTATAGAAACCGTTTGAATACTAACAGTACAAATATTTTGTGCAAAGTAATAGAAAATATTTTGAGCATGTTTTTAGATATACAGAACTAGATAGGATGGAAATACCCCAAGTTTTCACTATCAATCAGATTAAGTAACCCATGTTCAAAAGGCATCTAATGAAATAATAAAATATGGATACAAAGGGTGCCTTTCTAGCGTGCCCTCCCTAGAAACATATGTAGAATATATTTATAAGCACATTTGATCACATTTGGTGGAAATTGACCATATGAGAAGTGAAATGTTTTAACTCAATCCTAAAACATAGAAATTAGAGTATAAGGGAATGATTATCATCATACAAAGGATTAAATTATATGTCTGGAGTCAGTTTACCTATTTCAAATTAATGACAATTACCATAAAGATACTTCTGATCCAAGCCCATGAATACATTCTATATTTAGATCAACCCTATCACACTCAATGTCATTTGTACCATGACTGCATTGATGCATGTAGGGGATAGTACTCATAACTATGATGGAAATAAAAATGTTAGCACAAGTAGAGTAACACAACTCATAGGGACAATTTTAAATCTCAAAGCCATCTCGATTCAAAAAATTAAGGACTTTAAAGTACATTTTTTTACCAAGGCAATTGCATGGAATATGTACTACATGAACATGTAGGATTTGATGATTATAAGGAGTGTGTAGATTGCATTTGATATGATTTACACTAGTATGAAATATGATCTATCTAATTCACTCTTTGAGCAACACATAAATAACCTCCACAACATAAATAAAGGTACACATGATTTCTATTCACTAACTCTTAGTTTTAGCCATGTATTTCATGCACACTATTCTTGGTCATAAGGGCTTGGTTCAATGGGACTCAAATAAACCTATAGGATCCAAAATAAAAGCTAAACTAGAAGGCATAAATGTAGTGAAAGAGGTAGGAATTTTTCTCACATGGGATAAAATAATTAGGAATATGGTAGATAGTATACTTTAGAAATAAAATAAATAGTCCAAAAATATTACATAGAGGTCAATTTTATCATAGATACATATAATATCTACACAAAACCATTTGTTACAAAAATTTCACCACTTCCACCTCTTCCCTATAAGGTTAGTGATGATAAATTTAAAGCAATAATAAATAGATTTCAAAGTTTACCATAAAACCATGGATTTGAGTAATTCATGAATGAACCAAGGGTTAGTTCTCAACCAATGGATGAAGACAAAACTATTGAACTAAAAAATCCAACACCTTAAGAAGCTACATAAAATCGTAATGTACAAAGATATTTATGCCTACAAAGAGGACCTATATAACTGGAATCTTTAGAAGATGAAGAAGAGGAGACTACATCATCTGTAGTTAAGTTTCTACTAATTGGGAGGTATTAGGAGAGGAATAAATTATAGATAAGGGTACCTCATTATATTATTTTAGGGAAAATACATCTAAAAAAGGGGAAGGGTCCTCCATAAAATAAAAAATAAAGATTTAGACAAAAAAGAAAACGAGGGATCCCACACAACATCCCTAGTGGCAGGACAAACACTATTACAAATGAGTGGGATGAAAATACAAAGAAGTCCTTCACCGTATTCATTATAAAAAGGCAAGAAAAAATATAAAGAGGTAAAACCAAAAAAGAGAAACCCTAGTCACATATTTAGAGTTAGTCTCTTCATAAGAAGGGGATAAAGAATAAATTCAGAAAAGTGAAGAAAGGGATATTATCATTGAAGGACCTGACATGAACAAGTTTTTATGGATTTGTCATAGCAAAGAAGGGATACCTACAATGGGAAAAATGTATAAAATTGTATATGTTTAGGATTGATATAGGGTAGTTAGATCAATTTTGGACTACATAGAGTTAAGTCCATATGAGTTAGATCATAAAATAGGAGGACTCTATGCATATCTACATGAAATGATCATACAAAGGAAAAGAGAAAATTACATCAGATGATGGTGGAAAAGTATCAAAAGGAATCACTTAATAAAATAACAAAGGAATCACCTATGTCCCCTAAGGATATGAAGCGGCCAAGACAAATCCAAAATACTAAGTCAGTGGAAAAGTATCAAGAGGAATCACTTAATAAAATAATACAAGAAGCTCCTATGTCCTCTAAGGATATAAAGTGGTTGAGATAAATCCAAAATAACAAGTTAAAAACCATACAAAATACTAATTTAGTATTATACAATTTTGATAAACAACAAAAATTTCAAAAATTGAAACAATTGGAGGATTCCATAGTTCGGAAAAGGATGCAACTAGAAAAAAAAACTAGTAGAAGAATAGAAAAAATTTAAATAAATTACATAAATGGTTACCTAGTAGGATAGACAACTGTTAGAAAAGGAGAAGGTAAAAAAAGAAGAAGAAGAAAGGGAAAATTTATAAAAAGATATGGAATAAAAAATAAGGACAGAGGAAGAAAGAAAAAGGAAAACAAAGAATGAAGAAAACAAAAATTTAAAGAGGAAAACAAAATAAAAGTAGAGGAAGAAAAGAGTGCAACATAGGAGAAGAAAAATAAACTGAATGAGGAGAAAAATAAAATGGAGGAGGAAAAAAAAATAGAGGAGGAGGAATGGAATAAAAAGGAGGGGGAAAATAAAATAATAGAGGAGGAGGTAAGGAAGAAATAAGAAGAAAATAAGGAAATAGAGGAGGAGAGGAAACTAAAAGAGGAGGCAAAAAAGAAAAAGAAGGAAAAAAAATATAGAAGTGAATAAAAAGCAAGGGGGAAGGGAAAGGAGTTCAATATCCCTTCCATAAGCTTTGAGTAAATTGAAGACACTAATATTTCATTGCAGCACACCTTTGGAAAATTTGGAATGGTACAAAGTAGTACAAGTACTCCTATGGAACTATTGAAGAGGATTAAATTAGAACTAACATAGCATAAGAAAATAACATCCACTATCTTAGTGCCATAAGTTAGAACTAGCCTATTATAGGAGGAAATATTATAATATACTTATAAAAATTAATTACCATAGATGATGAAATGATTTGAGAAACTCTTATTCAAAGTGCTTGAGGTGATTGAATGATGTCATGTGTCAACCTAGAAGAAGGCATTAAAAAATGTTTAACTACCTTGAGCATGACTAGACCATAGTATGAATCATATAAAACTTAGAAAAAAAATTATAGAAAAATTTGAGAAATTTCATTAGTCATGTAGGAGCTACATTAGTCAAAATCCTAATAAAACTTGAGGCTAGGGAATAACATAAGGAAAAATTATCAGGGCCACTACTAGGAGAAAATCAAGTGAAAAGAACCAAATATAAGGATAACGTGAAACACTATAAGAAAAAATGAAGGATGAAATTACTAACTTTGTTTACTCACTAAGTTTGTCATTGTGTACTCATGGTAAAAAGGTGTATGAGGAGATAGAAAAACAACTAAGTAATGTTTCTACTAGCTTTGGAGCCCAAAATATTCCATCTAAAGTAGAATGAGCTAAAATAATATATCTGCATGAGCAATGCAATGAAAAATAGACATAACACATATCAATATATTATTATATGGAGGATTATGGCACTTACCTAAATACCCAGATGGATAAGATGGAAGTCAAGATCAAAGGGCATGAAACATACTTGCACATACTAGAGAACTCCCTAGCTTTGAACAACATAGTGATAGCGGCCAAATAAAATGTGGCCATTGTCAATAAAATTGTGCAAGTTAATTAAATAAACCTAAATTAAGACACGTTTGATAAAGAGATGATTAACACATATGACAAACATCTACCTCAAGGAGAGGAATCCACACCTTGATCTAATTTTTGAGAAGACAATTTTGTTGCTAAGTTATATAAGTTATGTTTTACAGTTGTCAACATATTTAGAATTGTCTCAAGGATGAGAAAAAGTTATAAAAGTAGATAAAATGTTGGAAGGATATTCATAAGTCAAAATATCAAATTTTGGTTACCCATACTCATTACCTTTACCGCAGCAATAGAGAACATCTCCAAGCCAATGGGATAAGGCTTTTACCAACTGGTCCACATGGTAAGGAATTAAACCTTGTATTAAGAGAAGATGACTTAATTGAAGAAAAATAATGTATAAAATAGACATGACCATTGAATTTTAAGGTATCCAATCAGTATTTATTCTACAACATTGTAATAGAGTAGATATAACATAGAGAGGAGTTGAAGTATAATAGTGAAGAATAATAGAGGTTACAAAGTAGAGTTACCTTTGTAATATATGATGGTATAGTATAAAGATATATGATAACATTCTATTTGGTGGTTATTATATAAATACAAACAAGTTATATTAGTAATTATTATGTACTATGCACTAACTATTGTGAATGAGAACAACTACTTATTTTTAATGAATACATAAGATAACTATCTAACAAATACTAACCTCTACATCACATTAATCTTACTTAGAGTTAAATTGAGTAACATGGATCATGTGTAGTCAAAAAATTTAAATTTTATGTCAACACCAAGATGAAAATTTGATATTTGATAGTCTATTGCACTTAATTATTCTTTGGTTTCTCCAAGAGTAGGAACTACTATTTCAACACATAGTTCACCTTGTTCATATATTGATATTCAAGAAACCATTCTAGGTTTCTTCTATGCATGAAGAGTTATATAGTTAGTGTACTAAAATAAACCTATTGAGTTTGAATTATTTTCTTTCTCTTCTTTACTACATCATTCAACCAATCTATAATTTTGTTACTAGTACTTATTGTGAAGATTCTTGTTCTGGGGAACTTGAGTATTAGAAATATGCATGGAGATCACCAATGTTTGAGTAAATGGAGATGAAACATTGCCTTATATTTTTAGGTGAATATGGTTTAACTTCATAGGTATTAAATGAAGGAGGGATAATAAACTTAGGTGAAGGATGGGAAGATGAGATATCTATCTTAGAAGAAAGTTGAGGATATGTACCACCTACCTTCAAGGAAATAGATGCTAGGATGATCAACTGGCATATGTAGCTATAAATTATTGTGTATTATTCATGACTAAGATTTGGGAGTGAAAAACATAAAGAGGTGAGATAATAAAAGCACTAGAGATTACTAGAGTACCTCTAGTTCCTTTACCTAACCTTTTGATCTTGAGTTTAGGTAGTTTATGGGTTTGGATAGTACCTCTAGTTCCTTTAGATAACATTTTGATTTTGAGTTTAGGTAGTTTTTTGGTTTGGATAATTCTTGAGATCACATAATCTTTCCTCTTTTTTATTTAATTATGATTTAGCGGGCATCTTTATTGGAAGAAGGACATGTGACTAATTTTCCTTGTATTTGTCATTGAGGATGAATAAAAATTATATGAACATTTATTAATGATGGAAGAATCCCATTATAATCCACATCAATCTCTTTTCTCTTAAGCCAAGAGAGTGTTCTATTCAACACCATTTGAGTTCTATCTTCTAGAGATGTTGATTCAACTTGTCTCTAATCAATTTGAGGTAGAGGCTTCAATTCAATACCTTACTCTTGATAAGATTGGTCTATGTTATTTCCATCATCTGTAACCTCTTTTAGAATGTATGCAACGTTATATTCAATGACCTATTCTAGGATAAAATGAGAATAATGTCAAATCCTAACTAATTTTTCATCATCACAGTCCATCCAAAAATATTCAAAATGGAGAACATGTTGGTGTGTGGAACTTAAGTCATTTTTGAACCATTCCTATAGATTCAAAAGGGGGAATACTAAGAAAGGGCCAAAGAGTAACCCAAGTCATTTATAAATATATGGATTTTTCCTTGGCCAGTGAAACACAAGTTTACCTCCCAATTGTGATTGGAAAGTGAATTCCTATCTTATGTTTGATGGACAATAATTTTTTAGTCTCAAAAAGTTGATGCACTAGCTCCATTAGTGTCCATATATCACCAACACATATTGGCAACATTAAGGAACATTTTCAAATATGCATACCCTGATGCAAAAAAAATTAGAAAATTGTATGAATTAGGCACCCCATCTTGTAATTTTAGTAGTATTTGCAATGGAAAACCTAACATTATATGGATCTTATTGAAACATTTGAATGACATATTTTAGAAAAGCATCATTGAATCTGAAAAAATGTTGAGTTATTTCTAAATGTGAGTTGAGGATATAATTAATATATCTTGGTTGAAGTCATTCTACCAACTATATTTAACCCACTATAGAACCTTTTGTAGGTAAAGGCAGAGAATAAATAGGAAGTCATATAGAAATTTCTTGTTGTGTGCACTTAAAATAATGGTTTATGAATGGAAACACTAATAAATTCAGCCTATTTGATGTGTTGTTTGTTCCCATGTATGATAAAAATGTACCTATACATCCATTCTTGAAAATATATAGCATTATGGTTTCTAAATACACTATTTAAGAATGTGATGATACCATTGATTTTCCTCTTAAATTAAAAACTTATGATGGTCTTAGGAAATTTGGAAGTAGAGCCTCTTGGCTTAACAAGTCAAGACTTGTTTATTATTTTGGAGCAGGGAGTTGTTTTAACATCCCAAAATTATTGATTAGATTTAGGGGTGAATTATATAAATGACTTGTGATTATGTATCTTGAGCATGTCCTCAATGTGCTCTAAAATTCATCCTTGGAATTTTTGACTTCCCTATTCTCTCTATTATATTGAATTACCAAAGTTAATATTAGATTAGGAAATTTAAACCAATGCCGTGAAAGCTATAGCTTGAGGTATACTAATATCATGTATGTTCTAAATCTAATTTGATTTTAGAATAACATTAACCCTTTTATAAAACTCTATCAAGTTGACATTACCTAAATTAATGTCAATGATTTAATCAAAATTTGATTCAAAATTAGAGGTGGGAATGATCCCTTTGAATTGATATTTCATATCACCTTTGTTAAGCACATAATATACTAAGAGGGTGGGGCTGGGGGTGAATCAATATATTATATATCTTTTACTTAATCTAATTTCTTTTCTTTAACCACTTAATCACACATTCAAGATATGCAATAAAACTGAAAAATAACATGCACCACACAAGAGAGAGAGAGAGACACCAGATTTTTATGTGGAAACCCAAAGTAGAAAAAACCACAAAGAATAATCTCAAGTATATGAATGAGCACCAACTCAAATTACAAAGTTCTCAAGCACCAAATTGCAAGAGCACCAACCCCTTTGTCGAGCACCAACACAACTATTTGTGAGCACCAACTCCTTGACCAGATTTGTGAGAACCAACCCAAAAGAGCACCAACTCCTCTTGTGTATAAAACACAACTATCTCTCAATGTTGCTTACTCAACAAATTATAGAACTCTACAATATCTCTTGATTTTCCCTCCTCTTTTCTTATATAAAACAATTACAAAACCATGCACTCTCTTGCATATTACAAATGGCTTCTCAAGCCTTTATTTATATCTTTCCAAATGACCTTTGGCATTCACCCTTTATGACCCTTCAATCCTCATGGAAAATGGCACCAAACTTGCATGACCCTTTGTATCCTTGCATTTGAAAAGTCACATGGTGACCCTTCATAAGTAAATATGCCCTTTCTTCTTTTGTCTTTATCTTGGTGACCTTTCAAATTCCTTAAGGTGACTCTTCATGGAAAAATGCACCATACCCTCTTTTATCTTCACTTAGTGACTCTTGGAATTTCTCAAGATGAATCTTCATGGTAAAATGCATCCCATTCCTCTTTTATCTTTACCTTGTGACTCTTTGACTTCTCCATGGGCCTCTTTTGAATTTTATGCAACCAAAAATATATTCGTTAATATTAAATAAATATTAACACACATTATCCAAGATATGAATATTAAAAACATCATTAAATGCTATGGTGCCTTTATCACCAATGCTAGAACTTTAACATCAATGAAAATATTTTCAACAATATTCCCCTTTTGTTATTGATGGCAACCTCAAATTAAAATTGCCACATCCTGAAACATGCACTGCACATGCCAACCTACAATACTACCATTTGAAAAAAACATAAAGTAACCCCCCTTTTTGTAGCAACCTATACCTATTCCCTATACCTATTTCTACACCTGTACCTATTTTTGTTCTTCTCCACCTTTGAAATCAATGGCAAAGGGCCTATCTTGGAGTTAACAGTTAGCTCCCCCTCATCTGATGCTGATCCTCAATGGCAGGAAGTAAAAGAAATTATTCCCAATTTATCTTGTAGATACTCAAATGTGTCTTTTGGTAGAGTCTTAGTGAAAATATCTACAATTTGCTTTGTAGTACTAATATATTCCATCTTAACTTGCTGATCTACAACCTGCTCTCTCAAGAAGTGATATCTAATAGGAATATGTTTTGTTCTTAAATGCATCACTAAATTCTTCAAAATATTAATAGGACTTGTGTTGTCACAAAAAATAGAAATAGGTTCCTCATATTTTACCTTGATATATTCCAAAGTTTGCTTCATCTAAAGCACTTAGAGTACAACACAATAATATTATAATATATTTTACTTTAGTTGTAGAAAGTGATACCAAGTTTTGCTTCTTACTTAGCCATGCTACTAAGCTATCACCGAGGAAGAATTCTCCTCCACTTGTACTCTTTATATCATCTAAGAAACCTACCCAATGTGAAACTTTATAAGCAACCAAATTAAAATCTCTACCTGTGGGATACCATAATCCATAATCCAATGACCCCTTGATATATCTAAATATTCTCTTCACCAACTGAACATGAATATCTTTTGGAGTTGACTGATATCTTGCAACCATACTTATTGCATGCATAATGTCTGGCCTTGATGCTATCAAATATAAAAGACTACCAATCATAGATATATACAAATATTGATCTACAATAGGTGAATCTTCATCCTTTCTTACCTTATTTCTTGTACTCATTGGTGTGCCAACCGGTGTACAATCCTCAAAACCAAATTTCTTCAACATTTTCTTGGCATATTTACTTTGAGATATGAAAATTCCTTTATTTGACTGAAATATTTACAATCCTAAGAAAAATGACAATTCTCCAAGCATAGACATCTCAAATTATTTTTGCATATTATCAAAAAATTCTTTTATCATCTTTTCAATGTTTCTTCCAAAAATAATGTCATCAACATATACCATAACAATCAATTGATGCTCACCTTCTATTTTGATATAGAGATTACTGTCAACAAATCCTCTCTATAAACCTTGATCCTACAGGTAGTTATCAAGTCTTGCATACCAAGCTTTGGGAGCTTGTTTCAATCCATACAATGCTTTATTCAATCTACATACATGGCTACTAACATTTGAGAGAATAAATCCATCAGGCTACTCAATGTAAACCTCTTCTTCTAGATTTCTATTTAGGAAGATAGATTTAACATCCATCTGAAACACTTTAAAATTTTTAAACACTACATATGCAAGAAACATTCTAATAGCCTCTAGCCTTGCCACTGGTGCAAAAGTTTCTTCAAAATCTATTCTCTCAATTTGAGAATATCCTTTACATACTAATCTTGCTTTATTCCTGGTCACTTCTCCATTTTCATTAAACTTATTTCTATAAACCTATTTTGTTTCTATCACATTGTGATCTTTTGGTCTAGGCACTAATTCTCAAGTATCATTCTTTTCTATCTGATTTAATTATTCATCCATTGCCTTAACCCAATGCTTATCATGTCTAGCTTCTGAAAAAGTTCTAGGTTGAATTTTGGATAACAAAGAGAAATTAACTTGCTCATATTTACTTACCATCATTATTCTAGTGTGATTTCCTTCATTTATGTCCCCGATGATATCACTTTCATTATTATTTATATGAACATATTTGGATGGGGTTTTGGTATCCTTTTTCTCCTTCTTCTCATCTTCACCTAATTCTTCAAAATCTTCCTCTTCAATGATTTCAAGAATGTCTATTGGATCAATAATTCTTTGTGCTATATCTTCTTTTATCCTGACACTTGCACTTTCAAATATTTTCTTGGTTATTTTGTTATAACATTAATATGTTTTAATTTTGAAATAACCAAGAAATATACCTTCATCTGCTCTAAATTCAAACTTACCCAGTTTTTCATCTGTTCTCTTTATGAAGCATCTACTACCAAAAAATTTGAAATAATCAACTGTAGCTAGTTTGTCTTTCCATAGCTCATAAGGAGTCTTGTCACTGTTGACTCTTAATAATGATTTATTTTAGTATGAATTACTGTAACAACTACCTCTCTCTAATATTCATATAGTATTTTGGATTCATTTAATGTTGTCCTTGCCATCTGCTGAACTATTCTATTTCTCCATTCAACTTTTCCATTTTGATGTGGAGTTCTAGCTGTTGACTAATGTCTCTTTATTCCATGGTATTCACAAAACTTAGTAAAATGATCTGACATGAATTCTCATCCTTGATCTGATTTTAGGCCCTTAATCTTTAAACCGGTTTCATTCTCAACTAATGCTTTGAATTCTTTGAAATGTCTAAAAGCTTCTGATTTTTTATTTAAAAACATTACCCAAGTCATACGTGAAAAATCATCACTAAGAAACATGAAATATTTATCACCTTGAGTACTTTGATTTCTCATAGGTCCACACAAATCAGTGTGAACAAGCTCTAACATCTGAGTGGTCGAGTATTCTTTTGTTTTGAAACGCTTTCTAGCCTGATTCCCATGTTGACAAGGTTTACAAAGCATGTTGGATGGCTTTGTAATCTTTGTAATATTTTTAATTACTTTATTCTTATTGATGTTGAAAATATTATCAAAATTTATGTGTCCCATTCTCCTGTGCCATATCCAACTTTTTTCAATTTGACTCAAACAACATCTTTGACCTTTGATGTCTGATAACATATACAAATTATTGCCTATTCTCTGAGCATTTACAACCAATACATCTGAATCTTTCCTCCTAATTTCAAAACCTTCTACATAAAACTTTAGTGCATTCCCCTGATCACATATTTTACTTACACTCAAAATATTATGCGTAAGACCTTCTATATACAAAATATTTTTAGTTTTAGTTCTACCATTATCCAAACTCAGTGTACCTTTTTTGACAATTTTGGTAGTTGTATTATCTCCAAATTTCACTATGCCACCATTGATCTTATTTAAGGTTATGAAATTGATCTTATCTCTCATCATGTGCCTCAAACATCCACTACCAATGAACTATCTATTTTCTTTATTTCTTGCATGCAAAGCTGTTTGTACCAACATAGTTTTTTTAGGTTGTTTCTTCTGCCATGAACTTGTCTAAACTTTCTTCTTGATGAATGAAGCCTTGAAACTCTGGTCCTTCTTGACTGACTCAAACACACTTCTACAGTACTAGGCTATGTGTTTGAATTTATTTCACTTGTAACATATTATGGCTTCTTCATTAAAACCTAATAGAGGAACAAAAGAGTTGTGGTTTCTGCTTGAATCTGCATGAGTTTCCTTCTCCTTATTTCTACAATTGTTAGCCCTTTTTAAACACTTGATTTTTTTATGACCATATCCATTACAATAGAAATAGTAACCATAAAAATAGGACCTATTTGTGTATCTTTGACTTGATTTCCTTTTGTAGCTTTGTTCCTTCTAATGTTCTTTGTTTGAGATGTCCTCTATATTCTTAACTTCTTCCCTTTTTATTTTTTCTTTTTTAAGAACTTCAACATAGCTCTTTCTTTTTTCTATGTTAACCTTGTCTATGAAAGTAGTGGCCTCCCCTTTATCTTTTTCAAATCTGAAACCTATCTTATCTGACATTAATCTTTGACTTTCTAATATCTTATTCAACATATTAGTGTTATTCTCAAATTTTAAATCATTGGCTGCTCTATCATTGTTTGCTTTATTTGTTTTCTAAAGATCTACTTTTAAAGAAGCAATTTCAATAACATATCTTTCACATTCTTCACTTACTTTTTGCAACTGTGTCGTTAGATCTTTTTCATTCTTTTTGGCCTCTTCAAAGTGTGCTTGTAGATATTCAATTGTTTCCTTTAATTCCTTTTCATTTTTCTTGATCTAGAGATTTAATATTTTATTCTTCTTCTCATGAGATTTTAACTCTTTTAAGGCACAAATGAGTTCTCCTTATAGATTCACTTTGGTTTCATTTTGTTTATCTTCTTGATCATCTATACTTTTGCTTATAGAGGCATATTCATGTATGGCCATGAATAAAATCTCTTCTTGTTTTGAATCACTGACTCCACTATCTTTGGCTGAGCTAGGATCTTTAGAATACAAAATCTTCTTCTCAAATCTCTTCTTAAATTTTTCTTTGAAATTCTTCTTATATGTAGACTTTCCTCCTTCATTATCACCATTACCCTTATCTGGGCTCTTAGCTACAAAATGTCCAATCTGTCCACATTTAAAACATTTAAAAGGTAATTTTATTTAATATTTACTTGTGCCCTTTTTTGGCTGGCAAATGAATAAAGATTCATTATCATCTTCATCATCGCTAGAATTGGCATTTGATTCTTGAATCTTAGCCTTCTCTTTCTTTAATGTCTTGAAAGTAGCTTCTCTCTTTGAGGGTTTCTCTTGTGCAGTATACATCTCATATTCCATAAGAATACCATGTAGGTCATCCATCTTTATCTTGGCTAAATTCTTCATCTCTTCAATTTTTAAAACATTTGCATCATATCTGAATGGTAGAGATCTCAAAACTTTTTGTACCATGATTGACTCTTCTAACTTTTCTTCAAGACCTTGAATCTAATTAACTATTTGATCAACCCACAAAATGTAACTTGTTATATTTTCTTCCTCTTCCATCTTCAAACTCTCAAATTGTCTTCTAAAAGTCTGAAGCTTAGCTTGCTGAACCTTTCCATCACCTTTATAAATATTCTCAAGCTTTACCCAAGTTTTATGAGTGGATTTACATTGCATAACTTTAACAAATTTTGATTCACATAAACCACATAAAATAGCATTTAAAGCTTTAGCATTATTTTTACTTGCCTTCTTTTTTACTAGAGTAGTTACAAGTGTCTGTGGCTCTTCATATTCCTCTACCACTACTTGCCAAATGTCGCATCCAAGGGCCATCAAATAAGTCCTCATTATTATGCTCCAAAAAGCATAATTTATTCCATAAAAAAAAGGTGCCTTATTTAAAAAAAAATTCATGTGATCCAACCATCGTGCTTTCCCTGATCTACCTTCAAGCTATTAAACTCTTTCTAAAAGAACCTGCTTTGATACCAATTGTTAAGCATGAAATATAATGAGAGGGGGGGGGGGTGAATTAGTATATTATATATCTTTTACTTAATCTATTTTTTTTTTTAACCACTTAATCACACATTCAAGGTATGCAATAAAACTAAAACAATAACATGCACCACACAAGAGAGAGAGAGACCCCAGATTTTTATGTGAAAACCCAAAGTGGGGAAAACCATAGAGAATAATCTCAAGTATATAAATGAGCACCAAATTGCAGGAGCACCAACCCACAAGAACACCAACCCCTTACATAGATTTGTGAGCACCAACCCACATGAGCACCAACTCATCTTGTGTATAAAACACAACTATCTCTCAATGTTGCTTACTCAATAAATGCTATAACTCTACAACATCTCCTACTTTTCTCTCCTCTTTTATTATATAAAATAATTACAAAACCATGCACTCTCTTGCATATTACAAATGGCTTCTCAAGCCTTTATTTATAGCTTTCTAAATGACCTTTGGCATTCACCCTTTATGACCCTTTAATCCTTATGGAAAATGGTGCCAAACTTGCATGACCCTTTATATCCTTGCATTTGAAAAATCACATGGTGACCCTTCATAAACAAATATGTCATTTCCTCTTTTGTCTTTATCTTGGTGACCTTTTGCATTTCTTAAGGTGAATCTTCATGGAAAAATATGCCATACCATCTTTTATCTTCACTTGGTGACTCTTGGAATTCCTCAAGATGACTCTTCATAGGAAAATGCATCCCATTCCTCTTTTGTCTTTACCTTGTGACTCTTTGACTTCTCCATGGGACCTCTTTTGATTTTTATGCAACCAAAAATATATTCATTAATATTAAATAAATATTAACACACATTAGCCAATATATGAATATTCAAAACATCATTAAATGCTATGGGGCCTTTATCACCAATGCTAGACCTTTGACATCAATGACAATATTTCCAACAACCTTTATTCTTTGAGGTTTATGACATGTAAAGCTAAAATTGAAAGCTTTAGGCAAAATTTGGAACTTATTTTATAGGGTTTATCAATTTGAAGATTGATTTTCAAGTATCAATATTCTGATGAATGTTTTTTTTTAAATGATGGGTTTGATAAACTATACTATAGGTGTTAGAGTTCTAATGTTTGTTTTATATCTGCCAAAATCTGATAGGGTGTAATGCAAAATGTGTATCTTGCTAAGGTGATATGCATATAGTGAAGTAAACCAAATGTTTGGAAAGGTATAAAAATTGGGCAAGTATTTCACAATCATTAGACTCTTATAGGATGTTTTTTAGTATGTTAGATTATGCTAATGATTTTTTAGTCAATTGACTCTAACATATGTACTATAGGCAGCATAATCTGTCAGATATTTGTTGAAGTGTTAGATTCTGATAGGATTCTTAGCAAGTGTTGGGATATGATGAAATCACTAGGAAGAAAATTGTATTATTATTGTTAGTTTTTGAAAACCTTAGAAAACTCAAACTTCATTAATTTTAATGCAAATTGAAACCACAAACATTCCCTATAGGATCCTTCCTGAGAAGAGTGAAACATAGTGTGTAAAGTAAAGGTTTGAGAAAATAAAAGAGATCCTATGAAGGCAAGGGAGTAAAATGGAATGGAATGAAATGAAATGAGGGAGAAAAATGGTTATGGAAGGAAGCCTAAACATCCACACACATAGGTAATCAATTGAATTTATGTCATGGTTTTTGAAGGTGTTTTGCATGGATCAGGATATGATGAATATTTTGTAGCCATTGAGTTTTGATGAATGTAAAGTGGGAATTAGGGTCTAGAAAGGTGCATAGTAGGCTTTAGGGTTTGAAAAGGTGGAGAACACTATTCAATTTCTAGTAAGGTGCACATCAGTGCATAAATCTTGACAAGGCTCAAACAAATGCCAAATTATTTCTAATTCCTGAAACTTGAAACCATTTAGCATCATTTAACAAACAATTATTTTATTTGGGTACATTGACATCAAGAAACTAAAATAACTCATTTAAGACACTTGAATTGACTCATTTTGATTGATTACAATCAAATTGACTTGATATATCTTAGTTTTTCACATTTGATCAAATTTGTGTACAAAAATTGGCTCCAATTTAGGATTTGGATTATAAAACAAAAAGTATGAACTCCATAATCTCTAGTTTTGAATGCTAATGCCACACCGTTGGGCTACATAGTCATTCACCTAAAATAAGACCTTTTGGAAGAGACTCTGGTAAATAACTTCAAAATACATGGGAGACCAAAGGGAAACACAACAAAAGAAATGAAAAAGATAAAAAGGAATAAAAACACAAAAAAATCTTAAATTCATTATTTACATGTAGAGGATAACTTGATTTCACTTGTAATAGTACTTTAGATACTACCCGTTGTAGGGTAAAAGAAGATGCATAACATATTAATAATCTAATTAAAATGTGTTATCATTACAAAAATGTCTAATATTGAACAAAACCATCCATAGTGAATCAAATTTACCATGGTTCCCTTTAGGTTCCCTCTGTTTTTCCCATAGCAGTACAAGATCTCCAAATTGAAAATCTATTCTCTTTACATTTTTGTCAAATAATGTTTTGACTTGAGCTTGATGTTTTGAAATTTTGTCCATAATATGCACTCTTTTTGTAGATTGTTTAGATATAAAAAATATTTTATTTAATGAGCTCTCAAATTTTTGATTTTCAACTGCTCTTTGATAATTTTAATACAAATAGTTCAATTGTTATATGTATCACAACATTTGTTCCATACAACAACTGAAATGGAGACATTTTGATGTCTTGTTTAACAATGATGTGATCTTCCCATAATGTGTCATATAAGTTCTTATGTGAATTTATCTAATTTACATCCATGAGCTTACAAATGATAGTGACAAGATTATTATTTATAGATTTATTTTGACCATTTCCTTGAGGATAATTGTTCAAAGAGTGGGACAAAGAAATACCATATACATAAAAAAATCCAACTAACTCTACCAAAGAAAATTTTGGTACATTATTAATCCAAATATTTTGAAGGATGATATACCTTATCAGGATGTTTTCTTTGATGAAATTGAAAACTACATCATAATTTGTTTGCTTAACTGGAATTACCTCAAACCAAATTTTGAAATAATCTATCACTGTGAAAAAATGGGTATGACTTACACTAAAATCAAATTTTGTGTTACAATGAAGTATAACCCATATTATTAAATAGGTTCATAAATTACAACTAGATTTAGTGGGAAAGACACAAGTTTTGGCTACCAATAAATTGTTGACAAGCTTCACATTTATTACCCATTCATAGGAATTTTTGAACGATGAGGACCAATAGTAATGGGCTCTCAAATTTTAATATGCTACTAATGATTAAAAAAAAATGACCGCCATAAATTTGGTCATGAAAGGATTCAATAAGTTTAAATTTTTGTTCTCCATCCAAACATCTCAAAAATAATTTATTAATGTATTTTTTAAACAAAGCATCATCCCAAATAACATTTTTGTTTTCAACTTTACAATTTTTCTCTATTTAACATCTAGATATGGGGGACATTCACCATAAATCAATAAATATGAAATTTTTGAATACCACTCATCCATAGAGCCAATGGACAATAATAACATTTTTTTAATATTTTACGATCATCTTCACTAGTTAGGGTAGTAAATATATCGTTATCAGTTTAATCTGCCACAAGCTGACATAATTATTTGCCTCATACTAGCTTAGTGGGCTTGCTTTTTAGATTGTATTATTGAACCTTTGATATCCAATTAAATATTTTATAACCAAGATATTGTCATGATAAAATGGATTTAATAGTTGTGTCAGGTATCATCACAATAGAGTGAGAATTTGAAATATAATACGTGAACTATTTGACCGCTTTGAAATCAACATATGTATGATTTTTAATAGTAGAGTATTTGAGTTCATAATATTTGAGACCAAAACTCATAAAGGAAATTGGTGACTTAATTATTTCATCATTATTCTAAATCAAAATCATTGAGATAATGTGAGCATAAGAATAACAATATATTGTGAAGTCTTTTTTTAAAATCTGGACACACCAAATTAGGTGTGTGAGCAATCACAGTGTTTATCCTTTCAAAAGTATCTTTTACCTCATTGTTCCATTTTAAATAAGGATTATTTCTCATCATATCTACTGTGTGTCTTGCGAGTTCTAAAAAATTGAGTATATAGCTTCTTAAGAAATTTAGTTTGCCAAATAATGATGAACTCTAGGCTTACTGGTTGAAAAAGACAAAAATTTAATTACTTCAACTCTTTCAAGATCAATATTGATTCCTTCCTTAAAAATAATATGACCAATAAAATTTTCTTTAATTAATTTAAATATTAAATTCTTAGGATTTAAGGAAATATCATGAATCCAACATTTTAAAAATACATTTTCCAAGTGCTTTTAATGGTCTTCCCTTTTCTTTAAAAAAACTATCAAATAATCTTAGTATACCATAATTATATTATTATTATTATATCATTAAAAATGAGATCCATTTCTATGTATAATGTCACACCTATGTTTATAAGTCCAAATGACATTCTTTGATAAGCAAAAGTGCCCCAAGGAGTGGTGAAAGTAGTTTTATGTTGATATTCTCTATGTACTTCAATCTAATTGTATCTTGAAAAACCATCCAACAAAGAGAACATTTAAGAACATATAACTGATGGAAATACTTAATCCATGATAAGCAATGGATAATTATATTTCAAAGATGCCTAATTTAGGTTTCTAAAATTGACACATACTCTCATTTATCCATTATTTTTACACAATGGCACAATATTAGCAACCCATGTTGAATGGTAAATGGGAAAAATGATTCAAGCATTCAATATTTTTTAAAATTATTTAAAAGTAGTCCTATCTATCCATATATTATACTACCTTTGCTTCTATTTTAAAGGTTTTGCATCAGAATTTGAGTGGTACTGTATATTGCATCTCTTTTGGCTAAAAATATTTGAGATCAACATATTAATAAGCAAGAATATTAATAAGTAAAATAAACCTAATTTTCTCTTTGGGTGAACAACATTTACTAGTGTTTACCATCCTTGGTTGGTCTTTGGATCCGATATTCAATATCTCATAGTCAACTGATTAGAGAGAATCTTTCTAAATTTCGTTTTTAATAACCCTGTCATCTTTATTAAAAAATTATTATAAATAAACTCAACCCCTAGGATTTTTTTCCTTTTTAGTTAAATTAATCCATCTTCATTCTAGGGATAATTTTAAGAATGGACCCCTAAAATTTTCTATAAAATCTTGGTGAATCCTAGAGTTTAGGTATAATTCCATTGGCTAATCTTTGGAAAATTTGCCACATAGGTGTAAATTTATTGGCTATTATATTGACTCTTAAAAAAAAGTTCTAATTATTTCATGAATTCATTGTAATATTCAAAGAAAGATATAATGACATAAGATAAAAGAATGAAATGAATAAAATTAACTAAATATAAAACTTTATTTTTCAAACTAATGCAAAATAACAACACTTACCTAGAAATGAAAGCAACCTGTAGAATCTTGAACCTCCCCATGCCCCATGCACCCCTGACAAACATTCAAATGTGCTTAACAATAACTTATGAGAACTTATATCTATATGTACCATCCATGTTTTTTGAGGAAGGAAAATTTATACCCTATTTTAAATACTTTTCCTTGGATTTTCAAGGGGAGTTGAAGGAGAATGTAATGTTGCAGTGGAAAGTTAAAAAGAATAGAAGAGGGCCACAAGAGTCTCAACAAGTTACCATCAAAGGGAAGACACCAACGCAAGCAACATGATACCTCAATAAAATTTTAAAGCCTTTAGATGGAATTGGATATTTTACATGTCAAAATATGACCATGTTTTATATATGACCCTCATGAATAATAGTTTAAAATGTGAATTACATGTCAAAATTGCATGCATCTTTAAAAAAAACATATTGGTTAATTTTTAAATAAGATATTTTGTATTTATATTTTACTCTTAATAATTATCAAAATTTAATATAAAAATAAATTTTAAGTTGAGAAACTTCATTACATAATATAAACTTGGTAATCTTTAGTCGCACATTAACTTCCATATTCAATCAAGGTACCCAAAATTCAAATAAAGTACCCAAAACTTATTGAACCTAACTTTCAAAAGATTCAAAATGACATGTATGGAAAACGTTCAACATAACCATATTATTTATATTCTTCTTATCCCACACCTTATTACACATATATACAAAGGAAGTTTTTACAACTTTTTCAATGCAAATTTAAGCTTAAATGGCATGGATGACCCCAATATAAAAAATCATATATTTTCATAATAAATATTAACCAATAATCATTGTGTGTGATGTTTTATCAAAATACTTACATAATATATTTGAGGATCTAAAGATAACATGAAATCAAGTGTATTTCCTCTACACTTTATGAGTCTAAATACATATCAAAACAAGTCGAAAGAGTAATCTTAATATATAGGTAAATAGATCATAAGCAAGAAAAAATATTGACTACGAGATATGCATTGAATGGATTTAAGTGTTTTGTTGAGAAGACATTGTTAAATGTTAAAAGGAATCACTAAGAACTAAAGGATTGACCATATTTAAAATCAATTTTGAGTAAATAAATATTTCAATTAAATTATGGGAGAAAAAAATAAAAATAAATTGTTAGTCTTTATTGAATTTAATCTTAATGTAGTTATTAGTATGGGGAGGAGCATAAAAAATATAGAAATATTTTATCATTTCATATATGTTCATTTCATTGTATCTTTGCATAAGCCTATCAACCTCTCACATGGAACTATAAGAAGATGTTGATAGTAATTACCAAAAGTGAATATAGAAATAACTTATAAATCAAGAAATGACATAACATAAAATTGTTACTAATTTTCACACATTAACTTTCATATATATTCAAACCTGTAAATATTCAACTATACTAAATTTACCTCTAGAGTCTATTCAATTTTAAGGATTCTAATTTTTTATGTAAGGCACAAGGTTAGATCTTGAAGAGAAGAGAAAACACCATCCACACAGTTAGTTAGATTTTGATTTAGTAGAATATCAATTTTCATTACAAAATAATTAAGTAGCTGATCTTGGTACCTATATGAATATGAATATGGGATTATAGTACGATAATACAACACTTTTGTTTTTGGGCCTAGATATGTTTTTATATTTAGACGTACAATATATATATATATATATATATATATATATCAAAAATATAGCCAAATAATAAAATTAACCACATAATATACATAGAGTAAACAAAATAAGTTAATTAACCATAACATATTGATAATTCAATATGTCAAACTTAGATTAGTCTTAGAATGGGTACATAGTGCAAATGTTGTAATCTATATATAAAACTCAAAATAAATTAGTATATTAAAGTAGGTTCATTGTAAAGGGCTCACATATACCAATATTAATTATTTCATTTTTTTAAACATGTCAAAATAATAGTAAATAAGTTATATATAATTTTACATACCCTACAAGAGATAACTTTCCCCTAACATCCAAACCAAGCTTTTATGATGGTAGGGAATTGATTACTCAACTTTGATTTTATTGTTACAAAAAAAAATCTTGTACATTCATATAGACTTAGAGAGAACATACATGAAGCACAACCCTTATAAAGCACTGCAGAAAATGATAAATACATATTCCTAATGACCATCATATCATAACCCACAAAAGGTCATCCCAATTTTTTTTTACTTTCATGATTTACAAAAATTGATTCCAATTATTTGTTCACCAACTAAGAATGTTATTTGAAAATTTCTTGAGAAAAAACATCAATAAAGGAAAGATATTATGAGTATGAGTGCATTTATGCACATTACAACAAGATTTTATGTAATGGTCACCATAATTCATGACCTTTCCTTTAATGATAGGATATAAATATAAAGAGTGTTTATATTCCCATAAAGCACCTATTTCAGTTAACTCCTTAATTGTGATTTGGTAAGGGTCAATTATAAACAAGAGAATCACCTATGTGAAAATAAAATTACATATAAGTTTATAAATGATTTACAAGATTTTTAATTGAAGTCAAGGCCCAAAGCATGAATATAAACCATAATCTTAAGAAGTGTAAGTGCAATAAAATTGAGAATCTTGTAAAAACTACTACGTCTAGGAGTATATGTTGTATGATAATGTATATTGACATTCTCATAACATATGAGATATGAAATAATCTAAAAATTGATAATAATAATATTTAGTCATGCTTAAACCTTGATTCATAAGACTATAATTTTATTATATTTGAACTCCATGTTAGTGTTGTTCCATAAATAATACACTTAAATTCTTATGGGGAACATTTTGTTGATTCTGCCCTAGGTTCACTTCTGTGACCAAGAATCCTAGGTAGAACCTGATTCTCATAAAAAAAATCAAAGTTTCTTTTTTATTTAAGTTTTAGCTTAAAACAATCATCTTAACAAATTTATTAAAGTTGACATATAATGTAACATTATATAAATTTTCAATCACAATAAGATGTAATCCAAGTTATTAAATTCATAAAGATGCAATAATCAATTAGTTTGCACATGGCTACCATGCCACTAAAAATAGGTTTGCACTACCCAACAAATAGGCCACTATTTTTTCAAATGGGTTTACTATAGTATGCATACAAATGATTTTATTGGCCACTCATTACTTCATACTATAGATACCTCATATATTTTAATTAAGAAATGGCCATATCTTTATAACTCATTAATGCAAAATGTCAAACAATGGATAAGATAAATACTTTTTATAACACCTTAAGATCACATAAAAATCCATTCATTTCTATCCTTTCAAATTCATAAGTTTAGTTTAATAAAATATTCTAGCTTTCTATTAGAACATTTGTTCAATTTTTAAACTAATTGTTGATTTTTGTATGGAAATAAGGAACTAATGAAATCATCATTCAATCCAAGAATCAAGAAGATTAATAGTAAACACCTTATATCTCCCAATGTAAATGATGTTTAATAAAAGATAAGAAAAGAGTTATTCTTGAACTATCATTCACCTTTAAATATTATATAGATTTAGGTAATTCCAAAGTGGAAAATGAAACCACAAAGATAATCTTTGTCTTGAAAGTATAAACTATTAATGGATGAACTCAATTTAGAATCAACATTTAAAACTAGTTAAAAGAGTAAGAACCATTTAAATATCCTCAAGTCAACATCAAAGGAAGGTAAATTATGTAATAATAAACAATCCATGGTCATTCAAGAAAGATACAACTTTAAGATTAGATTTAATTCCCATTTGAAATGCCATAACTAATTATTGATTTGATAAAACTAAGAACCTTGTTGAATAATAAGGGATGAATCCTAATATGACCTTCAAAAACAAATTTTTATTATTTCAATAAAAATGAAAATCAAATAGGCTAACCTCATTAGAGAAAGAAAGCTATAGTCAATGAAATTGTAATAAAAGACCATCAACAATAGTAAGCCCAATTTACTATGGTTATACATTGAATTTCAATTTCCATTGGAAGATACAATATTCAAGATATAATGTTATTCATTACTAAGAAAATACAACCAAAACAAATGAAAAAAAAGTCTAGATAGCACAAGTCAATTACCATATAGTATTGTAGAAAATGAATATGACAACCCAAGTGAAAAATATAATCACTTAAAAAAATTAGTGGCAATTGCTACATCTACTTTCTTATAAGATTAAACCATGATCATATTGGTCTAGAGCGTACATTTAAGAATTCCACATGATTACTACCTCAACCATGTAAAAGTGAAAACATTATTATAAAATAAGGAAAACTACAACTTTTTAAATCTTAGTTCCAATAAAGAATGTTATATCTCAATGATCAAATAAGCTACAACCATACTAATGTATGTACAAAAATAAATCTTAAAAAATTATAAATCATATTCAATAATTGAAGCATAGAAAATACTCTTGTATCTATAATGTAGATCATGATAGAGAATACTCAATATGAAAGGTTGGTTATAAAAGATTAACGTTGTACACTTTTTAAGACCAAACATAATTTAGATGAGGCATACATAATTACCTCATATATTTACATGAATACACATAGGTAATTGAATCATGTTACAAAACTGTATATAATGATTCATAGTAACAATTAGTAATCCTACCACATAGTAGTGGAATGATCTATCAAAACATCAATTTAATGATTAAATTAAACCATAATAATAAGAGTAAATGACAAACTTATATATATATGTATATGTATATGTATATGTATATGTGTATATATATATATATGTATGTATGTATGTATATGTATGTATATATGTATATGTATATATATATATATGTATGTATATATATGTATATATATATATATATATATAAATGTATATATAAATGTATATATATATATATATATGTATATATGTGTGTGTGTGTGTGTGTGTGTATACATACATACATACATATATATATGTATATATATATATATATATATATATATATATATATATATATATATATATATACATACATATACATATACATACATACATATATATATATATGTGTGTGTGTGTGTGTGTGTGTGTGTGTGTGTGTGTGTGTGTAGGTTCCAATCACTTAACATTCATATGCACGAATATCCAAAATGGCAAAGGAACTTTACATAGTCATATTAAAATATATTTAAAAATATATTTTAATATGTTTAAGACATAGTTAACACTTGCAATAGTCTCCAAAGTTAGTAAAATAAATAAACACATTTAATAACCATCCATTAAAAGTCTTTTTAGCATCCAAATGAGCACAACCATATAGTGGATCCCTATCCACCCCATACATCAATGAGAAAGGGGAATATGCCATATCTTAATGAGCCCAATGCATAAAAGTAGTTGACAATAATATAACTTATGAATGATATCCAAGACTTAGGCTAGGGTTTAATCAACAAGTAAAATTTAAGAAGAACAATATATAATCAACCAAAATTCTATCATAACCCAACCATTATTGAAAAATAGGGTCTCAAAGTCAATGCAAAAAAATAAGGATTTAGAGCATAAGCAATATAGAACAACACCATTGAAAATCAAAACATAATATAATAATAACAAAATTAACTTAATACTCGATTGGAAAACACCCATACATAGTTGAAAGTGGAAAAGAGCATAAATCCACTTCACTCAGCCTATCTATATGTCATCAAGGGCAAGATAAATATCTAATGACCTCACCCATCAATGGGTTTTCATTGGTAAATTTTTTTTGAACAAACCCTTTTTGATACAAGAATGAATGCCTATGTTCATAAATAAACCACATTCTTCCATACACACATTTTGGGTTCTCTATTTATAGTAAAATTTCATAACATACTTTGCATAAAAATCCTAAAAAAATAACTTAACTGAACTTACTTGTTCAAGGAATTATCCACATCCTAATTTATCAATCATTTTACCTTATCCTCTCTAATTTCATTCCTTCATTCTTCTCTCCTCATTTTTATTATTTTCTCTCATCCACCAATAGTTCCATTAAAAAATTTCCAAGCATCTTCAAGTTGTAGTTTAAAATTAAAGAACTGCCAAGTTATTCATAGTTGAAAGTACTAGTTCTATACCATAAAATAAGCATCATCCATACAAGGTTCAAATGTATGGAAACCAAAATAGAGCCCAAACCATTGTATTAGTAAAAAAGCCAATGCCATCAAGTGCCCAATCATGCAACATATGCCTTTGAGAAGTCCTAATAATCTATTAGAGTTAACTCAAAGTCAACTATGCATGCTTCAAAAATCAAATAATCACTTCAGTATTACCGAAACCAAAGTCCAAATAACCCTTAGTTATTATTACCAAGGCTTGAGTCCAACATAATTATTATTACCATGTTAAGGCTAAAGTCTTAGGTGAATTTCAAATGTTATGCCATGGTACAAGTATTTTGACATGTGACAATGCATTAACAACCATGGTGCTAAATAATAGTCTACAGGTCCATGCAAACTTTAACATCCTTGAATTAAATTTATTCCATGAGGTTATTCTCATACTTTTACAAATAAAATGCTCACGCATTTTACGCTTAGTATAATTTAGAACATTCATTGTTCTTATTGTTGAATATCATGTATTGTTTTAGTAATAAAACACAAGATGCAATAGACCACAACACAATGACCAAACATAAAATAAAGTCACTAAATAATCAACTGCACAATGTAAAATAGTCCAAAATACAAAACATGACACATGAATCAGAAAATGGAAAGCAAGGGACAAGACCTAAGATCTCATTCATAAATTGATTATAGTTATGTACTTGTATATGTTGAGCACAATGTTAGATGAAATATTACTCTTTACAACCTAGCTCATACCAATGGCAACACATAAAACCTTAAAAAATGACATTGGTAGTACTAGTATGATAGATATCAAATAAAATCAAATTTAATAGCTACATTATAATATAAAATAATATGTCTAAAATAACATAATACAAACATGAAACTAATACCAATGTCTTATACTCCAATAATACATCAAAATAAGGCTAAAATAATGATGACAAGTCTGGGTGGTCATGACACAGTATGATGAAGACAAGAGTATGACCATAAAATAAAGAAAATATGGAAACCATTTGAATAGGAACTATTTGACAATAATATGGCCATTACTTCCTCCAAAAAGAGATTATGAGGCCACTATATTTTCCCACAAAATATCAAATAGGTCCAAGACCTTTAACAGTTGATAGCAAAAAATCCCAACTTTGAAATAAATAGACCAATGTTTATTTTTCATTATTTTTTGAAGTCTATATTTGACTTTTTGTCAAGTGAAAGCAAAAAAAATAAAATAAAGGGCTTAGATCCTTCTTGGATACATTTAGGATACACAAGGACTTCTGTAGATACTCCCAAACACATCTTGGGACATATATGGGAGTATCCAAAGGGATTTCAATGTATCTAGGGTGTATCCAAGATATTACTATATCAATATCCATATCTAAGTTTTATCATATCATATTCAGAGCCCTATATAATTATTTCCATTAACGTAGATAATATGTTTATGCCCAATAATGAGTTGTTGTGATAACTCATGTAGATAATAGGTTTTGTGGAGATTAATATGGGATTTAGAGAGATTATAGGGATTTCATGATTAGATTTGACTCCTAGTTTCTAGGAGTTCTACCAATGATATATTTGTAAACAATATCTTGGTGTGTTAATTTATTACCAAAAATTTAGTCTATTTGTATGTTGACACCAAATGTGGACTTGGATATATGTAGCATGAATAGTATCCACCCATCACCCTTGTAAGCTTTGCTATGCATAAAGCATCTAAAAACATATCACTAACTAAAAATTATTTGAAATTGTAATACTATAAATTGGAATAGGAAGTAACAATGAAAGCAATAATGGAGGTCAATCCAAAACCACAAAAACTCTTCTAATATATATATAAACCTCTAATTGGACAAATGATGTAAATGAACAACAAATAACACAATGAAATACACAATTCTACGTCAATATTTTCAGCCTAAAGTTCCTTCCTTGACAAGAATGATGAGCCCAAATGAAAAGTTAAATGCTTTTTGATTGCTTCTTGGATGTTGGATTGCTTGACTATGGCTTCAAGACTTGTAAAAATGGTGGATGTATGAATGCTTGATGAGAGATGATGATCAAGCTGGCAACACTATAGCATTTATCTTTTAATTTGACATAACATTAATATGAATTCCCCAAAAATTTAAATATTGATTTGCATGGATATGTGGTTGCTTAAATAGAAGATGATGAGGGAATTTCCTAGGAAGATAAAATTCATAGAGAATTATAGAGAGAAATAATGTGGAGGATTATAGAGAATGTAGAAGATCCTAGATTTGGATTAGGAGTAATGAATGATGATTAATGAGTATTAGATGTGGCATTAGTGATAATATTTTTATAGGAGAGATAGTGGGGGTAGTTGGTGGTAGGTGAGAGAGAATTTTAAATTCTAAAATAATATGAGGACTTGATTATTGATTAAATGGAATGATAAAAATATGATTATTTTCCATGGGATGAGGGGTAAGGTTAATATATGATGTGAATATGTGTTAAAAGAAATGTTATAAGGATTTAAATGGTGTATTAGGACAAATTATGGACTATGGCATGCTTATTAAGCAAAATTAACATGATCTAAGTATGACATTGGCCATGACAAAGGAATGATAATTTTTAGATGTATACATTTTGCCCTTCTTTGAAAGGGCATTGTGACTAGAAAAAGTAATGGCATTTTAAAGAATAAAATGATTGTGAGTGTTATTAAGTTAGGACATATGATGTCCCATCGAGAGGACATGTGGGGAGATGATATAAATGGCCACTTGAAAGAAGGAATGAGGGGATGGATTTGTGAATAGATAAAAGGGGGTTCATTTTCTAGGGAATGATGGATAAGCTGAATGTTTAGCAATGAACCATTGATTGAAGATGCCCCTAACATAGACGTATGCAAGTGAGTGAAATTGATGGTGTCACAACATTAGATGTACCCCAAATGGGAAGCTATCATGATGGGATGACTATAAAATGATGATAGCTTTAGACATATCCTGAATAAGGGCACATGCCAAGAAAGTTGTAGACTAGGATTAGATGATGGGTAAATAACGTTACAAGCTATATACATATCCAAAGAAATGACACATACCAGGGAGAGCTATAATTAAAATGGTATGTTTAGACTATTGGAAAAGGTTTAAATAAGTTTGATAGGTTGTGACACAAAGTGTATGTCTAAAGGAAATGAAATGTTGTGTTGGGATGAAAAATAAAGGATTCAAGTGACTAGGGGATGAAAGGGAAGAAATGATTAGGGTGGTTAAGCTATCTTTAGACACTTGAAGTGATTGAACAATGCTTAAATAGTATTAAAATACCTCATTCTAATGTAGTTCTCCCAAAATAGGAATAATGATGTGATTTCCAAGATAATTGATGATGAGGGGAAAGGGATTGATACCAGAGATGCTCAAGATGGTTAGACATGAAGGGTGGTGATAAAACATGCATTTATGCAATCAATGAGATACAATGTGATTGATTAAAATGATGCTTATGATAAATACATATGCAAGGGAGTGAGTGATGATAAATTTATGAACTTACATGTGCCCCAATGGATGGAGGAAACTATAAACTTTGAATGATTAGGATATTTGAGAGTTTTGAACATATCATAGGAAAGGATACATGTTTGGGAGAGCTGCAAGTCTAAATTTAATTATCTCAAGAGGATAGATTTATTAATCATTTATTATGGATGACCAATGGAAAAAAATATGTATGTCATGATTTATCAGTCCTAATTGACAGGTGTGGGAGATTGATAGAAATATAAGGGAAATGATTGTACAGATGTTTGAGGGATTGATCAACCAATTTATTGATTCATTGTAGCATAATGATTTGAATGATTTAAAAATTATTATGTAAAATGACATGATTACAAAGAGGATGGATGATTATATAAAGTGACATGATTATGTTCAAGCTGACCTTAGGCACTCCATATGATTAAATGCTACCTATATAGTCCTTATGGACCTTAAGCTGATATAGTTCTCCCTAGAAGGGAGTTATGTGATGATAGGTGATAGGAAAATTTATGCAAAGATGATGGTGACCCAAAGATGACCCAAGGAGACTAATCAATATTGGATGAAGACTGATGGATGTTAGTATAAATGTTAGATTAGTTATGATTGTGATTGTTAAATATGATTAGATGTCAGATAGAGGATTAGAATTGGATGATCTATTTGATGATTTTATTTGATTGATTTGATTGATTAGACCAATTATAAATGACTTGGATATTGTATGTTATATGTTTTTGATGTGATTGGATTAGCCAATTTGATAGATGATTGATTAAAAAATATAGATGTTGGATCTAGATAGGTGATGGGGATTTATTTTATGGATTTGGATTGATGAAGATTTTATGCTGCCATATTTTTGAGATATATGTAAGAGCATTAGGTTTGAGTGTATCACTAATAAGCATGCACTATGATATATATATATATATATATATATATATATATATATATATATATATATATATATATATATATGACCATGATGATGTTTTACCTAAGTACATGTTGGATTGATGCAAAAGACACAAATTACAAACAAAAGTTATATTAGTCGCACGTAGCGTTATGCACCATTATTATAAGGAACCAAGATTACATATTTATCATATGATACTACACAAATGATAAAATATAATATGATAAGATAAAGGATACATAAAGATATTAAAAAAATGCCTAATCAAGGACACTCAAATGAATAGACGTAGATAAGCAAATAAACATAGATGATTAGACATTTATATATACATGATAAAATACATTCAGACATGTAAAAACCAATCAAAGATTATACAAATAAAATGAGTTGGTGTCTATATTAATATTATATGATGAATTTTTATTATGTGATCAATGTATTATTAGTTGTCCCAATGAAACCCTATGGGATGAGTGGTTAGGTTACTTATTTATCCCTAGGAATTGATATGAGCCAAGATTTTAAATTTGATAGATGATGGGATAGGATAATTATAAATGACATTTTGGATAAGGGTCTGATAAATTTTCTTTGATGAAATTTTTGAATTAAAATGTGATGGGTAATGATATTTGGGAAAGGTATTCTTGAGAAAATTTGACTTTGGTATGAGAGCTAACTTGATTAAGATAGGTTAGGGTAAAAGTAACCCTAAGTTTGAATAGTTTTAACTTGGATGGGGATTTTAAAGCTCATAATTTGGGCTTGAATTATTTTTACATGTGATAGGTTTAAAATAGAAAATATGTGGTTTGAATAAGTTTGACTAGGTCATGGTTCATCCTAATCAAGGTTAATTTTGACAAGACCATCTAAAATAAGAGATTATACAAGATTTTATCAAGTTTGGATGGGTTGGAAATGATGACGTTCATAATATGATCTGATAGTGAGGTTGACCTATGAAAAATGGGTGATTATTATTTGACCATTAAGCAATATTATAGGATTGTGATGAGGGATAAGAGATGAGTTGTACTAAGACTTATGAGGTTGAAATGAGATGTTAATGACAAAGTGATGGTTATGATGTGAATTTGGATTAGGATCTTGATTTTGGATAAGGATATGGATTTTTCATAGGATGTAAGACAAGATGACTAGGATATATTTGGATTTCTTGGATTTTATGATTTTTAAAGATTCTTAGGACATTTTTTGATTTTAAGGGTTATTTGAATTATGTATGTATAAAAAAGGGGGTCACCAAAAGGAAAACCAAGCCTAGAAACTAGGATGGGGAATAATGGTGGATGGAATGATGAAAGTATTTGGGTGATACTCAAAGGGGATGAGAGACAATGAGGAATAGACTATGGATATCTAAGGACTATGTCATGTGGGTACCAAATGTTTAGTCACCTGAGTGCCACTTGGAGGATATGAAAAGATGTTTCCAAAACATGTCTTAAGACATCATCCAATCCATTACTAAGGTAGATATAGGATGAAAGGATAAACATGATAAGATTGAATATAATATGGTGCATGATGCTTAGGATGGGTAAGGATGGTCAATAGATGGATAAGATAGATAAGGATGGTTGAAAGTTGAGAAATGTGACACAGATGGGGTTGAAGAGGGATGTTAGGAAATGAATGTACGGATGAAGTGGATTTACCCCCTAAGTTTTGAGGTACCTATGAACAAAATATTATTTTTGCATGATGCTGGAGACCAATTTTCATCATGGTACTTTCCCAAGGTGCTAAAAAACTAGATTTCACCATTGAATGAATAATTTTTTTATTATATATATATTTATTTTATTTTATTTTATATAGTTTTTGATTTGATGGAATATCAATTTATTGGAGATGTACAAGATGCATAATGATAACTATTTCATAATATTTAGCTAATACCAATTCATTTTATCAATGTTGGATTCACTGATGCTAGGGTGACCTTCATTAACTCTTGATTTTGATTCCTTCAAAAAACTCAACTACGTGTATTTGTAGCCCCTATGAGGGAAAATTATACTTAGGAAAGTGACGTATGATATGGATGGGGTTTGGTAGTAGTGTATAAGACTTGAATGGATGGTATGATCATGATGGGTGGTGTAGTTGGGATTAACATTCGTACACACAATTAGATATGATGGACATGTTCACATTTTAAGCCATATGATAGGAGATATTAAGGGGTCCAAGACTTTAAGAATTATCTATTCTTTGATCTGAATATTTGGAAATATTTCGGTCATCTTGACATTATTTTTGATGTTGATTTGTTTGAAAATTGATGCCTTTGAGTATTTTTGATTTATTGATTTCATCTGACTTGGATTGCCCCCGGATGCCTTAAATAAGGTTTCACTAGAGGAATTTTATTTTTAAATTAGATTTTTTTTATTTTGACTTTGATGGCCCCCTAGCACCTCAAGGAGGTTTTCACTAAGGGAAGATGTTTTTTTATTTGGCTGATTATTTGAATTATCTTGACTTTGACCCATTGTTAGATCAAAGCTAATTTTTTTATTATGGTTTATTGTTTGAATACCATCTTGGATCCTTACATATTTGGAATGTGATATATGACTTTGAGGGAAGTCTAAATATGCATGATTCTATTTGTTCCCATTGAGGATAGTGATGAAGTGATTATTGATGGGAGGAAAAGGATCAATGATGTAAGAGGGCAAAGGGAATGAATTGGTGATGTCAATGTGTGGATAATAGGTAACATGATCCTCATATAGGTTACTAGGTGACCCAGTTTTGATGTCAAAGAAAACATCATCAATATTTGTAATAGGATAATTGAGGTTTTTACTTTTATATACAAGATAAACATCCAAAGCTATATCAAATCTACTTTGATAATCACCAGTTGCTAGATCATTCTAGAGTCCCATAAAATATGATATGACATTAGAATTATGGAATAGATAAAAATACATGTATTTCTATTGGTGGAAATTTAGATTTATGACATAGATAGAAATGTCTGCAAAGATTTTGGTGGTGGGTAGATTTTCAAAGGTGTTATGGATAGACTTTATTTCAACATCTTCCATGGATGATGATTTTGACATTGATTTCTATACAAATTGGGATGTTAATGATAGATATGGTGTTGATCCCATTGTGTATGATGATCATGTTGACTCTGATGATGTTGTTGACATGGATGATTTTTATGTTTCATCCATAAGGAGGCCTTGTTGGATAACATTGTTTGCAAGTATCTTCTTCATTTTTTGATTGGTGCTAGAGGCTTTAGGACAAAGTGACTTTTATAAATGATGGATATGATGTGATGGATGGTAGATGATGTGTACTTATAAAATAAGCTGATCAAAGATGGGAGGACTAGGTTCATAAAAAATAATATCGAAGAGGATCATCGAAGTATGACTTATCAAAGATGGGTTCTAAATTGAAGATGGTTTTGGTGTCTTGGCCTTGGTTTGAAAATGTGAGGGTTTGATCATGATCAAGACAAGAATATTGGCATATCCCTTCTTGTTCACTCTTAGATGTGGATTCATTTGATTCATTGATAATTTCTATTATTATCTAAAACAACATGACCCATTTTTAAACTAAAAATGACAATCCTATTTTTGATATTAGAGATTGATCTTGTAGTTTATGGAAGTTGATCTTAATTATCTTATAAAACTATTCTTGATTGGCATTCTACTAGGTAATTAGTTACAGTGAATGAACTAATTTACTTATGATGCTTCTGCATTTTCTACAGTCCAGTCTAAGATTTTGTCTATATGATTCAAAGTTTTCTTGTAGGATTTTTTGGTTATGACTTCATAGACTATTTTTTTAAGTGTTCTAGGTGAATAATGTTGTTTACATATGTTACCACTAGGAACTTTTCAAGCATGCTTTCATGCCATTTAATGATGTCCATTTCTATGGGAATTTTGCATGATGGTAGTCAAATGTCATTAGAATTGATTGGTAAATCAAGTCACAGAGAATCCATTCCCTAAGTGTGAAAGACGTACCCATGAAAACAAGATTATATGTAGATCTTTGTCTTCCTAGTCACTAAATTTTACTAGAATGGACTTTTTAAAAGGCATTTTACAAGGTTAAGTAAAGCCAAATTCTATGGAAGTTTTTCATGGTGATAGACAAATGTCATAAGAGTGTAATGGTAAATAAATTTAGAGAAACATCCTTTCCACGTGCCTAGTTTGTATCATTTAAATTGGTATTTTCCATGATTTTAACTTGATCAATTTTCTACATCTTTCTAGATACCAAAACTAGCTAGTGCACATTTCAAACTCATTTGCAAGGGTCAATCATTATTAAATTATTCTAAATTTTTTTATGATGACATCAATATGTGGGAATAATTATTTGGTATATAAAGTCACACAAATTTCCTTCCTAAGTGAGAAATTTTCAGTCTTAAAAGTGAGCTTTTGAGCTGATTTTTACTTAGCCATTTTCTATCTTTCCAGTTACCAAATCTAGCCAATGTGCACTTTTTGCACATTTAAATGAAGTCAAAATATTAATTAATTTTTCATGGATATAACCATATATGAGTAGAACAAAATGGTAATGTTTTTAAAATGAAAATCCTTCCCATGTGCTAAATTCACAACAATCAAAATTGCCTCTAGCACTAATTTCTATGGCTTTTCAGTTTTCAAATCTAACAAGAAAATACTTTTTGGGAAGAATTTTTAACAACCAAATGAGATAAAATAGTATTTAAATTTAAAATTATGGTATTGAAATGGGGTAAGAATATAAGGATGTATAAATTCATAAAAAATTCATTCCCATGTGTCAAATTTATGATATTAAACGCTGACATTTACACTGATTTTCAGGTTTTTTTTGTGTTCCCAATTTTCAAATCTAGCCTATGCACATTTCTTGATCCCATTTTATAGGAAATAAAGAGGTTAAAAGTAATTTAAACTTATATTTATGAACACTAATGATAGTATAATATAATTCAGTTGGTTTCACATTAATTGGTTTTGCCAATGAAAAGATATGGCTGCACAAAATAGCCATTCTAGGGAGATTCATCACTTAGCCAACTTTTGATTAGAAATAAATTAAAAGGTATCTTGTAGGGATTAAATTGATTATTTCAAAAAAATTAATATTACCCCTTTGATCAAATTTCTAAGATATTTATGGAAATATGTGGTGCAATAGCTTTTGCTCATGTTTTATCTTACAAAATGCTATTTTAGCTTATTCTAAAGGTGATCCAGTTGCTAGTGACTGTGTAATGGTTTTTGAGCCATATATTTTGATTCAAGGATCCATTTTTTGATGCTATTTATTGAATTTAAAAGATGGTTCTACCATATTCACAATGGTGTTAGTTTTAAGTTGGATAAGTGAAATATTTAAAACCTATTAATGCTTTAGTCATAAGACTTTGTTGCTTTTGAATGCTTCATGTTTATGATTTTGTTTGATGTTTTTCACCTTGGCTAAGGAAGTAATGTGTTCTATTTAATATTTTCACTAGTTAAGGATAAGAGGAGTGCACTGATCAATTCAAAAGGAGTTCCAAAGAACCAAGCATATGAAAGTGTGCATCGATCATTAGTATTTTGGATTTTAACACCAATGAAAAGTTGTTTTTTCATATAATGATTTTAGAAGGTGTTATTATTTTTTGAAGCTAAATTGGTGAGCCTGAATAATAATTTTTTTTGAGTTGGATCTTGTGGAGATGCTAGGAGGTTTCTAAGTATGTTTTGGAGCTCAAATATTTAAAAAAGTGATTTGAATGGTTATCTTAATCAACATAGGAGGAAAGAAAAGGTGACATTTATCACAATTAGACTCAAAAACATATGAAATTTGATTTATGTGATGGGGTTTCCAAATACTAGGGTAGTTGAGAAGTTATAAGGGAATTGAGTTAATCTAAGTTGTTACTAGATTTATGTGCAAGTGGAGTAAAAATTGAAGAAGCTAATTTAAGATCAAAATAGATAGAGGTTTAAAATTAAATACAAACTCCTTTTGGCACTTGAGTTTTACTCCTAATAGGTTTAGAAATTCCCATAATGATGTTGATTGAGCATAATGTCTTTAGAATGAGAGTTAGTTATCTACCATAAATCAAAATTAAATGACCAAGTCTGAGTAAGCATTGGGATGAGCTTGGTCTGATGTGTAGAATCAATTAAAGTGGCTTTGGGGACTACAAACTCAAGTAATTTCATCATGACATGCCCAAATATGATTCATGAATCCCCCAAAGTGGATGAGAATCTAAGGAAATCATTTTCATGAGGATGTTTGGCTAGTTTGTAGTGTGCCTTCTACTAGAGAGATAATTTGAGGTAACATATCTACCACCCAAGTAAGCAACTATCTTTATGAGACTCCATGATTGAGTAGCTTGTGGCATGACTCTCTTAGTAAACTTGGGGTGATCTAAATCACTCTCATCTACCATGGTTTAATTTGAACATGATTCCAAGGATATCTTCTTGGTCAAATCTATTGGATCCTCATTCCAATGTCAATACATATTAATGTGTTGCAATAGATAGGATAACGTGAGAGAAATATCAATCTAAGCTAAAATGTTTAATATATATTTTTTTTCTCGAGGCTAGAGGGGTTGGATTTTTGATCAACTAAGTAGAGTTAGAATGAGATCATAAAGTTTTACCTTAGTTTAGTGCATTTTAATACTTTCTTTAGATTAGTCTCTCTTTTTTTTTTTTTTGTGTCTCATTGCTATGTGAGTGAATAACTGAGATTATTTGTTACTATAAACCCTGAAGCTGTGTATCAAGAGGTTATATCTTGATCAATTAAAAGGATGTTCTTAGGGTTCATGTTCATTTACTACACATGTTTATGGTGGTTATGATCCCTTTCTCTCCTAGTTGGAATCCCTAGACTCTTGCACCATCCCTAACTAAAGTTATGTCAAGTCTAGCTTTGCTAAGGATTGGTTAAGTGGATTTGTGTAGTCATATAAAATGTGAAAATTTCTAACTTAAGTGTGGCTTGTGACACCCAACCCATAGGTCCCTCTTACTTGCTTTCATGACCCTCATAGGAATATTTTCACTAATTCTTAATCATTTTTAGCCTTCTAGATAGTGATTCCACCTCTTCTAGGAAGTATTTTTAGTGATGATTCCATCCCCCTTGGTCCCATTCATTTAGGACAATAGTTCCCAACTTGGACTATAGCACTAGACCATAGGTTTTCCATTTTTGGTACTATTGTCCAAGTGCATTTTTATCACCAATGATCATTTCCTTCCAGTTCATATCCTCCTTATTATTTGCCTAATGTGAATACATTCGGCCCATGACCAATAGATCCCTATAAAATCCATTCAAAGTTCATTTAGCAGGGGTTGGAAAATATTATAAATCAAGCAAGAATATAAGCAAGACTGCTTAGGCATATTTCCCTATTCTATGCATACAACCATCCAATTTAGCCAAAAGCTTATTCAAATCCTTACACTAGTCCTTAGTCACCTCAAGCATACCCAATTTTAGCATTTTTCATCTTTATACACACTATTGCATAAAACACATCAAGTTGGAGAACTACATATGACTTGATTCCTCTTCAGAGTATTGGTATGTATGTAGTGTACCCACATAAAGGGTGTGGATACATGTTCAATTCATCTTACACACACTAATCCCCCCTCTATCTCAAAGTTTGTCAAAGCATAATGGAGTCGAGGGTTTAAAGACTAAATCAACTATATAAGGAGTTCCATAGACATCCAACATCTGAAATTTCATATACAATCTCACATAAGGACAACAAACAAAACCCAAAAAGTTTAGGTCTCCTAAACAATAGTAGAAGAAGAGGACAATGGCACCAAACCTCAAGGTGTCTTATTTTGATGCTCCTATCCTTTTATGAAATGAAGGCCAGATCTTGATTTATGACACTATTCCAGTCCTACAAAGTAAATTTTAGACCTTGTCTTAGCCGTCTAAGTCTATTTATAGCTAAGTCTTATTTTTTCCACATTTATTACTATTTTTAAAATGGTTTAAATTACAATTAAATTATATAAATTAGTCATGTAATTATTACCATATTATTTACTAGTTTAATTAACTCAGACCTTTAACTAAATTAGGAATAATACTCTAATATTCTTAAAATTGTTAAATCATTTGATGAACCTGATTTACTTTGTTTGTGAATAAAAACCTTAGAAACCGTAGGGAAAATTCCTCTAATTTTTCTAGCATTTTTTTGATTTTTTTCTTAAATATTTAAATACAAAATTAGAATCAAATTTTACAAATCCATGGTAATTTTTAAAAAAAATCTTCCAAACCCTAGTTGCATACACTAGGTCCTTTCAAATCAAGAATTTTCCAATAATTTTATGATTTTTTACTTGTATATCTAAATAAAAAATTAACATCAAAATTTAAAATTCCATAGTAATTTTCAAAAAAATTATTTTCTATAAAACCCTAGTTGCATATACTAGGTCCCTTTAAATCACAAATTTTTCAATAATTTTTAAGTTGCATATTTAAATAAAAAATTAGCATTAAATTTTAAAGTTCCATAGTAATTTTCAAAAAAAATATTTTCTACAAAACCCTAGTTGCATATACTAGGTCCTTTCAAATCAATAATGTTGCAATAATTTTCTAATTTTTTACTTGCATATCTGAATCATAAATTAGCATCAAATTTTAAAATTCTATAGTAATTTAAAAAAATTATTTTCTTCCAAACCCTAGTTGCATACACTAGGTCCTTTCACATAAGTAATTTTCTAATACTTTTTTGATTTTTTAACTTGCATATCTAAATAAAAAATTAGCATCAAATTTTAAAATTCCATAGTAATTTTAAATATCATTTATTTATAAACCCTAGTTTCATATATTAGGTCCCTTTGTTTGCTTGAGGTATCACCTTACATCTAAAATTATATTTCACATAATAGCAACAATGGATCTCACTTATTTACACATATTTCTTACATTTTTTGCAAATAATGAGACCATACTCAGTCTTATATTGTACATGAATGATGAAGTTTACCATATGTTAGTACAAAGCTTTATTCTTTGCATTTCATGCCTAATTTTCATAATAAGGGATAATATTACAAAATTTATTGCTAAAAATAACCAATATTTAAATATATCTTTTACATACCCTCTCTCTCTCTCTCTCATGTAGAATAATTTCCAACTCTATTTTGCTAAACATGTTAGAAATATCATAACACATGTTAAAGTTTTTTATGCATTTGTGCACAATTTCCTACTCTCTATCCCTTGATTTATATCTCTCATATGGAATTTTTTTCAAGTTTATCCTACTACACATATTAGACATGTCATAACACATATCAAATTTCTTTATGCATTAATGCACAATTCCATGCTCTCTATCCCTTGATTTCTATCTCTCATGTGGAATATTCTTTATAATCATATTGCTATACAAATTATAACTCTAATGACTTCATTAACATGTTATTTATATATTATGTGTAGTTCAATAAACAATAAAATCTTTACATACCTAGAGGATCCATTGCATAAGATATCAACCACCTATCAAGTTTCAATATCATATCTTATGTACATGAGAGAATTTCCTTCTCCTTTTCTCCCCCAAGAGGGTGATAACTACTTTCCATCTAACAAGGTCCATGCTATCACCCCTCCAAAAGGTGATGTAGCTCATACTATTGTTCTTAATGCATACATTTAGCCTATAGCTTCTTTAAATCTTCTTCAACATATGTGCTTACATGTTTAATCAGAACAACTAGGGTTTGCACTTGTAAGACTCTAAGGGATCAAATCATCAGTATGATTAAGTTAATTTTAGATTTACAAACATAGAATAAACTATTACATGACAAGATCATGACATTGGAAAATCAAATTATAATATAAAAGCCTCAAAGACATCCTAGTGCCAATCATGTATATACAACTTCACCTAGTCAATTAGTTGCAAGCAATGTTACATATCAAAAAAAAAAATCATAACAAAGTAACTCTACAACTAGTGATTCAAAAAACATTTCAAGATCAAATAAGAGTTCAAACAAGGTACTAAGGGAAATTATTAAATCTAAGTTGATCAAACTACCTCCTCTATATCTAGTGAGAAGATCCATATATTATTGTGAATATCATAGAATGCATGGGCAACACACAGATTCATGTTTTACATTGAAACAACATATACAATAGATAATTGATAATGACTCTATACAATGCAAATCAGTCAAACAATCCATAATGACATAAGAACACATTCACAAAGGGTCAAATTCAGAAATAGTATAAAAGTGGTTACCAAAGCATAACTCAAAATAATAAATGGATCAACAAGTCAAATCAAAGCAAGAAACAGTACCACAAACATAGGTAAAACATGAAAAATATGAAAATATACTTCTCCAAAATGAGGATCAAATTTCAAAGCAGTATGGGTTTGGTAAAAAATATCTACAACAATTTGATTATCAAGGTCAAGGGTTAGGAAAGTAGGCTCAAGGCATCACTACTCCTATTCTAGAAGTTGATAAGGTTTGTCACCATGGTTTGAGATTTATTGAACACACTGATAAAAATCATTTATAGACATAATTTATCAAAGGAAAAGATCTGTATACAACAAAAGTCAACACTAGCATTCCATTGGTTGAAAATCAAGATGATAATGATGAGTGAAACAATACAGGTTATTATGATTTCCAAGATACTGAAAATGAATACAAATATTCAGAGTCATATTCACAACCATTCCCTCATGCTTCACAATCACATGTGATTCTTTTATTTGATAAAGGACACCATGACAGGGAGTCTCCTATGAGACTCATTGGTTAGTATCATTTCTTTTCAGTATTTCTTATACATAGTTTATTTACACTTGTACATAGTTTATCAATATTTATTGTATATAGTCTCCTCATGATTGATTGTACATAGCTTATCAAAAATCCAAAAATATTCAAAAATCAAAAATCCAAAACCAATACAAAATTTCAAAATCCAAAAACATTCAAATAATTCAAAAACATAAAAACATTTCAATTATATGTACTCTTCATGATTTATATTTATACTACCATGTTAGACTTACATTTTTTGTTCTATGCTATTGTTTATCGATTCATATACATTACCATGCTTCACTTGATATTCTTTGAGTGTGTATAGTGATATCTAGATCCTTGATTTATTCACTCTACCTATTGAGGGGGTTACTTCTACATTCAAGACATACACTGATATATCTACCCCCTAGGGCCATCTTCTACATGACTACACCATCCAGGTTATGTCATTCCTACACCACACACTCTAGTTATCATGTTGATGTACATTACTTACTAGCTTACACAGATTACTCTATCGACACTCACTAGTATATAAACTTGTGTATTTCTTAGCATATACCTAGTCTTGTATTACATGTCTTACATACTTTCACTTCTTGCTTTGATTATTTAGATGTGATTGTATTTATAACATTTACATGATTTATTTTATTGCTTTGAGAATCTAGATGTGATTGCATTTGTCAATTCTTGTTTGTCTCCTATATGTGCCTTAGGACATTTGCCAATGTCCTTTACTTGTACTCTTCTATGTGCCTATGGCCCTTGTGCCAACCTTATTTATTTCAATTATATGTGTATGTGGAATTTGAACATGCCTTGTATGCTTGATTTCTAATTTGAGTGACATGTGCCCATGTCCCTTGTTTGCTTGGCCCCTTGGCCACTCTTGTATGCTTCTTACTTCTTACCTTGCATGCTTGTTGCTTGATTTATTTTCAATTATTTTAATGCCATGATCTACATCATGTATCATCTTTTTTTTTGGATGCCATGATGGACATCATGCTCCATCCCTCCATAAAAACTAACAACTAACCAAACTTCTATTTCTAGTTCATTATATTGCACATGCTATTACATTGTTATATCTATCTAGGCATACCCCTATTGATCTAACAATCTCCATAACAAACCATGCTATATCTTGAGATATCTTATCTATTATCATTGCTATATCATGTATTTTTTAGCATAACACACTTGTAGGGATTTTTATTTTGAGGGAAGTCATTGTAGGTTATTAATTTCTACCCTCAGAAGATGGGGAAACAAATAGGGGTTTTATCACAGAGATCAGAGCTCCTAATAGTAAAAAAATTAGCATTCAGAACACCCAAAATAGTAACCAAAATTTAAACCAGGTAGGATAGACCATGCAGACAATGATGATTATAAAACAATCATTAGAATCAACTTAGGCTAATAGCACAAGATTGGACTATAGCATTGAATAATAGGGTGTCTAATTTTGGCACTCCTGTCTAAATAACAAAAAAAGCATATTTTCTAGAAAAAGGTAGAGAGGTAAGCTCGCTATAGTTTTTCACATATAGACCAGTTCAGATTTAGCAGTTTCAATATAAATTTTCTCAAAGAATCTAGATATAGGGGGCATCATGCGTGGCATGATGGCTCTCACTTCAAATTTTAGATTAGGTAGTTGGTATAACTTTTAGATTAGAATCCATGTTTCAGACACTAGTGATTAGGGGTAATATGTGTGACACATTTTACTTCTTTTCTTTTTGAGTTCAGTTCATTACCTAAACATTCTCAATAGTTATGTGCCTTATTCCATCTGTAGGTGGTTGGCATCATTTTGGAGCGGCTTTCATATAAGCATAACCTCCACATTTTTGAGTGGCTTACACAAAAGCTTATAGCCTAGTTTTAGAATGGCTTTCATACAAGCCTAATCTCCACCTTTTTCAATTTGGCCAAGATTGGCCTAGTTTCCAATACACATTTAGCTATCTATGCCAAATTTTTAGATTACAAAGCATTGATAGGCTTCAGGATCTATCCAATATGACACATATTCATAGTAGTATCAGTTTATAGCTTCAATTCATGGGACAATGATGGATCCAAAGGACTAGCTAGCCTTTATATTCTTAAACCACCTACTCAGAGGGATTGGAAACATAGTACAAATATTTATTAACACATGCATGATCATAAATATTCACTTACTAGGAGATGACATAGCCAAAGGGACAACATTTACATTCTTGAGCCACTCTTGGAGAATTGAGCACTCAGCTTCATTCGTGATATTACTCTTAGTACAACACATACCCAGCATTACTCAACATCATCCAACATCACTTAACATCACAATAGGTTTTGTATTAGTCTACATACTCAATGAGGTGTATTTATTATTTTCTCTTCTTCTCTCTCTTACCCAGCTTTTATACGTTATTATTTTAGATATATCATATCTAGTACAAACTGATCTACTCTTTATTTTTACCTTGTAGATTTACACTTCATAATGTGCTTTCTCTATGCATACCCAACATCAAACAAATTCATGAGCTTCACCCTTATAGGTAAGTTTAGGTATGCTTTCTATTTTCCTTTATCCTAGTATTTCATTTTTCTACATCACTAGAATAAAGGGGGGGAAAATCTAGTCATATAAAATGTGAAAATTGGTAACTTGAGTGTGGCTTGTGACACCCAACCCATAGGTCCCTCTTGTTTGCTCTCATGACCCTCATAGGCATCTTTTCATTGAATCCCAGTCATCTATAGTATTTCAGACAATGATTCCACCTCATCTAGGTAGAATTTCTAATGATGATTCCATCCCCTAGGTCTCATTCCTTCAGAACAATAGTGCCCAACTTGGACTATAGCACTGAACCCTAGGGTGTCCATTTTCAGTGCTCCTATCCAAGTGTATTTTTTACCACTAACAATCATTTCTTTCTGGTTTTTATCCTCCTTATTTTCAACCTAATGTGAATAAATTCAACCCATGACCAATAGATCCATATAAAATCACATTCAAAGTTAATTTAGAAGGGGTTGACAAATATCATAAAGCAAGCAAAAATACAAGCAAGACTACTCAGGCATATTTCCCTATACTTTGCATATAGCCATCCAATATAGCCAAAATCTTATTCAAATCCTTAAACCAGTCCCTATTCACCTCAAGAATATCTAATTTTAGTATTTTTCATCTTTATACACACTATTTCATAAAGCACATCAAGTAGAAGATCTACATATGACTTGATCCCTCTTTGGAGTATTGGTATGTAGGCAGCGTGCCCATACAAGGGGTGTGGATACATGTTCAATGCATATTGCACACACTAAACCCCCTTCCATCTCAAATTTTGTCTAATCATAATGGATTTTAGGGTTTTAAGACTAAATAAACTCTATAAGGAGTTTCATAGACATCCAACATTTGAAATTTCATAGGCAGGCTCACATAGGGACAAGGAAAAAAACCCAAAAATATTAGGTCTCCTAGATAATTTTGTTATAAGAGTAATATAAAACTAGACCCCAAAGTCTCCTATTTTATCACTCCTATCCTTTGAAAAATGAAGGCCAAATCCTAATTTGTGACACTATCCTAGTCCTGCACAAAAAAATTTAGACCCCGTCTCAGCCATCTGAGTCTGTTTCCAGCTAAGTCTTATTTTATCCACATTTATTACTATTTTGAGAAAGGTTTAAATTGAAATTAAATTATAAAAATTAGTAACTTAATTATTTAAATATTACTTACTAGTTTAATTGACTCAGACCTTTAACTAAATTAGGAATAATACTCCAATATTCCCAAAACGTTTAAATCAAATTGCTTGCTCAGATGCTTTCATGTTCATCCTCATTGGTAGCAAAATTTGTTTATTTCTCTAACCCTTCACATTTTATGTTTTATTTTAATAATTTAGTTAAGTGTAAGAACTAGATTAGTCTAATTTTATTGTGTCATTTTAACTTCCATAATCTTGTTTACTATTTTTTTGATCTTGTTGTATATGCAATTGGTAAACTTTGATCTAACTGTGTTTGTCATTATTGAAGCACTATTGCATTTTTTAGATGATAAACCTTTAATAAGTGTCCATAAGTTCCTTAATTGAGAATTTATATTTAAAATCATTGTAAGTTCCTTTAGGCTTGGTTATGGGAATGTCACAATGTCCAACTGAGATTGTCTAGTTATTAAAACTTGGTGAGAAGAGACCTTGGGGTGATTTTTATCTCTTATAGAATAAGATATCCTTTTAGGATAGGTTAAGGGAAACCTCAACCTAGGAAGTTATATATGTGTCAAAACACCTTCCCATAGATTGGTGTTAAAAGGAGGGCCTTGGGAACTAACCTTGCTTTCATTCTAAGATTCAAGCTTGCTCACTTAGAGGCATTTCCCTTCATTGAGATATTTGAAACTTAATGTTGAAAAACTAAAGGGTAGCCACTAGATCAAATTCCATAGTATTTAAATTTGAGTTTATATAACTCAATGACCCTAGGAAACCAAGAGTAGATAAGAGGAAGATTCATACCAAGCATATTTAGTCAATTGGTAGCTCACCTACAATAGCTATCTCTCACTCTATCAATCCTTTTATAACTCCTTAGAGCCCACCAATGGTAATGACTTGGCTTGGTAAAGGAGGCTATTGTCCTATGAATGTCCCAAGAATAAATTATTTGCCCAAGAATCTATAAATTTTTTGTCCTAAATTCATAGTTGGTGGTGCCAAAACCATAGAAGAACACATCCAAACATTTAAAGATGCACTCATTAGAACATAGGTCAAACATGAGGATGTTTATTTCAAGTTGTTTCCCTATTCTTTGCGAGAGAATTTTTATGCTTGGTATTTATGGCTACCTCACGGGTCTATCACCTCTTAAAATGAACTAAAAATTATGTTTGTGAACCATTTTAGGATTCCCATCAATCCAACTATGTCATATCACCATTTTGATGTTGTAAGGAGAGAACACAATGAACCTATGAGCATATTTAATGATCAATTTCATAAGATCTATCAATGATTGAAAGACCCATATGTCATAGCAAAAGGACTAGTTGTTCATACCTACCTAAGATCACTTGACCCCCTTACTTTTATGTTCCTTAGAATAACTCCAAAAATGTTGAGATCCTTGTCCTTATCTTACACGAAAAAAGTAAGCATTGAACACCAAATGGTACCCTTGGAGTATGGTTCACTTTAGCTACCTTCACTAGGACAACTTGAAGTATATAATTAGATTCCTGTGCTAAACCAAGCACTCATGCAAAATACACCTTTGATGAATCCTATCTCAAGTGCCTAGTATGGAGGTTTAGGCCCTGTTTATGATCCCACACCCATGAAATATAGGTGAGGAGGTCATCATTATATACCTCCTAATCATGTAATTCCACATGCTAATAACCAATAAATAGTCCCAATGGCTTACAATAATGTTATCCCTATGCCTAATAGAGGTGGATATGCTACTCTTAATAATTTCCAACCAATTGTGTCTCCCATGTTAATACCTCATATGGCTATTAATAACACTGATAATAAAACACTCATATTTATCCATTCATTTTTGAATGCTAATACTCCTATAAATAGTTCATATCCTTCTACAAACAATAATCAGAATGTCGATGTAAACTTGAAAATAGCTAATTTGAGATAGATGGTCCAAAGGTTATCCAATGATATGGTTAAATTACAAATATAAACTCCCCATAATAATAATCATAATGTAAACAATCCTTATCCAACTAGGAATTTCAATTTCCAATGAAGCAATAGACATTACAACACCAAGCCCAACAATGGAAATGTACTGAGCCTGCTAGATTCCACCAATAAAGACAATAGTAACGATACTTTTAGATTCATAAATTTGGTAGATTTATAATTAAATTTGTGGTGTCAGATGTACAATACTACTAATCATGCTAAAACTAATTTCCATGATTTTATGTTAACTCTTGACATTTTCCATAAAGAAATGGACAACCTCAAAATAGTGCCCACACTTGATAGCAACTTGGATCCAATAAATAGCAACTCGAGCATAATGTTAGTTTTAGAAACCTATAAGTTTGCATTTGAGGATGATAACTAGATTGAGGAGAGTTTAGATGAGGTACATGTATTAAAAAAATTTCAAAGGGGAAATCATTATCAACTAATAAGTAAGTTTTAGACACCTCTAACTAACTCCACTCCTCCAAACAATTCTCAAACCCATTTTCATCTAAATTCAAGGAACAATCCTCCACCTCCTAAGAGACCCTTAACCTCATATCCACCCAAGAACAATTATCCTCATCCACAAAGTGATAAGCTAGCTGAACCAAGCAAACATAGTTATAATATTATGGAGGATGTTAAGAGAATGAAGGCCAATATAACTATGTTTGAGTTGTTTCAGATTTATGATCAAAGAGATTTATATTTAAAGTATTTGTCTACTCCACAAAAAAAAGAGACTAATAAAATTACTGATGCACATGTGACTATTTATAAATAAAAAATTGAGATTCCCCCATTTCTAATAACAATGAGGATTTTTGGTAAAAAATTGCATAGTTGTTTATTTGATTCTAGTGATTTAATTAATGTCATGCCCTATGAAATCTATCAATAGTTGGGATTGAACCCAACTAGTTATAATAGGAAGGTGGTTTAACTTGACAAATCATAAGTGAAAGTTCTAACTAGTTCCATATGTAGTTAGCTTTAGAACCCCAAATCCAACAATTCATTGACATCTAAGTGGTGGCCATTCTTGAAGCATACAAAATGTTATTGAGTAGAGATTGGTCCTATAATCTTTATGGATACATGAAAACATATTTTAGTCATATGTGGATGCCATGGTGTGGTTTGCCTAATTAGATCAAAATTGAATAGGAACATAAGCTCACTCATGTTTTTATAGAATAAAACAAGACAAATGAGGTCATGTATGAGGAAATAGAGCCTAGAGTGTACACACTAGACAAAGAAGAAGAATATGGTGAAGGATTTTCAATCAATATGTTGAATGTGTTGGTTGACCAATAGGGTTTAGAGTGCGAATATTTGGATAGCTCGATGAGGAAGACTTCCTATGTGCACCCAAGTTGATTTCACCTTATATCATTCACTTGAGCAATGAAAAACTAAAGTAAAAATGAAGTGGAGAAAAAATAAAGCTGATGAGTTATTTTGATGACACCATAACCACTCAAAATTGCCTAATTTAAATATTTTAAACTCTAGATTAGATTCTAAATTCATTGGTGATCAATGAAGGGACCTTTGGTCTACCTAAAAGTAAAAGATGAGATAAAGAAGTTCAAATTACTATAGTGGAATCAATAACTCAAAGCATAGGTCCTTGTGATATCAAATAAGTTAGTCAAGAAGTTAATGTTGTCACTTAGATTTTCACCCTTTGAGGAGATGCCTAATCTCTCCTTATCCAAGTGGCATAGTGGAAACACGTCTAGGCTTGTGGGTAGCCTAAGGATGAGGTAAATCTCAAATAGGGCTAGCTCCCTTGATGTACCACTTTGGATTACAACTATACCTAAAATTTAGGGGTGAAAAGGAAATAGATAATTGAAATAAAACTTTTCTAAGGGAGGTCATACATAAAATAACATGATGAATTATAACTAGCTGCATATTACACATGAAATCAAGGGATAAACTGAACATACACTTCTCCAATCTGCATCTTCTCACATCAATGTTACATTATGAAGTTATGGATGAATGTGAAAATATAGGAGGACTATACAAGAGGCATTGAATGACACTAATTAAAACACTAACTCACTCAATCCTTGACATTTCCTAGAACACTTCACATGCCCTACAAGAAGAAGCTTTCCAACTGCAAATAGAGTGAAAGAATGAGACCACATGCAAAGGAATCTATAGTCTTCACTAAGAAAGATTCATCATCAAAATAAAAAATTCTTATGAAAATTTATGAAGAGGTAAAAATTAGTATTATTAATTATCAATTGGTATGTAAATGATCATGGATTCACGATACTCAGGAGGAGCATAAGTTACAATGGCCAAAATGGCTAGTTCTTATAGAATTTGAGAGAGAGAGAGAGAAGAGAGAAGTTAAAGGGTCACAAGGACACTTGTAAATATAAGAAAATTATTTAATTGTGTGTGAGATAAGGATGTGGGATGAACCATACAAGGTTAGGAAGCACAAGTGTCCATCCAAGTCATAAAATGCTTGTAAAGTGGCATAAATCTCCTTGTCTTGGCTCATAAAACTACCTTCATAATTTGGACCTATTTGAACATCCCATAAATAATTAGGGATAGGTATAATTATTTTAATGAATGGAAAGGATATCAAACATTCCTCTCCATGAATTTTTTGAAGTCCTGGTCATTTGGAACCTTCCAAAAATGAGTTATCATCATCTGTAGTCCAAAAAACTCCTCCTTCATGTACCCTGCACACTTGGCCTCCAAAAAGGCATAATTTTTCCATGAAAATACATGAGAGGGAGTGGATGAAACCTTTAAAAACCATCCATGTTCTTAGAGGTATCATGAATTCTTTAAAATCACCTCACTTGAAGTTTTCCACCCTTCTCACTAGCTTGTCCACTATGCCAGTTTTGACTGGCTGAGATGGGAGCCATGGTTTGAAAAATTAGGAGTTTTTTAATGGAATTAAATTATTATATGGAGTTATTAAACTCCATAATATTCAATACAAAATTTATTTCATCTTCAAACTCCTCGTTTAGCTTGTACAATGCACAAAACTATCAAGAAAATCCTATTTTGTACCCTATTTGTACTAGTCTGTATAGATAAAAATATATGGGAGGGAGCCTGAAAGAGTCCTAAATAATATAAAATCATGATACTAATAAAAATGGTCCATTATTGTATATTTATAACTCCATGTCTCCAAACTAGTCCTGACTGAGGGTTTGCAAGGGTCTTAGTCCTGTTTGACCTCTTGAGGTTCGTTCATAAATATATGACATCCAAATTGTAAAAAAGTTTCACAAATTCATAGTTAAATACCTATACTAAAATACTTGAACTCATTTGGAATACATGCATAAGCTCAAATAATATATGAGTATCAAAACTTGACCTATCAAGCTTTTTTTTTTCCTTTCCTACATGCTTGAGTTGTTTTTTGGGACAAAAATGGCTTCCTCAGGGTTTCCTTTACATATTAATAGTTTTAAAACATCTTATTTGACCCCATAAACATTTTTTAATAGGTTAAAAATATCATATCATGCTATAATGGTGGATGACTCCCATTTGGCATTGGGCTATACCTTGTTCCATAGGCTTGAATTGGATTTTAGCTCAAAACATGAATTTTGATGGTTTCCCTACATACTAATGGCTTATAAAATTATATCATGATCCCATAATAAATCTCAAATAGTTTATAAATCATATATTGGAATAGAAGTGAAAATAACCTCCTTATTTGGTAGAAGGCCTAAACCTCACCTTTAGGCTTGCTTGCAACTCTAGCATTTTAGATCATCTTGACCAGTTCCATATTATTATTAGGTGTTATAAACATTGTCATTGATGATATAAAACTCCACATAACTCATTTAGAGGTTTAAACATCACCTGGTCCATCACTCATCAATTTCTCCCTAAACTTGCCAGCGTATGCATGAGGGGAAGTACCCTCTGTCTGAGATAAAATATAGGGTACTTACCCTATTTGTCTAGACACGGTGAATGTATTAAGAGAATATTAAATTTTTAAGGATACTATATAAAAATTTACAACTCTTGATTTGGTCATTTTACCTTTTAAACTTGCAAAAAACTAGGATAGACTCTTTGTATGACAGACTGTGCAAGGTTTTTAGGAATGAACTATGTGAAGCAACAAAAGGGACCTATCCCTACTCAATCTCCATTATTAGAGTGTCATGTAAAAATAATAATTTTATTGGGATAAATTTTTATCATGTAGAAATTGGGCCTCTTACAAACTTTATATTGTCCATGCTTTATCTTGACTGGCTTAGATTGAGGGGATCTTTGACTGTGTTTGATTTAAGGAAATGTATTGTGTTGTAACATTTGAATCTCTTATTCCTTTGTTTCCAAGTCATTAGAGTATAAAATTTTATTCACTATAATCATCTAGTTTCTCATTATTCTTATAAACCTTTCCCAGTCATGTCTACACCTTGGACTGTGTTCTTGCCCAACTAGGCCTGAGAGAGATGAGCTTGCTTGCATATTTTTCTACCTATAAGTGTGTATGCCCAATTAGACTTGAGACAGTGTTAGAATTCCTTTCTTAAATTATTTATATTAATTTAATAATTATTGAAATCATCTCTTTATGTTTGAACCACACAAACATTTAGGAACCTTCACCATCATTGCTCACTACCAACATAGTCACCTTTAACTAACTATGTGAGAGCTTTTTAGGGTCCTATAGGTTATATTTTATGAATTAAGATTGAAATAATTGTTTTAAACCTATCTATAATCTCTCTACAACACATTATATCTATTTTTGTTCCTTTCATACTTAGAAATAAGTCTGTTGTTAAGGTTATCAAACTTAGTCCTCAAGATGACCCTATAGCCAGCCTGTAGGTGCATAATTTGATTGGAAAAGGACCTGTAGATGTTCATTATCTTGGATTAGACCTCACACCACCATTTGGATACATAGAGGCATTTAAAACATATTTTTATTACCAAGCTGATATCTATCTCATGCTTAAAATCCTGTTATTAATGATGTGAATGTTGGTAGTCAATTGTAGGTGGGCTTTTTGGGCAACTTGTATGGATTGAGAGTGGTCTAGGAAGAAAAAACAATGCATATAATCTTTTAGATGGTCTATTAGATCATTATTCCCACTTTAAACCATTTGAAACATTCACAACATGGTGCATATACCATTGTATAACTTTTAATGAATAAGTTCCTTTTAGACTCAAACCTGTAGATGATAATGCCTAAATTTAGGGTCTTTTAGGCAACTTTGAGGCTCTAAAATTTCATCTTCTCCTCACTCTATAACCCTAATATTTGGAATGGATCCTATATATGCTATAGGATATAATATTTTTCCATTTATATGCATTATAACTCCTAGAAACCTTATTATAGAATCTCAAACAAACATCAAGGATCTCTGTTTTCTCAATTTAGGGAAAATATCCCTGTAACTAGCCTTTGTTCCTTCTAACATATTCTAAACCATTTTTTAGTCTTTCATAATTATAAAAAGTTTCTTCTGGTTAAATACTCATACTTAACCTTAATTAAAACTTTATCATTCATTAAAAAACCTCAAAAGAGATCACCAAATCCCTGTGGTACCACCTATAGGTGGTCATTCTACAATATAGATAAATTTAGCTCAGGTAGTGGTCATGGAATGAATAATATGTATTGTCATTTGACTTTAGTGGTCCAAGGTATTTCTAAATAATTTAAAATGGACTCCTTATTCTTCAAAAGGATAGACACCACTACTAAAGCTCTCATCATACCATGACATAATCATGGAAATCCCTGTAAGTGCACCTTGAAAGGTATGTAGGTGAAAAATGTAACATTATTAACAGTGAGTGGATTCACATGTTTATGGTAAATTTTAAGATTTAACCAAGGTATCAAATGGATTTATATTAACTTAAAATACCTCAACTCAGTGCTAAACCTCCTTCTCACATGTAATTCCTCATGAGGACACCTGTAGATGCACATTAATGGCTGCCTGACTGTATTTTCTTGCATATGAATGTGATTCCATGGAGAGATACCTTGGAAAATGATATTGAGAGCTGGTAGTTACAAAGATAACATGGAATCATGTAAACTAAAACATATTCACCCTCTAAGACCACCATCAAAACAAGAAAATCTTTTAAATGGTGGAAACATTTCCTATTACATAGAAAAGTGTTCCCTCCTACAACCTAAGATTATTAGCATATAAAAAATTCATTAAACTTGAAACAAAGCATGGGAATAATTTGAGGAGGAGGTAAGAATCATCTATCATCAAAATTAGCAACTAGTTCATATGACATTACTCAAACCAAGGCAAAACCTATAGGGTGCATGAAATAAAAGGAATAAAAGTACAATCAACTTAATGAGGATGGTTCATGAAGCACAAGCCATAATTATTAACAATATTTATATGGAAATTAATGTCTCTAAGTTTAATTTAACCTCCCTAAAGCATTTGATCTGAAACCTCCTCTGTTGGCCGTACCAAGTACAAACCTAAAGACTACTTTTGCTAGCCAAGAAGGATGAAAAAGGAGTAGAATGGTTTTGGGAAAAAATGGCACTTCCAGAGCACTTAAAGAGTGTAAATAAGCTTTGGGAATATGAATATACATACCATGATCTTCTCTCATGTAGCACACTTTCCAATGAGCTGTACAAGTGTAAAACTCTCTTTCTTTCTTAAGAAAACTACCCTTTCTACTGAAGAACTTGCCACTTTTCAATTATTTCAGTTTATTAAGACATATTGGGACACATGGGATGTGAAATAATATTTTTGAACCTTCAAAATTCCTAATAAATATGCGCAAGTCATTAAATGCAACTTTTTTACCTCAAAATGACCCAAAATGACTAAGGACCAAGTCTAGTATAACATTAAATAACATCAATTAACCTATAAAATACCTTATGACACATATATTAGACCCTTAAAACACCTAAAAGTCAATTTTTTACCTAGTGGTGCCCCATTTTGATCTAAAAGTCAAATTTGGTCAATAATTAACATAGATGTTACTCCTTTTATGTAAAGTATGACACCCTCAGCTATGAATGATTTGTGGAATCTAAAGTTTAATGGGTCCAAATGTAATAGTGGGTATGGAATTACAATCAAACTCATCAATATAAAGGGCGAGTATTACCTTGCAACACTGCACCTCCAATTTACATGTACCAATAATGTTGCAGAGTATGAGGTCCTTGTTGACGATCTTTTATTCACTTTGAAGAAAAAAGTGAAGAATCTATGAGTGTTTGGTGACTCAGATCTGGTCATAAAGTAGGTAAGGAACTAATTCAATTGAAATGATAAAATATCATCCCAAAATACAATATATAATGGAATTTGATTGAGGATTTTGATGCTTTTAACATCCAGAGATTGCCTAAGGAGAAAAATCACACAACAAATGCTTTGGCTACTGCTACAAGCATGTTATAACCCATTACAAACTCAAAACTAAAACTATTTTCATTAGAACTGATCTCCACTCTTGTAGTCCCAAACAACATCAATAATTTCCAAGTTTTTAATGATGATCAACATATTTTGGAGTTAATCACTAATGCATAGGTGTTCGTAGATCAAATCATAGATGAAGAAGACAAAGAAGAGTGTGAGGTAGATGAAGAGGGCACACTCAATTTAAAAATCAATACCATTCTAAAAGGTATGGTTTCTCTTGAGAGGATCTTTGATAATAACTAACAGAGGGAGAAATATAAACCTACTCAAGTCAAGGGTATGATGCATGAGTATCACAACTCGGGCAAAGTGAATGATTTGAAGAAGGTGATACTAGGCACAACTTGCACTCAAAATGAGAAGTAGGGGATCACATAATTTCTTAAGGATTACAAAGAGGTTTTTTCATGGAGTTACAAATAGCTGAAGGTGTTTAACTCATCCATATTGATCCATACCATCCCACTCAAGCCTAGGATCAAACCATTTCACCAAAGATAAAGAGCCCTGAACCCACTACTAGAGCCATTGATATTTAAAGAGATGCAAAATTTACTTGGTGCTCAAATCATTTTCTTAGTGAGACATTCCACATGGGTAGCCAATCTAGTCCCAATAAGAAAGAATAATGGAGAGATGTATTTGTGTTAACTTCTACAATCTGAATAAGGCTTCAAAGAAATATAATTACCTATTTCCATCACTTGATGAAGTTATATAGATTATAAATGGTACACAATTGGTGTCTTTCCTTGATGGTTATTTAGGGTATAACTAATTGGTGGTCAACTATGAGTATTGGATCAAGACTATGTTCATCACCAAGTGGGGGACATTGTCCTATAAGAGGATTCCCTTTGATTTTATCAACATGGGTGAAACCTTTTAGTGCTCCATGGATATTGATTTCAAGGATTTGATCGAGAAGTACATAATCATATACATGGATGATTTGATAGATTTTTCAAAGAAGAGATTACACCATGTGGTAGATTTGAGGAAAGTCCTACAAAGGTGTAGAGAGCATGATATCTCCTTGAATCCAAAAAAGTGCATCTTCAAAGTCACTAAGGGGAAGTTACTCGGTCATGTAATTTTTGATTGTAGCATATCTATCAAGCCAAATAGGGCAGAGACAATATTATACATTCCATTGCCAAGGAGTACGAAAGAGTTAAAATATATATTTTAGAAAGATTAACTTTGTTAAAAATTTCATATCAAGCTTTGTAGAAATTTTATAGCCCTTTAATAAAATGATGAAGAAGGATGCTAAGATGCAGTAGACCCTTGAGACCTAATATTCCTTTTCCCAAATGAAAAGGGCCATAACAAACACCCTAGTCCTGATTATCCTAGATTATTCTCAACCCTTTTACATCTACTCATTTGCATCAAATAATTATAATGCAGTCATGCTCACCCAAAAGAAAGGAGCAGGGGATGAAAGGCCAATTTCATTCATGGGATTTCCTCTTAGAAACACTGAGCTCAAATATTATATGATAGACAAGTAGGCATTTTCTCTAGTAATTTTTTTTTGAAAAATTCAGACATTATATCTTAAGTAGTAGGGTTTTTGCCATGGTGCCTTATCCTACTATGAAAACTTTATTAATGCAAAATGAGCTAGGAGAAAGGTGCATTAAGTGGATGAATATACTCCAAGAGTTTGATTTTTATTTTAAGTCAATTAAAATTGTTAGAGGGTAGGGACTGAGCAAGTCAATAGCATAATTGGATCTATAAATTCTATGCCAAGCATATACAATGGAAGATGAATGATATGAAGAAATTATGCATTATTCGTTCAACAATGAGTGTCCCAAACACCTAAATACCACAAGGAGAAGAACACTATGCTTAAATATTAGTCACTTCATGATCAATTTTGGCATTATTTATAGGAGAAATCATGAAGGAATTTTCTTAAGATGTCTTGATAGAGAACAAGTTATTGCAATTCTTGAAGGTTTTCATGAAAAATATGGGATCGGGCATAGTTTGGGAAGAATAAAATCACATCATATATTATGGGATTGTTATTAATGGCCCCAAGTATTTAGAGATGCCTACTTACATGTGAGGAATTATAACATTGGTTAGGTTACTGCTTATAAGGAGCACAATCTAGCTCTACCTTTACAACCCATAATAGAGGCCAAACCCTTTTCAAAAAGGGGATTGTATTTTGTAAGAGCCATCAATTCTAACTACTCTACTAGTCACAAGTTCATTCTGACCACAATATATTACTGCACTCATTAGGTTGAGGCTCAACTATACAAAAATTATACAACCAATATTATGATCCACTTTTTTGAAAAGACATCATAACAAGGTTTGGGATGCCCTTTGCACCGGTATGTGATAATGGCCCAGCCTTTTATTTTATGGAATTGCTTTATTGGCCTTGAAATCATAAAAAAATACTTAAGTTTTCTTCTAATCATTATCCTTTGAGCAATGGGTTAGTAGAGTCAACCAATAAAAACTTGCTTAGTATAATAAATAAGATTTTAGAAAAGAACCCAAGGGATTGACAGAACATTGTGAGCTGATAGGAGAAATACCAAGGCTATCTTAAGGACCTCACCTTAAAATATTATGTATGGTCAAGACCCCATCTTCCTAATCAACCTTAAAATCCTCACATTACATTTTGCCCAAGACTACCTCGATTCAAACAACTAAGTAAAAGCCCAAATTTTAAATCTTATACAACTTAAGGAGAAGTAGGATGTAACCCTATTGCATTTCAATAGGCACCAACAAGCTGTCAAATGTTGGTTTGACAATAAATAAATAAAAATAGCCTTTAGGATTATAGATTTAGTCCTCATGTGGGACAAATCTCATGAAAAGAAAGAGTAACATGGGAAATTTGATGCATTATGGCTAGGCCCTTACCAAGTTTCTAAATCCTTGGTGATAACACATTTCCTTTGAGATATCTAACTGGAGAGGAAGTCCCATTGCCCATTAATGGAAAATTCCTCAAACCCCACTTTGATTCTTAATCGATCTTGGTAACTTTTTGTAAATGATATTTTTGTTTTTTACTTTGTGTTGTTTCTTTTGATTGTACACTTTGTTTTCATGTGTATGTTTGCCCTTTTTGGATATTCCTGTGATCTTCCTTATTCATAGTTTTGGTTTAGCTTGTTTGTTTTATTTGGATCTTCCCATGTAATAAATGAGAAAAGTAGGGATTATTTGTAGATACACAACACATGTGACCTTCAGCTTTTAAATTTTTCTTGTAGCATCTCAAAAACTAGGTTATTTATAGTCAATCCCAAATCACGTCACTGACTATTAAAACCTTTTTTTATACATTTTTAGAATCTCCAAATCCCATGATTTGAAACGTAATAGATGGATTTTAGAAAGGTTATTTTCCTTGTTTGAAGTGTCATCAATTACACTTAAAAAGAATAAACATCAAGTAAAAAGAGAAAAGAATTTAGTCAAATATAAATCTAAGTTGGTCATGAGATTTTAATTTTCCTATTGCCCATGATTGGTCTCCAACCCACAATGGATTGAATAGTGAAATCAAAGAGGAAAAATTAATTCCAAATACAAAATATAAAGTTCTCTTCAAAAGGGTGATTTGAACAATTCCACCGTAGGCTTTCCCAGCCTGGTTGGTAGTGGAGCAAGGCCTCAAAATAGACTAAAAGCAACTCTATTAAGGCTATAGATGCTCAATTGGAAGTGGAGAAATGCTCATGCCATTTTCACCTAAGCCAAAAATATATATTTTCCTACTCAAGATTTTTGATCACTCAAATAATTTCAAAAACTTCATATGAATTTTGAAATTGTTTAAATAGATTAATCGCTTAGCACACACTAATGGTCTTTTAACGAGGTTAGGGTCTAAGTATATCACCTGCTAAATCAAATTTTTTGCTTCTATTTTTTGAGTTTAATTAATTATGTTGCTAATGGTTGATGCTTGTGATGCAAGAGTGAATAAAGAGATATTGAGTTCTCGAAATGCTCGGGAGCCTTTCCTAATAGGAGTCACCATTTATTTTTGTCTAAAATAACATGCCCCATTTTCAAACTAAAATTGGGGACCCTCTTTTTAATTTTGGATATTGATCTTGTCCTTCATGGAAGTTGATATTAATTCTATTATAGAACTATTCTAGATTAGCATTCTACTAGGTAATTAGTTACAAGTGACTGAACTAGTTTACTTATAATGCTTCTGCATTTTCTGTAATCCAGTCCGAGATTTTGTCTATATGCTGCAAAGTCTGCCTGAAAGGTTTTCATTTTCTACTTTCACAGACTATTTTTTTTAAAGTGTTCTACGTGCACAGTGTTGTTTACATTTATTCCCACTAGGAAATTTTCAAGCATGGTTTTGCACCATTTAATGAAGTCCATTCCCTCATGAATTTTGCATGATGGTAGTCAAATGTCATTAGAATGTATTAGTAAAGTAATTTTCAAACGACCCGTTTCCAAAGTGTGAAATGTGCAGCCATAAAAATAAGCTTTTGCACAAATTTTTATCTTCCCAGTCACCAAAATTTACCAAAATGCCCCTTAAAAAGGCAATTCATAAGGTTAAACAAATCCAAGTTTTACATAATTTTTTATGGTGATAACCAAATGTCATAAGAGTGAAATAGTAAAGAAAGTCATAGAAAAATACTTCCCACATACCTAGTACACAACATTAAAAAGTGGCATTTGTGATGACTTAGTCAATTATTTACATCTTACTAGATGCCAAAACTAGCCAATGCACACATTTCAAACTCATTTGTGTAGGGCAAAAAATTATTAGATTCTACTAAAATATTCTATTGTGATAGTCATATGGGGTAATAATTCATTGGTATAGAAAGTTTCACAAATTTCCCTCCTAATTTATAAATTCCAGTCTTAAAATTTAGCTTCTGAGCTGATTTTTACTTGGCCATTTTCTATCTTTCTAGTTACCAAATATAGCCAATGTATATTTTTCACACGTGTTTTCACACATTTAAATGAATTAAAAATATTCTTTAATTTTTCATGGACATAAGCATATGTGAGTAGAACCAAAGGGTAATTTTTTTGCATGAAAATCCTTCCCATGTGCCACATTTGTAGCAATCAAAATTACCTCTAGCACTAATTGCGATGGCTTTTCAATTTTCAAATCTAACTAGAAAACACTTTTTGGGAAGAATTTTGCACAACCAAATGAGATATAATAGTGTTTAAATTTAACATGATGGTACTTGAATGTGGGAATAATAAAAAGGTGTATAAATTCATATAAAATGTATTTCTATGTGTCAACTTAATAGCATTAAGAATTGACATTTACACTAATTTTCACTAAGTTCTTTTTTTGCATTCTTTGTTTTCAAATCTAGCATGTGCACATTTTTTTATCCCATTTTTGTAGGAAAAAAAGAGATAAAAAGTAATTGAAACTTTTCATGATGATATTAGAATACAATGAAATTGGTTTTACATTACTTTCTTTTACCAATGAAAAGTTATGGCTACACAAATTAGCTATTCCGGGGAGATTCATCACTTAGCTAACTTTTGATCAAAAATCACTTAAAAGGTATTTTGTAAGAATTAAATTGAATATTTAAAAAAAATGAAAGTACCCTTTTGAGCATATTTCTAAGAGATTTCTAAAAATATATGGTGTGATGGGTTTTGCTCATGTTTTATCTTGTGAAATGCTATTTTACCCTATTTTGAAGGTGATCCAGTCACTAGTGACTACGTGATGATTTTCCAGCCATATCTTTTGATCCATATGTGCATTTTCAATGTCATTTATTATGTTAGAAATATGGTTTCACCATATTCATAATAGTGTTAGTTTTAAGTTATATAAGTGCAATATTTAAAACCTATCAATACTTTATTCACAAGATTCTATTGCTTTTAAATGTTTCATGTTTATGATTTTATTTGATCTTTTTTGCCTTGGCTAAGGAAGTAATGTGTTATATTTAATATTTATATAGGTTAAGGACAAGAGGATTGCATTAATAAAATCAAAATCAGTTCTAAAGAACCAAACATATGCAAGAGTGGATCGATCATTGGTGTTTTGGCTTTTAACACCTATGAAAATGTGTTTTTTGTCATATAATGATTTTGGAAGTTGTTGTTATTCATTGAAGCTAAATTTTTGAGCCTGAATAGTCAAGAGTGTTAATATGTAGCTTGTGGAGTTTCTAGGAGGTTGCCAAGTATGTTTTGAAGCTCAAAAAGAAAAAAAGTGATATGAATGGCTATCCCAATCGGTAGAGGAGGCAAGAAAAGGTAACATATATCATAACTAATATTAGGAACATATAAATTTGTTTTTTATGATGGGGCTTCCAACTACTAGGGTAGTTTGGAACTTACGAAGGAATTGAGCCAATCTAAGCTACATGCCTAGATTTATGTGTAAGTGGAGTAAAAATTAAAGAAGCTACTGTAGACACCGAAATCGTGTCTAACCCTTGGTCATCCTCCCCCTTGGTCCATTCCTAACCCATTCCTAAACCATGCACTTACTAATTTAAAAATAATAATTTATTATTAATATCCTCCCTTTTGACACATCACCTAGAATACCTCGTCTGACACCTCGCCTTGGACTATTTCCCACCCTATGACTCACCCAAGACCTATTCCTACTCCTTTCTAACCACCTAACCAACTCTCGTGCATATTTAGCCCAACCTTTGACAATTCTCCAATGGATCATGCACTTGGCGGATGGAAAACGGGCTTGGTGGCTCTTTTACTCATTCTCCACCCGCTGACGTCGGTCAAATGTCGGCCGATGCCAGCGGGATCACCGACATCGGTTTTAATTAAACCAAATTTCTAACCTCTGGTGAATCTAATTAAAAAATTGCTAATCTCTGGTGAGCTAATCACGAATCTCGAATCCTCTTCCGGTGAAACAAAGTTCTCGTGTGCTCTTGCTTTCCAGTGTTCTGGCTTCTTGTTTTCTTGCAGGGATCAGCATTCTTGACAACATTTTATAGGCACTGAGGTCTTGCATCAAACATTCTGCATAGGGATTGCATGATATCTCCATCACCAGTGACAACAGAAACACAGCTCCTGCACCTTTGCCAACTTGTGTCACAGCTAAGTATTTGTACTATTTTTTATTTCAGTGTCATTTTAAATATATTAGCATTCTGTTTACCATCTATTCCAAGCATCCTTGACACAACCTTCCCTATTCTTCTCAGAGAGGTTGAAAAGCCTTCTCTCACCCCTTATTCCCTTTTCTTTGCCTCCGACACCCGTTTAGTCTCTCTTTAGACAATACCCTCTGTCCAATCAACTCAGCACAAGCTATCAGAGACCTACAGACCATCTTAAGACCAATCTGATCAACCTGACTAAATTGCTTCCCAAAAAGGCTGAAAGGCCTTTTTCCTACCCCTTACCCCTTTTCCTGACAACATACCCTCTGCCTTAGTTCTTACTAAAGATTCTATCTACTGTCTTACCATCCCAAACAAACTCCCTGACTCCCAGACAAGATCACAGTCCATCTTGCAGCCCAGAAACTAGACCTGTAACCCATCCCTGGCCATTACCTCGACTGACCTCAACCATTTCCCCTACCGACATCGGCATCCTAACTGACGTCGGTGACATCTCTTGATCGACGCTGGCAATACCACTGACGTCGGTGACTGTGCAAAGTGGATCCCAGCTTTTTAGGTACGCATTTGCTTTCAGTTCTTTCTTTTTAGTCTTTTATTATTTCTCATTTCTATCTCTATCATGTTCTATTTTAACAGTGGACTGCCATCCTCCAAGAAGCCTTAGCGATTCTAGGACCAAGATTTTGCTTGGCAGTCCACCTTTTTGTCAGCTAACGTTTTTCATGTTTTAGTGTCTTTCTCTTTCAGGTGCCATCCTCCACAACCAAAGAGGAGTTCTTGCTATCGTCTGAATTCTAGTGCGCAAAACTATATCCAGGTACATACAAGCCTTAGACCATTTCTTCTTAGTTTCTCATTTCTCTCTTTGAATGTGAAAGCAAAAATAACATACATGCCTAGATTTATGTGCAAGTGGAGTAAAAATTAAAGAAGCTACTTTAGGATCAAAATAGGTAAAGGTCTAAAATTAAATACAAACTCCTTTGGGGGCCTGAGTTTTACACTTGGCATGTTTAAAATTTATCATAGTGCTATTGAGTGAGAATAATGGATTTGGAATGAGAGTTAGTTGGCTACACATAAAGCAAAATTAAACGACCAAGTCTGAGTAAGCATTGGGACAATCTTGGTTTGATAGAATCAACTGAAGTGGATTTGGGGACTGTAAACTCAAGGAATTTCATCATGACATGCCAAAATATGATTCAAAAGTTCCCTAAAGTGCATGGGAAGTTGAGGCAATCATTTTCATGAGGATGTTTAACCAGTTTGAAGACTGCCTTCTTCTAGATAAATAATTTGAAGTAACATATCTACCACCCAAGTAAGCAATTGTATTTATGAGACTTCATGATTGAGCAACTTGTGACATGAGTCTCTTATAAATATTTGGGTGATCTCACCCACCCTCAACTACTATAGCTAAATCTAAACATACTTCTAAGGATTTGTTCTTGATATGATATGTTGGATCCTCATTCCAATGTCACGACACAATAATGTGTTGTAGTAGATAACATAGCCTAAGATAAATAACATTCTAAGATAAAATGTTCTATATATTGTATTTTGATCGAGGCTAGAGGGGCTAGATTTTTGATCAACTGAGTAGGGTTAGAAGGATATCAGATAGTTTTGACTTAGTTTAGTGCACTTTAATACTTTTCGTAGATTAGTCTTCCTCTTTTTTTTTTGAGTTTATTTATTACTATAAATCCTAAAATTATGTATCAAAAGGTTATATATTGATTAATTGAAAGTCTATTCTTAGAGTTCATATTCATTTACTATGTTGTTTATGATGGTTATGATCCTTTGCTCACCTAGATGGAATCCCTAAACCCTTGCACCATCCCTAGCTGAAGCTATGTCAAGTCTAGCTCTATTAAGGATGGGTTAAGTGGATTTGATTGCTCATATGATTTTGTGTTCATCCTTATTGGTAGATTTTTTTTTCTCTAACCCTTCATCTTTTGTGTTTTATTTCAATAATTCAGTTAAGTGTGCGAACTAGAGCAGTCTGATTTTACTATGCCATTTTGACTACTATAATCTTGTTTACTTTTTTTATTATCTTATTGTATATGTATCTGATAAACTTTGATCTAACTATGGTTGTCCTTGTTAAATCATTATTGCATTTTATAGGTGATAAATTTTTTATCACTGTTGATAAGTTCCTTAGTTTAGAATCTTTATTTGAAATCATTGTAAGTTACTTTAGTCTCACTTGTGGGAATGTCACAACATCCAACTAAGATTGTCTAGTTACCAAATCCTGGTAATAAGAGACCTTGGGGTGATTTTTCTCTCTTTCAAAATAATATATCCTTTTAGGAGAGGTTGGGGGAAACCTCAACTTAGGAAGTTGGATGTGTGTCAAAACACCTCCCAATAATTTTGACATCACAATGGTCAATTAGGTATTAGACATTTTTTTTGAAATTAAGGCACCTATTAGTAGATTTCCCATTGATTTTATGGTATTGATAGTATTGGCCTTATTTATACCATGAGGGATTTGGTTTCTTTATATCTAGAAGACTTGTGTGTGGGTAGATGATCATGTTTGTAGAAGCTATTTGATGAAAGATGGCTTCCAAGGATATGGTGAAAGGATCATAATTTATCGATTTACCACTTAGTTTTGACATGGAATTATTTGACTCAAAATGAGAAGATTATTTTTTTAGTGACAACATGACATAATTAGATGATTATTTTATGTGTTTTAGGTGATAAGATTGCTAAGATAGGGTTCCCTTTGCTACTATGATAGGGGATGTCATAATCAAAGCTATGATTGATAGATGCAAAGTTAGATTATGATTGGCTAACATGGAGGTTAGGAGTAGACTGGTGTTGATGTGGAAAGACTAGATGAATCTTTCTTATGAGGTAATTCAGGTTGATGGGGTGAAAGTCTATAGGAAGTCAAGCCCCCATTTCTAAGATTTGTAAAATCAAAGTGTCTTTATTGGCAAAGATGTATTTATCAAATAGAGAAACATCCAAATCTATTTGGGAGACCATGGATCAAGATGGGAGAAAGGATGGATGATGTGATTTCATCATCCCTAATAGATAGGTGCATATGATTGAATTTAAATATTAAGATATGATTATGGTATGTTCAAGTGAGGTGAAACAAATTTGGATTTTAAAGCATTTAATTAAGGCTTGCTTTATTTTGATTTTAAGTTTGACTTTGGATAAATGTGATGTTTGATGAAATGTAATAGGTTTCAAGTGAATGGGATGAAAATTTGATTTGAACATGAGCTAACTTGGTTAGGATGGGGTTAGGGTTTGATAACCCTAGATTTGATTAATATTTGAATGGAATAATGAGATAATACAAGCTCATGATTTGAATAATACAGTGGCTAGCTTTGACTAGATTTAGGATGTTTGACAAGTTGATAAGTTTGAATAGGGAAAAAATGACATTTTATGATGTTGTTTTGTTAAGATTTGGACTAGCTCAAGTGATTAAATGATCTACTTAAGCTGGTTTAGATGGATGGTTTAGACTGAGTGGATGATTTGGTTTGATTGAGTGTAGATTCAAACTTTACTGGGTTTAGATTCAAGCAAGCTTATGATGGTGGTTATGATATATGAAAGGGTTCTTGCCTATGTAGACCAAGGAAAGTGTATTATTGATTTGGTTGGTTATTGGGGATGATTGAATATTTGATGGGATTAGAAATGATGGGTTGAAAAGTATGGATATGGACAAGTTTAGACCACAGGTGATGTTTTTTTAACAAGATAATGATAAGATTGGACTTTAGTTGGGGGTTAGACTAAATATGTTGGTTGATGCATAATTATAATAAAGAATGAAAAGGGAAATTAGGACTAGGGAACATTAGGAAAATTAGATGTTTGGAATATGACATTAGCTTATGGTTTGTTTGGGATGATGAATGGATGTCTAGGTCTTGGTTTGACTGAGGTTTTGATGTTGACATGGTTATTTTTTGGTGTGAGGGGGAGGCCTATAAACAACATGTTGACCAAATTTGACCCTAAGTTAAATTGGTCACCCCCTATAAATTCAAAGTTGTCATGGTCTTGTGATGTGTTCATGTCATGCTTATATGGTCCTGAGAGTCTTCATTTAACCTTGTTAGCATTGTTTAAGGTTAATTTGGAGAATTTAAAGTAAAGTCAGGTTGTGGTCATATAGTGGTTTAGGCATGTCATGAAGAGGTAAGGCATGGTAAAGTTGTGTCATATGTTATATGGGTTTATTAATGTCATTTTATGTTTTAAACATATTATCACAATGTCTCATGAAGTTTTGGAATGTTTAAAAATCACTTGTAGTCTTGGAGGTGTTAAAAATGCATGAAAAGGTGATTTTTGGCTAACTTTATGTGTGTCAAAGTTAACCTAAAGGAAAAATACATACCTTAAACCTTCCAAAGATTTTTTATTAGTTACTTAACTATCACACCTATTAGAGGAATCAAAACAAAGTTAGATTCTTGATTTTTAATGCCATCTTGAGGAGTTTAGGAAGTTGTATTGACTTTTTGAAGTCATGTACAAGTGAGAATGTTTTATAGGTGTCATTTTATCTCCTATAGGTCATAAAAAATATTATAAGGAAGTTTAAAATCCAAAAAATGTAGAAAACCACTTATCTCTTCCATCAACCCATTCACAAGCTAGTGAAGGCCAAGCTCAATCAGATGGTATAGGCTGTACAGGTAGAGCTGGGGGTTGATATTATGGTTAAATCTTGGGATGCCTGTGGGATTATAATTTGTGTAATTTTTTGTTGGATTGGTTCTCTTATATTTATGAATAATTGTTAATAAGCTAGACTACTTTTTGAGAGCTTAAAACCCCATAGGTTGAGTTTGGTGTAACTCTAATGAAAAATGTGAATTCATGGCTGATTGAAACCAATTAGATTAACTTATAAAATGTCTTTATATGAATCACACAAATTAATTAATCATGGTGGTATGTGTGGATGTTATTTTGGAAAGCAAAGTGACTCTTATGCATAGTTTGAAATGATTGGTAATTTTTTTATGTTTCTAAGTTATCTAGGTAATTTGATGAATTCAAGTGGTTATCCATGGTATCCTAATATATTCATAATCCATCAATGGTCTCCTGATTAGATAGATATTTTTTACAAGATTCAATGGCCACTTCTTCATTCACTCTTTGTAGATGGTGATCTGTGTTTGCATAGCAAGTTGATTGGAACAATTGGAATATGAATTTCCATGGAATTTTGAGTTGTGTTTGATTTTTAAATGAGTTGATTCAATGGAAGTAATCATCTTCAATCACTAATATTCATATTTTCCCCTTTTCAAGCTCCAACACAAGGTTGCAGACCTATAGGTCTGCAAATTCAATAAATTTGATGTTGTCAATGCATTTTGAAAGCTATCCAAGCATGAAATCCTTGTAAGTATGGTGATAGTCCAAGTTGATAAATGAGTCTAAACATATGAATGTCTCCAAGTGTCTTAAAGACAAGGATTGAACTAATAACCCAAGAATGCTCCTAAGAGAGACCTACAAGATTCTATGTGTTAAAAATGGACACAAGAGTTTGAAGATAATCTAATGAGGTTATATGGAGCTTGAAGGAAATAATAAAGACTTATTTTGATGAAATATTAAGATTTTTATGTGACATTAACTATCTCAAAATTCCAACGCTAAACACACATCCAAACCTTCTCATGAATAACACCTACAACCTATTGAGACCCTACCTTGAACAATGAGTGATAGTGAAACACATAACTTCAAAGTGTTGAGAAAGTCATTTATTCAGTCAATAACATGAAAAAATTATGAGAGTTTCATTTTTAAATAAGGGCTCTAAAGTACTAATTTAGTAGACCATATCAAATGAACAACACATATGCAAGCAGTCTCTTGTAGGTTTGTTGTACCATGTTCAATGTATCTCAAAACTTGAAGATGGAGGTTTGTATGTGTGATTTGGAAATAAAATAAATCAGAATATTGAAGTCAATAAGGTTCTAATATAATATTATATGGATCTAAGATACCTATGAATCTTCAAAACATAGTCAAAGCATTTTAATTGAACACCTACAACCAACTAGCTGAGGGTACATTGTGTGTAGACATTGATAATAGTGAAGCACTAGGTTTTAAAGGGATTTTTATGATTTATTAATAAATATAAATAGTATATCATGAGTTTTAAGAATTAAATGTTGAGTAAGGTTCCTAAAACATTAAGACTACATACCAACTCTAAACCACTATACTCAAAGATCTTCATACACACCTACAGTCAGTTATTGAGAAAGTTGGTCTTGAAAAATAATGGGTTAATTATTTATAATGTAATGAGAGTTTCAAGACTTTGAATAGGGTTATAAACTATCAACATCATGAGTTTAGAGTTTCAACATTGAAGATAGGGCTCAAAAGTACTAAGTCTGTAGACCTTTCCAAGTGAGTGTAGACAATCACCTATAGGTTCATTTGCATGACTAAGGATCTTTCAAAACCCAAGAATAGTGGTTTATATGTATGTTTTTAAGGTCATAAATTAACTAAAATCATAAATACATTGAGAAAAAATGGATAATAATTAGGGGATCTGAGTGAATAGTAAGGTTCATTTGTAAATAAAGGTCACAAAGTTAATTGGACATACACAATCCTTGTTGGAAACTAGTTTGCCTAACATGAGAGAAAAATTCATGTTACTTGAAAGAGAAATGTCTTTGTGGGGATAGGAGGATGGAAAAATCATAATTATATAGTCTCATAAATCTCTTTGACTAACCTTCAGACCTAATGGCAATCTATAATACTTTAACTACTAAGTCTAGGCAAGAACACATGCCTGGTCATCTCATAGGAGCTTTTCTTGGTTTGAAAGAAGTTTAAAGACTACAAAGATTTCTTGAGGATAATAAGGTAAGTGGATGTGATTAAATGGTGTGAAAAGTTTTCTACATAAAGCCTCAGACCTAATAAGAATGGAAACACAAACAAACCTTATAAAGTCAAACACATGTATATTCATACATTTAGACTTATATAGGGTAGTCTTAGAGAGATGAAGCCAATTGCAGGTGATTTGAGATTTTGGAGACCCTAATAAGATAGTTATAAATATATACCAACACTTCATCACAACTCAAAATCTTGGTAGTAAGATAAAATAAAATAATATAGGTAGTTAGGGCATGGTAAGCAGTTTGGCTTAAGAACCCTAAGCTTAAGTAAATGAGGTGGTTAGAGAGTTTGATGAAGGATTGTGACTAGAGAACCATTGGAATAAGTTAAATGGAATGTCACAGACCCAATTAAGGCCATTTTATCTCAAACCAAACTTAATGAAACTCTCACTAACTCAATTCTCTCCTAGACCTCTCAGAATGCCTGGTGCCATCCCAAGAGGCTATTTTTATTTGCTTGCTATGGAACACACATGATGCATGGGACCTTGTTATCCTATTGGAAGTTGAATACCATATTTAAATTTAATTTTTTGGAATTGGTATGAGGATTCATGCTTCTATCTTTATGAACCATCCTTAAGAAGTTGAAGGACTTGTAGGCTGCCTAGGAGAGTGATAAGGACCTGATGAAAGAGAAATCCACCTTAATGACTCTAGATGGATTAGATAAGATTAAAAATGATCCATAAATTATTCAAAACTCCCTTGAAAATTGTTTCATTCCATTGGTTAGTATATTACTATACAAAACTATGTGAATTAAGGCTAAAAAACTATTTTTTGCTATTTTATAGGTCTGTACAACTTATCAGATCTTCAAATTCAACATGGAGTATGGGGAGTATGTTGTATAACTAAATCACACATTTGATTTTTATTTGGCATGTGTGGGATCTTGTAGATTAATTTTTAGTCTCTTGGTAAGGAGGGCTAATTGAGGCCTAGTTAAGAGAGAGAAAAGACAAAAAAAGATATCTCCACTCACCCTCAGAGCATGAAATTAAACATAGAGATGTAAGGTATAAATGGGTATTAGAATATGACCTTATATTCTCAACACCTTTTATAATTTTATCCAAATAATGAGGTATGTATGATTTTAGGCCTACAAGGAATGAGGCTTATTTGAGGCTTTTGGTAGAGAACAATTTCTTGGGGCTAGTTTGAGGCCTCAAAATGGATTTTTGTAGGTCCAATATGATGTGAATAGGACATACATGAAGTTTGGATGAGATGAAGAAGAAGAAACCAAGTTTTGTCACTTGTGTACAAGTTTAGCCTAAAGAGATGAAGAGTCCTCTAGATACCTTGCAATAGAAAGAGATGATGTGTCAAAGAGAACTTGTTGGGGTTAGTTGAGACATGTCAAGAGTAGAGAAAATAGGTAGGAGAAACCAATATGATTGTAGTCATATAAAATTAAAAAATTGGTAACTTGAGCATGGCTAATGACATCCAACCCATAGGTCCCTCTCGCTTGCTCTTATGACCCTCATAAGCTTGTTTTCATTGATTCCTAATCATCCATAGTCTTCCAGACCTGATCCTAGCTAAGCCAAGATCCTATTTTCATGACTAATCCATCCCCCTAGGTTCTATTTACCCAAGATAATAACACCCAACTAGGATAGGAGCATCAGTGCCACTGTTGTCAACTTTTAGCACTATTGTCCAAGCTCATTTATTGCCCCAATGGTCAATTTATTTTGGTTCCCCATCCTTCTCCTTGTCAGCCTAGCACAAGTAAATTCAATCCATGAACAATAGATTCCTATAAAATCCCATTCAAAGATCATTTGGAAAGGGTTGAAAAATATTATCAAACAAGCAAAAATATAAGTGAAACCACTCGTGCAATCTTCCCTATTCTCTACATAAAACCATCTAGTATAGTTCTAAGCACATATAAATCTCTGAACCAGTCCCTAGTCATCTCAAACATACCTATTTTATCATTTTCTTGCATTCTCATATCACAACACCAAGTACTTTCAAAGGGAGAACTGCATATGGCTTGATCCCTCTTTAAAGTATTAGTATGTAGGCAATGTGCTCACACACAGGGTGTGAAGGATGTCTAGTGTATCTTACACACACTAACCCCTTTTCCCTATTTACCAAAGTTTTGTTCAAGTATATTGAAGGATTAAAAATGAATAAAATTAGCTCTTTAAGGAGCATTGTTGATAGTGAAGCTTCATAAATTTAGAGACAATGTCACATAGACCTGTCAAACAAAACCCAAAAAGCTCAGACTCTTAGGACAATAGTGTCAGATAAGGACTACAACACTGGTGCCACTCCTGACTACTTTCAATGGTCCTATCCAATTAGAAAATGAAGTTTAAATCTTAGTTTGTGATAGTCTTCTAGTCTTGCATAGTCAATATCAACCTTTGTCTCAGTCAGCTCAACACAATTTCAAGCTAAGTTTGGTTTCTTTCTATTTACTTTCTATTTTTAGAAAGTCTAAACAACAATCCAAATTAATAAATTATTAGGTTATTTATGGCATAATTATTGACTAATTTTACTACTCAGACCCTTTAACTAAATTAGAAATAAAACCCCAAAATTCCCAAAATTGTTAAATCATTCGGTGAACCTGACTTACTTCGTTTGTGCACAAAAACCCTAGAAAGCCTAGGGTAAAATTCCTAATGATTTTTTAAATAAATTTATAAATTTTTTACTTGAATATTTAAATCATACATTCATTTCAAAATTTAAAATTTAGCAGTAAATTTTAAAATAATTTTCTTTCAAATCCTAGTTGCCCATACTAGGTCCTAGTATTTTTCTAGTAATTTTCTAATTAAATTTTGAATTTTTAATAGCATATTAAAATCAAAAAATCCATTCAAAATTCAAAATTCAATAATAATGTCAAAATTTTTATTTTTCTCAAAACCCTAGTTACACATACTAGGTCTATTCAATCAAGCATTTTCCAATAATTTTTTGAATTTTTAGTTGAATATTTAAATCAGAAATCCAATTTTATTTTTAAAATTCTATAGTATTTTCAAAAAACATCATTCTAAAAACCCCTAATTGCATGTACTAGCTCCTATTTTATTCTTGAGGTATCACCTTACATATTTGTGAGCTTCATTTCGAAAATGGGTTTCAATTATCTACATTTATTTATTGCACAAAACAAGGAAACCATCATTGTTTCTATCATGTACATGAATGATGAAGTTTATCATATGTTATTACAAAGATTCATTCTTTGCTTCTCATGCTTAATTTTCATAATAAGAGATGATATTACAAAATTTATTGCTCAAATTGCACAATATTTCAACACTTCTTTTGCATACTCTTTCTCTCTCATAAGGAATACTCTTTATAAATATATTTTTATATAACTTATAACTCCACATTCATGCATTTTATCCCACATACATGGTTTCTACCTAGAGGATCCATTACATAAGCTAACAACTATTTATCAAGTTTCAATGTCATATCTTATGCACAGGAAACAATTTCCTTCTCATCCTCTCCCCCAAGAGGGTGATAACTACTTTCCCTCTAACCATGTCCATGCTATCACCCCTCCAAAATGTGAGATAGCTTATACTATTTTTAATAATGCATACATTCAACATATAGCTTATTTAAATACTTTTCAACATATGTGTTTATATGTTCAATCAAAAGTAACTAAGGTTTGCACTTGTGAGACTCTAAGGGATCAAATCACTAGTATGAGCAGTTAATTTCAGATTTACAAACACAAAATTGGTTATTACATGAAAATATCATAACATTGAAAAATCAGATTATAATACAAAAGCCTCAAAGGCACCCTAGTGCCAATCATGTATATGTACCTTCACATAGTCAATTGGTTGCAAGCAATGTTACATATCAAGACAAGAAATCACAAGAAAGTAACTCCATAAATAGTGATTTGAAAAGCATTCAAAGATAAAATAAGAGTTCAAGTGAGGTACTAAGGGAAATGATTAATCTAAGTTGATCAAACCACATCCTCTATATCTAGTGAGAAGATCTAGATATTATTGTGCATATCATAGAATGCATGGACACCACACAAATTCATGCTTGGAAATTAAAAAAACATATACAATAGATAAACAAGGACCCTATAAAAGGTAAATCAATAAAGCAATCCATGATGACACAGGTTCACATTCACAAAAGGTCAACTTAAAAAAATAGTACAAAAGTGGTTACCAAAGCATAACTTAGAACAACAAAAGGATCAAAAAGTAAAATCAGAGCAACAAACATTACTATAAGTATAGGTAAAGCATGAAAAAGATGAAAATATACCTCTCCAAAATGAGGCTTAATTTTAAAATCAATGTGGATTTGGTCAAAAATATCTATAATAGTTTGACTTTTAGGGTCAAGGATTGGGCAAACATGCTCAAGGCATTAATACTCCTATTCTAGCAGTTGATAATGTTTGTCACCAAGGTTTGAGATTTATTGAACTCGTAAGATAAATCATTTATAAAGATAATTTATCAAAGGAAAATAACTAGATACAACAAAATTCAGCATCAACACTCCATTGGTTCAAAATCAAGATGATAATGATGAGTAGAATAATATAGGTTATTATGATTTCCAAGATATCGATTATGCATCAAAATGTTCAAAGTCATATTCTCATCCATTACCTTGTGCTTCACAATCATGCATTATTCCTTTGTTTGGTACATGACACCATGATAGGGAGTCTCCCATGAGACTCATCGGTTAGTATCATTCCTTCCTAACTTACTTGTACATAATTTCTCAATTTCTTGTACATAGTCTCTTTTCAGATTACTTGTACATAGTTTCTTTTGCTTACTTGTACATATTTTCTTAGTATTTCTTGTACATATTCTTCCTATAATTTATTGTACATAGTTCAAATATCTCAAAATCCAAAAACATTCTAATATGTCAAAAACACCAAAAATATTTTGATTGTATGCATTATCCATGCTTTACATTGCTACTACTATAATAGACTTACATTTGCTATTCTATGCTATTGATTATCAATTTATCTACAATGCCATGCTTCACTTGATCTTCTTTGAGTGTTGTAGTAACTTCTTGACCCTTGATTGCTTTACTCTACCCATTGAGGGGGAATCCTACTTCTACATCAAGACATACATCGATACATATACCCACTGAGAGGCATCTTCTACATGACTACACCATCCATGTTATGTCATTCTTACACCACATACTCTAGTTATCATATTGATGTACATTACTTACTAGCTTACACATATTACTCTATCGACACTCACTAATATATAACACTTATGTATTTCCTAGTATATACCTAGTCTTGTACTAACATGTCTTGCATACTTTCATACTCTTGCTTTGATTAGTAAGATGTGCTTATATTTTCCAGTCTTTACATGATTTATCTTCTTGATTAGCGTAGCTTCATGTGTTTGCATTCCTAGTTCCTTTTTGTTTCTTGTGTGTGCCTTAGGACATTTTCTAATGTCCTTTGCTTCTATTCATGTGTATGCCTTTGGACATTTTCCAATGTCCCTTGCCTATACTCTTCTATATGGTTGCATCTTTCATGACAACCTTGCTTGTTTCAATTGTATATGTATGTGGCATTTGAACATACCTTGTATGATTTCTTTCCATTTTGAGTGACATGTGCCCATGTCCCTTGTTTTCTTGGCCCCTTGGCTACCCTTATATGATTCTTGCTTCTTTTCTTGTGTGCTTGTTGTTTTGTTTGATTCTAATAATTTGCAATGCCATGATCCAAATAATGCATTATCTTGATTTTTTGGATGCCATGATGGACATCATGCTCCATCCCTCCAACTAACAACTAAAAACTCACATCTAACTTGACTTTCATTTCTAGTTCAGTACATTGCACATGCTTTTATATTGTTATATATATCTAAGCATAACCCTTTTGATCTAAAAATCTCTCAATACAAACCATGTTATATCCTGAGATATCTTATCAATTATCATTGTTATATCATATATTTGATATCATACCACACTTGTAGGGATCTTTCTTTTGAGGGTAGTCATTACAGGGTCTCCATTCCTACCCTCAAAAGAGGGGGCAAAAAATAGGGGTTTTGTCATAGAGATCAGAGCTCTTATCAATCAAAATATCTGGTTTTAGAACACTTAGAACAACAACTAGACATCAAACCAGTCAGAACATACCAAGTAGACAGTGAAGAATCCAGCATTAAGACTGGACTACAACATTAGTAATGCTATTGTCCATTTCTAGTGCTCTTATCCAAATAGAAGAAAAACCCAAATTTCCAAAAGCAAGTAGAAAAGTAGGTTCAACTATAGATTTGCATAGCTAGATCAGTTTAGAATCAACATTTTTAGTACATATTTTGCTTAGAGAATCTAGATATAGGGGGCATTATGTGCAACATGATGGCTCTCACTTATAATTTTAAATATAGTAGTTGGTATAACTTTTAGATCAAAATCCATGTTTTAGACATTAGTGATTGGGGGTAATGTACACAACACATTTATTTCTTTTCTTTCCTAGTTCAATATTATTTAGATATTCTTAGCAATTATGTGCCTTATTCAATTTACAGGTGGTTGACATCATTTCAGAGTGGCTTTCATACAAGCCTACCCTCCACATTTCTAAGTTCTTGAGTTTCCAAGTGGCTTCCACATAAGCTAGATTTTTAGTTTCAGAGTGGCTTTCATATAAGCCCAATCTCCATCTTTCAGAGTGGCTAAGACTGGCCTAGTTTCCAACATACATTCAAATATCCATGCCAATATTATTATATTATAGTACATTCATGGGATTCAAGAGCCATCTCATATGACATACATTTCATATTGATATTAGTTCATAGCTTCACTTCACATGGCAACGCTAGAGCCAAAGGTCTAACTAGATTTTGTATTCTTGAGCCACCTATTCAGAGGAATTGGATGCACAGTCCAAACATAAATCAACACATGAATAAACACCTAACTTCACTTAGTAGGTGATGATGGAGCCAAAGGGATAGCCTTTGCATTCTTGAGTGACTTTTTAGGGAATTGAGCACTCAGATCTATTCATGATATTACTCTTGGTACAACATCATCCAACATTACTCAACATTACTCAACATCACTCATACTCATAACAGACTTACACTTCACAACATGCTCTCTCTATGCACACCCAACATCACATAATCTTGATGAGATTCACCCTTACAGGTAAGTTTAGGTACTCTTTATTTTTTTCCCTTTATCCTAGTATTTTGCTTTGTTGCATCACTAGAATAAAGAGGGGGAAAATGTAGTCATATAAAATGCAAAAATTGGTAACTTGAGCATGGGTAATGACATAAAAACTCCCTCTTTCTTACTCTCATGACCCTCATAGGCTTATTTTCACTGATTCCCAATCATTCATAGCCTTTCAGACCTAATCCTAGCTGAGCCAAGACCCTCTTTTCATGACCAATCCATCCCCTAGGTCCTATCTACCCAAGACTAGTGCCTAACTAGGATATGAATTCCAATGCCACTATTGTAAACTTTTGTCATTATTGTCCATAATAATTTATAACCCCAATGGTCAATTTATTCTATTTCCCCATCCTTCTCCTTGTCAGTCTAATATGAGTAAATTCAATCCATGACAAATAAATCCCTATAAAATCCCATTCAAAGATCATTTGAAAAGGGTTGGAAAATATTATCAAGTAAACAAGAATACAAGTGAAACCACTCAGGTAATCTTCCATATTTTTTGCATATAACCATATAGTAAAGTCCTAAGCATATCTAAATCTACGTATTAGTCCCTAGTTATCTCAAGCACACCTAGTTTAACATTTCCTTGCATTTTCATATCATAGTTACATCAAACACTGTCAAAGGGAGAACTACATATGGCTTAATCCCTCTTTGGAGTATTGGTATGTAGGTAGTGTGCCCACACACGAGGTGTGAATCATGTCCAGTGTATCTTACACACACTATCCCTTTTTCCCTATTTTCTAAAGTTTTGTTCAAGTACATTGAAGGATTATAAATGAAGAAAATTAGCTCTATAGGGAACACTGTTGATAGAAAAGCTTCACAAATTTAGAGAAAATGTCAAACAAACCTACCAAAAAAATAAAAAAAACTTAGACTCTTAGAAAAAAAGTGTCAGACAAGGACTACAGTGCTGGTGCCACTCCTGTCCACTTTCAGTACTCCTATCCAATCAAAAAACAAAGTTTAGATCTTAGTTTGTGATAGTCTCCTAGTCTTGCACAATCAATATCAACCTCTGTCTCAATTGGATCAACACAATTTCAAGCTAATTTTTATTTCTCTTTATTTACTTGCTATTTTTAAAAAGTTTAAACAATAATCAAAATTAACAAATCAGTAGGTTACTTATGCCATAATTATTGACTAATTTTACTATTCAGACCCTTTAACTAAATTAGGAATAAAACCCTAATATTCCCAAAATTTTTAAATCAAATTTCCATATAAATATCAATAATATATCATGATTTTTATGAATTAAATGTTGAGTAAGGTTCCTAAAACATCAAGACTATAGATCAAATCCAAACCACTACAATCAAAAATCTTCATACACACCTACAGTTTGTTGTTGAGAAAGTTGGCCTTAAACAATAATGGGTTGATTATTTGGAAGGTAATGAGACTTTCAAGGCTTTGAATAGGGTTATAAACTATCAACATCATTATTTGAGAGTTTCAACATTGAAGATAGGGATCTAAATCACTATGTCTGTAGACCTTTCCAAGTGAGTGTAAATAGTCACATGTAGGTTCATTTCGGTGACTAAGGATCTTTCAAAGCCTGAGAACAATGGTTTGTAGGTATGTTTTGAAGGTCATAAAGTAACTCAAAAAATCAAGACATTAATATAAAATGGATTATAAATAGTGGATTTGAGTGACTAGTACAGTTCATTTGTAAATAAAGGTCACAAAGTTAATTAGACATACACAGTCCTTGTTAGAATCTAGTCTGCTTAGTCTGAGAGAAAAATTCATGTTACTTGAAAAAGAAATGTCTCTGTGGGGATAAGGGGATGGAAAAATTGTATTTATAGAGTCTCATAAATCTCTTTGACTAACCTTTAGACCTAATGGTAATCTATCATACTTTGCCTACTTAGTCTAGGCAAAAACACATGCCTGCTCATCTCATAGGAGCTTTTATTAGTTTAAAATAAGTTTAGAGACTACCGAGAGTTATTGAGGATAATAAGGTAAGTGGATGTGATTTAATGGTGTGAAAATTTTTCTAAATAAAGCCTTATACCTAAAAATAATGAAAACACAAACATACCCTATACAATCAAACACATGCATAGTCATACACTCAGACCTGTATAGGGTAGTCTTAGAGAGATGAAGCTAATTAGAGGTGATTTGAGATTTTGAAGAACCTATTGAGATAGTGATAAATATATACCAACACTTCTTGATATCTCAAAATCTTGGTAGTAAGATAAAATAGAAGAATACAGGCAGTTAGGGCATGGTAAGCAGTTTGGATTAAGAACCCTTAGCCTAAGAAAATGAGGTGGTTAGAGTGTTTGATGAAGGATTGTGACCAGAGAACCATTGGAATAAGTTAAGAGGAATGTCATAAACCCAATTAAAGCCATTATATCTCAAACCAAACTCAAATAAACTATCACTAACTCAATTCTCTCCTAGACCTCTTAGAATGCCTAGTGCCAACCCAAAAGGCTATTTTTATTTGCTTGGTATGGAAAAAACATGATGCATGGGACATTTTGATATTAGGCAAAGTTAAATAAACTATAAAAATTTAATTTTGTGTAATTTTTACGAGGATTCATCCTTCTAGCTTTATGAACCATCCTTAAGAAGTTGAAGCACTTTCAAGCTACCTAGGAGAGTGATAAGGACTTGATGAGAGAGAAATCCACTTTAATAACTCTAGATGGATCAGAAAAGATTAAAAATGATCCATAACTTATTAAAAATCCTTGAGAATAATCCTATGCCATTGATTATAATATTACTATACCAAACTATATGAATTAAGGCTAAAACACTATTTTTTGCTTTTTTACTGGTCTATACAACTTGTTAGATCTTCAAATTTGACATCGAGTATGGGGAGGTGTTGTATAACTAAATCACACACTTTTCTTGGGTTCAGTATATGTGGGGATACTTTAGAGTCATTTTTAGTCTCTTGGTAGGGAGGCCTAGTTGAGGCCTAATTAGGAGAGAAAAAGAAATAAAGGATATTTCCACTCACTCTTAGAGCATGAAATTGAACCTAGAGATGTAAGAACTTAATGGGTACATGAATATGACCTTATATTATCAAAAAAATTTATACTTTCCTCCACATAAGGAGGTTTGTATGATTTTAGGGCTACAAGGAATGAGGCCTATTTGAGACTTTTGGTAGAGAACAAATTGTTGGGGCTAGTTTGAGTCCTCAAATTAGATTTTTGTAGGTCCAATATGATGTAAATAGGCCATCTATGAAGTTTAGATGAGATGAAGAAGAATAAACCATGTTTTAACATTGTGTATAAAGTTATCCTAAGGAGATGAAAAGTCCTCTAGACACCTTGCAAGAGAAAGAGATGATGTGTCAAAGAGAACTTGTTGGGGTCAGTTGAGATGTGTCAAGAGTAGAGAAAATAGGTAGGATAAACTAATATGATTATAGTCATATAAAATACAAAAAATGGTAACTTGAGCATGGTTAATGACATCCGACCCATACATCCCTCTTATTTTCTCTCATGACCCTTATAGGCTTATTTTCACTAATTCCTAGTTATCCGTAGCCTTCTAGACCTGATCATAACTGAGCTAAGACCCTCTTTCCACGACCAATCCATCCCTCCAAGTCTTGTTTGCATAGGTCAATATCATTGAATTAGGACATGAGCACTGATGTCACTATTACCCACTTTTGATGTTATCCAAGCTCATTTTTGGCCCCAATGGTTAATTTTTTCTAGTTCCCCATCATTTTCCTTATCGGCCTGACATGGGAAATTTTAATCCATGACCAATAAATCCCTATAAAATCCTATTAAAAGATCATTTAGACAGGGTTGAAAAATATTATCAAGCAAGTAAGAGTATAAGTGAAACCACTCAGACAATCTTCCCTATTCTCTACATATAACCATCAAGTACAATCCTAAGCACATCTAAATCTCCACACCAATCCCTAGTCATCTCAAGCACACCTAGTTTAGAATTTTTTTGCATTCTCATATCACAATTACACTAAGAAATTTCAAAGGGAGAACTACATATGGCTTGATCCCTCTTCAAAGTATTGGTATGTAGGCAGTGTGCCCACATATGGGGTGTGAAACACATTTAGTGAATCTTAAACACACTAACCCCTTTTCCTTATTTTTCAAAGTTTTATTCAAGTACATTAAAGGCTTATAAACAAATAAAATTGGATCTATAGGGACCACTATTGATAGCAAAGCTTTGTAAATTTAGAGATAGTGTCACACATACCTATCAAACAAAACCCATAAAGCTCAGACTCTCTAAAAAGTGACACCAAACAAGGACTACAACACTGGTGCCATGTTTAACCACTTTTGGTGCTCCTGTCTAATCATAAAATGAAGTTTAGATCTTAGTTTGCAATAGTCTCTTAATCCTGCATAGTCAATATCAACCTCTATCTTAGTCGGTTCAACACAATTTCAATCTAAGTTTGATTTCTCTCCATTTACTTGTTATTTTTAGAAAGTCTAAATAACAACAAAAATAACAAATTAGTAGGTTACTTATGGAATAATTATTGAATAATTTTACTACTCATACCCTTTAACTAAATTAGGAATAAAACTCCAATATTCTAAAAATTGTTAAATCATTTGGTGAATCTGACTTATTTCGTTTACGCACAAAAACCCTAGAAACCCTATGGTAAAATTCTTACTAATTTTTTCAATAAATTTTTGAAATTTTTACTTGAATATTTAAATAAAAAATTCATTTCAAATTTTAAAATTTAGGAGTAAATTTTAAAATAATTTTCTTTCAAACCCTAGATTCCCATACTAGGTCCCATTATTTTTCTAGTAATTTTTGAATAAATTTCTAAATTTTTAATAGCATATGAAAATCAGAAAATCCATTCAAAATTTAATATTAATGTCAAAAAAATTATTTTTCTCAAAACCCTAGTTACACATACTAGGTCCTATTCAATCAAGCATTTTCCAATAATTTTCTAAATTTTTAGTTTCATATTTAAATCATAAATCCAATTTCATTTTCAAAATTCTATAGTATTTTGCAATAATATCATTATCAAAACCCTAGTTGCATGTACTAGCTCCTATTTGCTTCTTGAGGTATCACCTTACATATTTGTGAGCTTCATTTCAAAAATGGGTTTCAATTATCTACATTTACTTCTTGTATTTTTTGCACAAAACAAAGAAACCAACATTGGTCCTATCATGTACATGAATGATGAAGTTTATCATAGGTTAGTAAAAATCTTCATTATTTGCTTCTCATGCTTAATTTTCATAATTAGAGATGATATTACAAAATTTATTGCTCAAATTATACAAGATTTCAATATTTCTTTTGCATACTCTTTCTCTCTCATGAGGAATACTCTTTATAAAGATATTTTAATATAACTTATAACTCCACTTTGATGGATTTTATCCCAAATACATGGTTTATACCTAGAGGATTCATTGCATAAGCTAAAATCCCAAGTTTCAGTGTCATATCTTATGGAAAAATAATAATTTCCTTCTCATCCTCTCCCCCAAGAAGGTGATAGCTACTTTCTCTCTAACTAGATCCATGCTATCACCGCTCCAAAAGGTGAGGCAACCTCTACTATTATTCCTAATGCATACATTCAGCCTATAGCTTCTTCAAATGCTCTTCAACATATGTGCTTACATGTTCAATCGAAAGCAACTAAGGTTTGCACTTGTGAGACTCTAAGGGATCAAATCACCGGTATGAGTAAGTTAATTTTAGATTTACAAATGTAGAATCAATTATTACATGAAAAGATCACAACATTGGAAAATCATATTATAATGCAAAAGCTTCAAAGGTACTATTATAGGATAAGAATTTCACCCTTGTGGGAGAGTTTTTATGCTCTCTCACTCTTAGCTACAATATTGGAGCAACTTTAGGCTGTGGGTATCCTGTAGTGAGATTGAATCTCTGGAGAAGGTCAGCGTCCTCTTGGTATATCACCTAAACTAATGTTTCTACTTGGAAAAGAGGTAGAGAGGGGGATATAGGGTAACTAAGAGAGATAAATGGGTGATACACCAAATTTATTGACACTCACATAAGCATGAAATAAATACTAATTCAGCATAAGATAATTCTTGCTCACACAACCTTACAAACTAGTTAATTTGCATAAGTGTTTCATAAACTAGGCTCACCAATACTACATGAAACAAAGAGGAATTTTAAAATTCACACCAATCATGCATCAATGGTAGAAATAACTTAAGTCAGACCTAGAACTAACTTGAAAACACCTAAAAATAGGCAAGAAAGAAGGATAATGGACATGGAAGAACACTTCTTCACAAGGCCATCATGCACAAGCTTGCTAAGCACAATTTATGGGCAAGAGATAGGTAATCATTGATATTTATTGCTTCAAAATGTCTTTATTATAAATTTTGATAAGGTTTCTCCTTGTCAAATGAGATATATATTTTTTATGGGGGAGAAAACAAAGATATAGGAAAAAAGGGAAAGAGAAAAGAGAAGAACCAAGCAAACAAAATTAAATAAATGAGATCTAACCACTCTCCATAAAGTCTCACCCACATTTGGGTTAATTAAAACTAATCATTCTTCAATAAATTAACCATCATTATCTCCAATAGTCTTCAAACCCTCTCATTGGTTGAAAAACACACTAGAAGACAAGAACTTGTTGAGGATGATGATGTCACGATCCACTAAAAACAGAAAAATCTAGGAACACCTTTAATGCTTGAGCTACTTTTTTTAATCACCTGATCTCTATCTTTCACTTCCATGCCATCCTTCACTTGTCTTTAATGTATAAGGATAAAATCTCCATAAATTTGAATATGGACTGAGCCATGCTAGCTCTGAGTTGAGTGGCTATTTGTCAAAGATGATGGCCATGTTGAAGGATGAGAGCCTCTCCATTAATTGCATACACCAGCTCCTACTTTAAAACCTGGGCCACATATTTTCTATAGATGGAAAACCAATCTAAGGACATTGGTTTTCATGTATCCATTTATTTTGATACAAGTCTATAGATTGTGTAGCTTCTTTTGATATTTTAAAATGCCAATGGCTACTTGTAGGGGTCAAATTTTGATGTTTGTGGGCCCGCCATCAATTCCTTCAGACAAATTGTTTTAGCCATTTTCTTTGAATATTTTGGCTTTCAAAGGAATTCTTTTAGCATTTTGAAAATGGAATTTATTCCTTTGATAGCTATTCCTTTGGGCCCCCTTTTTCTGATCTTATTCCTTCAGACAAATATTCTGAACTTAATTTTTTGGGCAAATTTATTCGGTTTTTGTTAAGTGTCCTTTTTGAAGGGAATATACCCTTCAAAACTCTCAAAAATGCACCTTTGAACAATTTTGATTTTATCACTTTCCCAAAATAAAAGGTCTTCAAGACTTTTTCAAATGTCCATTTCATTTGTAGATACCCTTCAAAATGCTACATAGTGTAACACTTCGACATGGGAATGACCCTTCAAAATTCTTGAAAATTCCCTTTAGAAGAATTGAAAATGCCCTTTGGAAGAGTTGAAAATGCCCTTTGGATTTGATAAAGTGATCTCCCGAAAGGAAAGTGGACTGTTCGACAATCTTGAAAATACCTTTTTTGAAAGGAAAATTACCCTTCAACTTTTCTATTTGGTTCACTTTGCCTTGAATAACCCTTCAAAATTTTTGTAAGTGCCCTTCAAAAGAATTATTTCAGACAAAATATCCAAAATAATTCCTAACACTTAGTCAAATGAAGTAACTTACCCTTCAAAACTTTTCTTTTGGGTAAAATATCTGAATAAATCCCAACACTTAGCCCGAACAAAACTCTAAAAGAAAATACTTAGTGAAAAAGAGTCTCGAAAAAAATGAACCTTTGCACTTCTTCTTCTAGTCCTCCACTTCTTCTTGATCATGTTCATCTCTTTAAACTAGTTAGAATTTTGGTATGTGGGCTAAAAATTGGCCAACATTTTTGGTGATTCATAGGGAATCATGCATGCTATGCTTGAGAAACTAGCTCATTTGCCTCATCCAATCCATTAGGCATGGAGTCACTACTTTCTTTGATGAGGCTGACCCTATCTAAAAACCTCCTCTTGAAGCAACAAGGACAACAAGAACAAAACAACCACTGTGCCCAAGGCACTTAGGGAAAGGAAACACATAATTGAAAAGATGTGCATAAAGCACTTAGGAGAAAACATGAAAAACTATACAAAATGTACAATATATACAATGGCTATAAACTCTTCTAATAAAAAGGCTTTAGATGAATCCCATTAACTGGGATAGGTAGTACCTCTCTATCTAGTTGGGCCAGCTAAAAATAATTATGTTATTTGCATCCATGGATCAAATAAGAACCACTTTACAAGCTATCAAATTTGGAATGGTTTCCTAGCTTGGCCTTGTTTGAATCCCACTTAAGGACTAGGTCTCCTTCTTTGAAGTCCCTTGTTATGGCTCTCTTGTCAAAGGCTTTCTTGACTTGAGCTTAATGTGATTCTAGTTTTTTCATTGCAAGGTCTCTCATTGCTTTAAGCTCCATGAGTTTTATAAGTCTCACATACATGGGCTCATCTTCCATCAACTCCAGTTGGTGGGCTAGTTCTAATGTAGGTAGCTCAAGAGAAATGGACAACTTGGCCTCCCTTCCATTTACTAAGACATATGGAGAATTGCCAATGGTAGCTTTAGGAGTCACCCTGTTAGCCCACAAGGTTGTCTTTAGTATAGTATGTCATGTCCTCTGATTCTCTTCCATAGTTCTCTTGATGATTCTTAGAAAATTTTTATTTGTGGACTCGACCAGTCTATTTCCTTAAGGATAATAGTTGGAAGAGGTGTTGAGGTAAATACCCATATTGAGAGCCCATTCACTCATTTGTCAGATTGAGGAATGCTAATGCATTATCAGAAAGGATAGTGGATGGAACACCAAACCTGGTCACAATGTTGTCATAAAAGTCGAGGACTACACTTTCATTATCTTGTTTCAATGCAATGGCTTCCACCCACGTGGTGAAGTATTCAATTGCAATAAGCACCCATTTTATGTCTTGCACTTGATGGAAGGTTGATCATTCTTATGAAATCTAGCCCCCATTGCATGAAGGGTTCCTCTACCTAAATAGGGTTAACAGGAAGGGCTGCCAATATTTGCTTACCCATAAAGAAAGCACACTTTTGACACTTTTTTACCCATGCATATGCATCTTTGAAGAGGTTGGGCCAATAATAACCAACTCTCATTATCTTTGATGTTGTGGTCCTTGGAGCAAAATGGCCTCCAGAAGGCCCATCATGGAATTGCTCCAAGAGCCTTATCACTTGGCCATCATCTATGCACCTTAGGAGAACTCCATTGAGGTCATTTATAAATAAAACCCCATCAACCAATGCATAAGGTATGGATTGAAGTCTAAAATACTTTCTTTTTGCCCTGTCCATACCTTGTGGGCACTCACCTATTAAAAAAAATGTGTCATATCCTAGAGCCAACTAGTGTGAGGTGGAGGTGCATATATTTGTGGTTTATCTTGTGTTACCAAGATAACCTCTTTATCTTCATGAAATTCAGTGACCATATACTCACACAAGCCTTTACCTCTTCCTAGCTTAGTGACCTTGATCTCCATGTCATTCTCCATGACCTTGGTAATCTAACCAGCTCTCTTTTCATTCGAGTCTTTGTTAAGAAGGAAGTCTCTCACTCTAAGATGAGACACCATAAGATAGATTTTGCTATTAGAGATCATTGGTCTAAACTTTTTAAGGATTCTTACCACTGCAAGGACTTATTTTTATATAAAAGTATACCTCACCACATACCCCTCAAGCCCCTATTTGAAAAATGCTATTGGCTGCTCAAGTCCTTCACCATTATTTTGCATCAGTATAGCTGATATATTGTCAGTATTGGGAAAGACATACAATATGAAATCTCTTGAAAAATTAGGGTTCATGAGTTGGGTGCTTGGGCAATGGCCTACTTGATAGCCTCAAATGTTGATTTACCTTCACTTGACCAAGTGAACACTTGGTTCTTATTCAACATGGTAGTGATGGGTTTGACCAAGTTTACAAAACCAGGTATAAACCTTCTCACAAAGTTTATTTTCCCAAGGAAAATTAGAAGTCCCTTCTTATGCTTGGGTTAGGATAAGGCCAAGGTGTCACTTATTCTATCAAGATCAATAGTTAATCCTTATTTTGAGACAATATGACCCAAAAATTTGCCCTCATGGACATCAAACACACATTTCTTGAGATTCAAAGAGATCCCATACTCTCTGAATCTCTCAAAGATCAACCTTAGGTGGTCTATGTGTTTGTTGGCATCCTTGGAGAAAATGGTGATGTCATCCAAGTATACCAACACCAATTGATTCAATAATCCCTAGAAGGCCATGTCCATTTCTATTTGTAAAGTGGCCCAAACATTTGATAGGATAAAAGGCATTTTTTGGTATACATACATGCCCCATTTTGGTGGTGAAGGTAGTCTTGTACTAATCTTCTTTTTTTACTAATACTTGGTTATGACCTGAATATCCATCCAAAAGAGAAAAGTGTTTTTAACTTACAACTATTTGAAGAAGCTACTCCATGGATGGCAGAGGGTAATGGTCCTTCAAGGAGACCCTGTTCAGATTTCTAAAGTCAACACACAACCTAATCTCCCCACTCTTTTTCCTTACAGGCACCAAATTGGCTACCCATGATGAGTGCTTGATGGGAAAGATGATCTTGGATTCAATTAACTTGGTTATCTCTCTCCTAAGAAGCTCTTCTATTTTGGGGTTAATGGGCTTTTGTTTTTTCATCATAGGCTTAGCATTAGCGTCCAATTCTAAAGTATGCTAGGTTAAATTTGAATCAAAACCTTTCAAGTCACTATATTCCCAAGAAACTATGTCTAAATATTCCTTACACATTTCAATGAAATCATGCCTTTTTGCCTCATTGCTTACCTTCCCAAGCTTGAGGAGCTTATCTTTTAAAATAAGGACCCTTTCATAATTCTCTTCATCAGTTGATATTATTGCCTTGTCTTTCCTCATATGGTCTACCTCATGGAAAAGACTTTCAAGGGTGACTAGCCCTTTAGGAAGTTTGTTAGACTTTAGTTGAATAATTTGATCGCCATACTAATGTTGAAATTTACCTTGGTTTATTAAGATAAACTCTACTTCCTACTGTAAGAAACAAGCAATTTGCTTGTCATTTTCAAAGACTTACCAGTTGGCTTTATTGTCTGGTATTGATGGCCTCACCACCACCTTGACATGTGGCTAAACCTTGACCAATTTTAGCTTATTTGGAAAATCAAATTGGGCTCCCACAGCTACTAACCTATCAACATGTTGATTGTAGTTCCTTGGAATAGATTGAATGCTAAAGACTTCAAAATCTTCAATTAGGTTCCATACTCTATTTTTGTAGTACCTCATCAAAGGATTCTTCATAATGTTCAGGCCCCTAACTTGGTTCATTATAAGATCATTATCTCCATATGCTTGCAATATTTTGATTCCTCTCTTATTGGCCTATCAAAGGCCATGGATTAGGACTTCATATTCTACTGCATTAGAGGGGCAACTAAAATGGAACCTATAAGAGGAGAAATACTTATCATATAAAGGGGAAATCAACATTGCTCCTACACCTACTCCATTTTTGCTCCTTGAACTATCAAATAACAACTTCCACATACCATTGAGGTCTTCTTTAGGTCCAATGAGGGAAGGCATGAGTTGATTTTCTTTATGTAGCAAATAAACACCCATGTCTCTTTCCTCAACACCTTCCAAAGGCTTGAGAAATTGATTATCCCCTCATAGACCATCCAAGAATAAGTCTAGAATCTCTTTAAGATAAGTGTTCAGTTCTTGACCAATTGTAAATTCATTCTCATCAAGGATATTACAAATAAGGTTTATGCTATCTAGCTAATGGGGTTTAATGTGAAATTGTGCCATGGGCTTAGCCTTGATTGATACCCTAGTCCCATACCTTTTTATAAAAGCCATGTGGGACCAATATACTACTAGATAACCCCCAATTTTGGCTATGAATGCTTTAGAGAGGCATAATGCAAAGTGAGGAGTTACATCAAGGATCAACACATCTTGAGCCACTGAAACACTAAGACAAACATGCGAGGTCAAGTTGAGACCTTTGATAATACCAGATAGCTTTGTGGAAGAATCATCAAGATGCAGAACTCCCTTAGTATGTGGCTCATATTTGAGGTTCAGCTAATCAGCGATATACCTCGGCATTATTGAAGTGCTAGCTCCACTATCTACCAAGCAATTATGCACCAAAGAATCACTAATGATTAATGAAATGTAGAATGGAGGAGGTTTGACCACCTTGATCATTCTCTTATAAGACCTTGGGTTGCATTGGTGAGGACCTCAGTTTGTTTGCTTGGTTGTCTACTTGCAGTTGTTATAACACGTATCTTGGACAAACCTTCTTGAAGGATATCCACCTAATCAAGCATGGAAAGCATGTCCCACATTGGTACACTCACACTAGATTTTTTCATTTGTTCAACAATATTGATTAGTGGACTACCAACCTTTGCATGAACTTTGGGGGTCACTACTATTGTTTGTTGAATTTATGAGTTTAGTGTATCAAAATGGGTCCCTTGATTTTGAGTTTTAGGAGGTGCCAGGACCTTTGGAGTGATAGCAAGCTCATTAGGCTTAGACAATGAAGGAGTAATGATAGGAGGTTCTTTGAATGCCTCTTTATTACCATCTATATTTCTTATTTTGAACCTTGCATTAGCTACCACTAGAATATATGCTTGGCTATAACTAGCCTACTGATTGAGTGCATAACACTCTTCTTGCTCACTGATGACCATTGTAACATCCAACTAGTTTGGTACTTGATTAGACCCTTGGTCTTGTGGAGACTATCCTAATTTTGTCATCATGGGGATCTCTGTGTTTTGAGCCATTAAGGCTTAATTATATCCATAAACAACAACCTACTACCATTGGTCATTGAAGGCCTGGTTAAAACCATTAGTTGGGACAATAGATAGCCCAAAAGATTGATCCCAAGGTATGGTCCCTTCGGCTTCTTGAGCCATATTATTTTGAATAGGAACCAAGGAGTTGGAAGAGCCTATGACATTTGGGTTGTAACTGCTCTGCTTATTATAGCTAGGTTATCCTTGCCCTTGCTTATGATTTTGGTTTTGGAAATTTCCATTGAAGGGTGGTCTATTTGCTTGATAAGACTATTATTGAGGCTGATATGGAGCTTGATAAGGTTTATTGAATTGAGCTTGCTGCCTCTTCACATTTACCACATCATTTCCCAAGGATTGGAGCATGTTCTTAAGTTTTAGGTAGTTTTTCTGCTCTTGGGAATCACTTGATCTACTAGTGGAGGCCTTTTCCTACTTATATGAAGGTATATAAGCAATTTTTGGAGTTGGAATAATAACATCAAGTGGGGGAATAACCATAGGGGGTGGTCTAATTTCAAGGAAAAGAGGCATTAGGGGTCTAGGAGAAAGCTTTCCAACTTGAATTAGGCAATTTTCTACTTTAATAGCCACTTAATAAACATCTGGAAATAAATCCCCCCCTATGAATTGGATCATTATAGCTATATCACTATTTAGAGACTTCAAGTAGTATAGGAATGCAATCCATTACAACTATATCACTATTTAGAGACTTCAAGTAGTATAGGAATGCAAAGTTAGGGGATGGTCTAACAGAGGCTGGAATTATGTCCCAAGATTTTTAGAATCTTGTGTTAAAATCCTACATGACTTCATGGGGGGCTGTCTTAATTGTGGTAAACTATTTTGCTAGTGACAAATGGTCACTCTTGTCTATAAATCTTTTACACAAGGCCTCTCCTAGTTGATTTTATGATTGAATAGAATTAGGAGCTAAACCTCTATACCAATCTAAAGCTTTTCCCTTAAGGGATACAACTAATAGTCTGATAGCTATATTTTCTACAATGACATTATGGATATTACAAAAATTGGCTATGTCATTGATGTGTTTAATAGGAGTTGTGGCTTGGTCTCCTATAAAATATGGGATGCTTATGAGAGATGCTACTGGCATAGGATCATATTGTGGTAGATTCAAAGGACTTTGGCCACTGAATCCTACAAAATCTCTTTGGGGAATCATGGTGACAAAATGGGCTAACAAAGTTCTTCTTGCATAAGTATACCTTAATACTGGTTTAGGAAAATGGTTTCCTATGTATGGGTGAGTATAGGTGAACCTTAACCTTTTGGCTAAATTTAAGGGGAGTTTAATAAGATCAAAAAGAATACCTCTAGAAGCTGATCTTGTAGTCACCTTTGGCATGCAAGATAGTTACTATTCTACCACCAAATTATTGAGTGTTCTTTGGAGTCACCAGATACTGAAAAATGAAAGCTATAGCCACTACAAATTAATCAAACCAGCATCAAACTTGACCAATCTTCCTCAAAGTTAGTCCCATTAGGCATGCTAAAAAATATTGTAGGATAAGAATTGCACCCTTGTGGAAGAGTTTTTAGGCTCTCGCATTCTCAACTACAATATTGGAGTAACCTCAGGTTGTGGGTATCTTGTAGTGAGGTTGAACCTCTGAAAAAGGCCAGCTTCCTCTTAGTAAATCACCTAAACTAATGTTTCTACTTGTAAAAGAGGTAGAGAGGGGAATATAGGGTAACTAAGAGAGGGGAATATAGGGTAACTAAGAAAGATAAAGGGGTGATACACCAAATTGATTGACACTCACATAAGCATGAAATAAATACTAATTCAACATAAGATAATTCTTGCTCACACAACCTCACAAACTAGTTAATTTGCATAAGTGTTTCATAAACTAGGCTCACCAAAAATACATAAAGCAAATAGGAATTTCAAAATTCATACCAAGCATCCATTAATGGTATACAGAGCTCAAGTTGAGACCTGAAAATAACTTGAAAACACCTAAAAATAAGCAAGAAAGAAGGACAATGGACATGGAATAACACTTCTTCACAAGGCCATCATACACAAGCTTGCTAAGCATAATTTAGAGGTAAGAGATAGGTTAGAATTGATCTTTATTGCTTCAAAATATCTTTCTTACAAATTTTGATAGGGTTTCTCTTTGTAAGAGAAGAGGCAAGCAAACAGAATTCAATATATGAGATCCAACCACCCTCCATTAAATTCTCACCCACATTTGGGTTAATTATAACTAATCATTCTTTAAAAAATTAACCACTATTAGCTCCAATAGTCTTCAAACCCTCTCATTGGTTTAGAAACACTCTAGAAGACAAGAACTTGTTGAGGATGATGATGTCATGATCCACTAAAAAGGGAAAAATCTAGGAACATCTTTAATGCTCAAGCTACTTTTTCTAATCACCTAATCTTCATCTTTCACTTCCATGCCATCCTTCACTTGTCTTGCACATATAAAGACAAAATACCCATAACTTTGAATCTAGACTGAGCCATGCTGCCTTTGAGTTAAGTAGTTGTTTGTCAGAGATGATGGCCATGTCAAAGGATGTGAACCTCTCCATTAATTGCATACACCAGCTCCTACTTTGAAACCTGGGCCAAATATTTTCTATAGATGAAAAACCAATCTAAGGATATTCATTTTCCTATATCCATTTATGTCGATACAAGTCTATTTACCTTCTTTTGATATTTTTAAATGCCAACGGCTACTTGTAGGGGTTTAGATTTTGACGTTTGTGGGCCTGTCATCAATTCCTTCAGACAACTTGTTTTAGCCATTTTCTTTGGACATTTTGGCTTCTGAAGGAATTTCTTTAGCATTTTGAAAATGGACTTTATTCCTTCAGCCACTATTCATTTGAGCCCCCTTTTTATGATCTTATTCCTGCAGACAAATCTTTCAAACTTATTTCTTCGAGCAAATTTCTTTGGGATTTGTTAAGTGTTCTTTTTGAAGGGAAAGTACCCTTAAAAACTCTTGAAAATGCACCTTCAGATGATTTTTATTTGATCACTTTCCTAAAATTAAAGGGTTTTGAGACTTTTACAAAGGTTCATTTCCTTTGTAGATACCCTTCAAAATGTTGCATAATGTAACACTTCGATATGGGAGTGACCCTTTAGAATGCTTGAAAATGCCCTTCATAAGATTTAAAATTCCCTTTGGATTTGATAAAATGACCTCCCAAAAGGAAAGTGGACCGTTCGACAATCTTGAAAATGCCTTTTTTGAAAAGAAAAGTGCCCTTTGACTTTTCTGTTTGGTTCACTTTGCCTTGCATAACCCTTCAAAATTTTTGTAAGTGCCTTTTGAAAGAATTGTTTCAGACAAAATGTCTAAAATAATTATTGACACTTATTCAAATGAAGTAAATTTCCCTTAGGAAATTTTATTTTGAGAAAAATATCCAAATAAATTCCAACACTTAGCCCGAACAAAACTCTGAAAGAAAATACTTAGTGAAAAAGAGTCCTAAAAGAAATGAACCTTTACACTTCTTCTGGTCCTCCATTTCTTCTTGATCATATCCATCTCTTTAAATCAGTCATAATTTTGGTATGTGGGCTAAAAATTGGCCAATACGCACCCTAGTGCCAATCATGTATATGTACCTTCACCTAGTCAATTGGTTTCAAGTAATGTTACATGTCAAGACAAGAAATCAAAACAAAGTAACTCTACAACTAGTGATTCAAAAAGCATTCAAAGATAAAATAAGAGTTCAAGTGAGGTACTAAGGGAAATGATTAAATCAAATTTGATCAATCTACCTCCTCTACATCTAATGAGAAGATCCAAATATTATAATGCATATCATAAAATGCATGGACATCACACAGATTCATGTTTGGCATTAAAAAAACATATACAACAAAAAAATGAGGTCTTATAAAAGGTAAATCAATCAAGCAATCCATGATGAAACAGGAACACATTCATAAATGGTCAAATTAAGAAATAGTACAAAATTGGTTATCAAATCATAACTCAAAATAATAAAAGGATCAAAAAGAAAAATCAGAGCAACAAATAGTACCACAAGTACATGTAAAGCATGAAAAAGATGCAAATCTACCTCTCCAAAATGAGGCTCAATTTTTAAATCAGTATGGATTTGGTCAAAAATATCTACAATAGTTTGTTTTTTAGGGTCAAGGATTGGGCAAACATGCTCAAGACATCACTACTCCTATTCTAGTAGTTGATAATATTTGTCACCAAGGTTTGGGATTTATTGAATGTCCTAAGACAAATCATTCACAGACACAATTTATCAAAGGAAAAGATCCAAATACAATAAAAGTCAGCACCAACACTCCATTGGTTCAAAATCAAGATGATAATGATGAGTGGAACAATACAAGTTATTATGATTTACAAGATACTGACTATGCATCTGAATGTTTAGAGTCATATTCTCAGCCATTCCCTCACGCTTCACAATCATGCACGATTCCTTTGTTTGGTATAGGACACCATGGTATGGAGTCTCCCATGAGAATCATCAGTTAGTATCATTCCTTCCCAGCTTACTTGTACATAATTTCTCAATTTCTTTTACATAGTCTCTTTTCAAAAAAAATATGTAAATAGTTTCTTTTGTTTAATTGTACATAGTTTCTTAGTATTTATTGTGCATAGTCTTCTTGTGATTGATTATACATAGTTAAAATATCTCAAAATACCAAAACATTCAAATATATCAAAAACACCAAAAATATTTTGATTGTATGCATTATCCATGCTTTACATTGCTACTACTATGCTAGACCTACATTTGTTTTTATATGCTATTGACTATTGATTTATCTATATTACCATGCTTTAATTGATCTTCTTTGAGTGTTGCAGTAACTTTTAGAACCTTGATTGATTCACTCTACCCATTTAGGGGGCATCCTAATTCTACATCGAGACATGCATCGATACATATACCCACTAGGGGGCATCTTTTACATGACTACACTATCTAGGTTATGTCATTCCTACACCACACACTCTAGTTATCATGTTGATGTACATTACTTACTAGTTTACAAATATTACTCTATTGACACTCACTAATATCTAACACTTGTGTATTTCCTTGCATATACCTAGTCTTGTACTAACATGTCTTGCATACTTTCATACTCTTACTTTAATTAGTTAGATGTGTTTGTATTTTCCAGTCTTTACATACTTTATCTTCTTTCTTAGCGTATCTTGATGTGATTGCATTCCTAGTTCCTGTTTGTCTCTTGTGTGTGCCTTGGGACATTTTCCAATGTCCTTTGCTTCTATTCATGTGTATGCCTTTGGACTTTTGCCAATGTCCCTTGCCTGTACTCTTCTATATGATTGTGTGCCAACCTTATTTATTTCAACTATATGTGTATGTGGCATTTAAACATGCCTTATATGCTTGCTTTTTAATCTAAGTGACATGTGCCCATGTCCCTTGTTTACTTGGCTCCTTGGCCACCCTTATGTGCTTCTTGATTCTTGCCTTGTGTGATTGTTGCTTGTTTGTTTCTCATCATTTTCAAAACCATGATACAAATCATGAATTATCTTTTTTTTTTGGATGCCATGATGGACATCATGCTCCATCTCTCCCACTAACAACTCAAAACTAACCAAACTTTCATTTTTAGTTCAGTACATTACACATGCTTTTACATTGTTATATCTATCTAGGCACAACCTTATTGATCTAAAAATCTCTCAATATAATCCATGCTATATCTTGAGATATCTTGTCAATTATCATTGTTATATCATATATTTTGCAGCATAACACGCTTGCAGGGCTATTTCTTCTTAGGGATGTCATTGTAGGGTCTCCATTCCTACCCTCAAAAGAGGGGGAAACAAACAAGGGTTTTATCACAGAGATCAAAGCTGATATCAATTGAAAAATCTAGTTTTAGAACACTTAGAACAACAACCAAACATCAAACTAGTCAGAACAGAGCAGATAAACAATAGAAAGTCTAGAAAAATCATTATATTTGGTCTAGGACAATAGTTCCAAGACTATAATACAACATAAATGGTGTTACTATCTATTTCTAGGACTCCTTTCTAAATAATAGAAACACCAATTTTTCTAGAAGCAGGCAAAAAAGTAGGTTCAATTATAGATTTGCATAGTTAGACCAATTCAGAATCAATAGTTTTATTACACATTTTGCTTAGAGAATCCAAATATAGGTGGAATTAGACATGACATAATGGCTCTCACTTCCAATTTTAGATATGACAGTTAGTAGAACTTCTAGATCAGAATCCATGTTCCAGACATCAGTGATTGGGGGAAATGCATGTGACACATTTGTTTCTTTTCTTTCCTAGTTTAACATTATCCAGACATTCTCAGTAGTTACATGCCTTATTCCATCTATAGGTAGTTTGCATAATTTAGGAGTGGATTTCATATAAGCCTACCCTCCATATTCTTGAGTTCTTGAGTTCTCAAGTGGCTTCCACATAAGCTAGATTCTCAGTTTCAGAGTGGCTTTCATATAAGCCTAATCTCCATCTTTTAGAGTGGCCAAGAGTGGCCTAGTTTCCATCATACATTCAACTATCCAAACCAATATTTTAAGATCATAGTACATTCATGGGATTTAGGAGCCATCTCATATGACATAAATTTCATACTGATATTAGTTCATAGATTCACTTCATGAGGCAATGATGGAGCCAAAGGTCTAGCTAGCCTTTGTATTCTTGAGCCACCTATATAGAAGGATTGGACACACAATCCAAACATCAATCAACACATGTGTGACCACTTAGCTTCACTGAGTAGGTGATGATGAAGCCAAAGGGATAGCCTTTGTATTCTTGATCCACTTTCCATGGAATTGAACACTCAGCTCTATTCGTGATATTACTCTTGGTACAACATCATCTAACATTACTCAGGATTACTCAACATCACTCAAAATCATAATAGATTTACACTTCATAGCATTATCTCTCTATACACACCCAACATCACATAAGTTTGATGAGCTTCACCCTTGTAGGTAAGTTTGGGGGTACACTTTTTTTTTAATCCTAGTATTTCACTTTGTTGCATCACTAGAATAAAGGGGGGGCAAATATAGTCATATAAAATGCAAAAAGTGGTAACTTGAGCATGGATAGTGACATACAACCTCCATCTTGATTGCTCTCATGATCCTCATAGGCTTGTTTTCATTGATTCCCAATCATCTATAGCCTTTTGGACCTGATCTTAGCTGAGCCAAGACCCTCTTTTCATGACCAATCCATCCATTTAGGTCCCGTCTGCCTAGGTCAATAACACCCAACTAGGATAGGAGTGTTGGTACCACTATTATTTGCTTTCGATGTTGTTGTCTAAGCTCATTTTTTCCCCTAATAATCAATTTATTTTGGTTCCCCATCCTTCTCCTTGTTGGCCTAATGTGAACAAATTCAATCCATGACCAATAGATCCTTATAAAAGCCCATTCAAAGATCATTTGGAAAGGGTTGGAAAATATTATCAAGCAAGTAAGAATACAAGTGAAACCACTCAAGAGATATTACCTATTATCTACGTAAAACCATCCAGTTTAGTCCTAAGCACATCTAAATCTCTGCACTAGTCCTTAGTCATCTCAAACACACCCAGTTTAGCATTTCCTTACATTCTCATATCATAATTGCACCAAGCACTTTCAAAGGGAGAACTAAATATGGCTTGATCCCTCTTCAAAATATTGGTATGTAGGAAATGTGCCCACACATGGGGTGTGAAGCATGTCTAGTGCATCTTACACACATTAACCCCTTTTCCCTATTTTCTAATGTTTTGTTCAAGTACATTAAAGGCTTAAAAATGAAGAAAATCATATCTACATGGAGCACTATTGATAGAGAATCTTCATAAATTTAGAAACAGTGTCACACAGACCTACCAAACAAAACCTAAGAATCTTAGACTCTCAGGACAACATCACCAAACAAGGACTACAACATCGGTGCCACTCCTATCCACTTTTAGTGCTCCTATCCAATCAGAAAATGAAGTTCAAATCTTAGTTTGTGACAGTCTGCTAGTCTTGCACAGTCAATATCAACCTCTGTCTTAGTTAGATCAACATAGTTTCAAACTAGGTTTGATTTCTATCTATTTACTTGCTATTTTTAGAAAGTCTAAACAACAATCAAAATTAGCAAATTAGTAGGTTACTTATGGCATAATTATTGATTGATTTTACTACTCATACCCTTTAACTAAATTAGGAATAAAACCTCAATATTTACAAAAATTTAAAATTAGAATTCCTCATAAATCTCAATAATATATCATGAATTTGAAGAATTCAATGTTGAGAGGTTCCTAAAACATCAAGACTATAGACCAATTCCAAACCATTGCACTCAAAAATATTCACACATAGCTATAGTCAATTGTTGAGAAAGTTGGTCTTGAACAAAAATGGGTTGATTATTTGGAAGGTAATGAGAGTTTCAAGGATTTGAATAGGGTTATAAATTATCAACATCATGAGTTGAAAGTTTCAACATTGAAGATAGGGATCTAAAACACTAAGTCTACAGACCTTTCCAAGTGAGTGTAGACAGTCACCTGTAGGTTCATTTGGGTGACTAAGGACCTTTCAAAACCTGAGAACAATGGTTTGTAGGTATGTTTTGAAGGTCATAAAGTAACTCAAATCATCAAGACATTAAGACCAAAGGGATTATAAATAGTGGATCCCGAGTGAATAGTAAGGTTCATTTGCAAATAAAGGTCACAAAGTTAATTGGACATACACAATCCTTGTTGGAAACTAGTTTGCCTAGCTTGAGAGAAAAATTCATGTTACTTAAAAGAGAAATGTCTTTGTGGGGATAGGAGGATGGAAACATGGTAATTATAGAGTCTCATAAATCTCTCTGACTAACCTTTAGACCTAATGGAAAGCTATCATAATCTACCTACTCAATCTAGGCATGAACACATGCATGCTCATCTCATAGGAGCTTTTCTTGGTTTGAAAGAAGTTTAGAGAATACATAGAGTTATTGAGGATAATAAGGAAAGTGGATGTGATTCAATGGTGTGAAAATTTTTCTACATAAATCCTCAGACCTAACAAGAATGGAAACACAGACAGACGCTATACAGTCAAACACATGCATAGTCATACACTCAGACTTGTATAGGGTAGTCTTAGAGAGATGAAGACAATTGGAGGTGATTTGATATTTTGGAGACCATAATGATATAGTGATAAATATACACCAACACTTTATGATAGATCTGAATCTTGGTAGTAAGATAAAATAGAAGAATACAGGTAGTTAGGGCATGGTAAGTGGTTTTGCTTAGGATTCCTAAGCCTAAGAAAATGAGTTGGTTAGAGAGTTTGATGAAGGATTGTGACTAGAGAAACATTAGAATAAGTCATGAGGAATGTCACATACCCCATTAAGGCCATTGGATCTCAGACCAAACTCAAAGAAACTATCACTAACTCAATTTTGTCCTAGACCTCTCAGAATGCCTAATGCTAACCCAAGAGGCTATTTTTATTTCATAGGTATGGAACACACATGATGCATGGGACCTTGTGATATTGGGGAAGTTAAATACCCACGTTAAATTTAATTTTTTGGAATTGGTAGGAGGATTCATGCTTCTATCTTTATGAACCATCCTTAAGAAGTTGAAGCACTTTTAGGCTGCCTAGGAGAGTGATAAGGACCTGATGAGAGAGAAATCCACATTAATGAATCTATATGGATTAGACAAGCTTATAAATTATACATAAATTATTCAAAATTCCCTTGAGCATCATCCCATGCCAATAGTTAGTACAATGCTATATGGAACTATACAAATTAAGGCTAAAAACTATTTTTTATTATTTTACAGGTCCATACAACTTGTTAGATCTTCAAATTCGATATGGAGTATGGGGAGGATATTGTATAACTAAATCACATATAATTTTTTTGGGTTTATAACATGTGGGGATCCTGTAGAGTCATTTTTAGTCTCTTGGTAGGGAGGCCTAGTTAAGGCCTAGTTAGGAGAGAGAAAAGACAAAAAAGATATCTCCACTCACTCTAAAAGCATGAAATTGAACCTAGAGATGTGAGGACTTAATGGGTATTGGAATATGACCTCAGATTATCAACATATTTTGTAATTTTGTCCACATAAGGAGGTTTGTATGATTTTAAGGCTACAAGGAATGAGGCCTATTTGAGACTTTTGGTAGAGAACAAATTGTTGGGGCTAGTTTGAGGCCTCAAAATGGATTTTTACAGGTCCAATATGATGTGAATAGGCCATCCATAAAGTTTGGATGATATGAAGAAGAAGAAACCGAGTTTTGACACTTGTGTACAAAGGTGGCCTAAGGAGATGAAGAGTCCTCTAGAAACCTTTTAAGAGAAAGAGATGATGTGTCAAAGAGAACTTGTTGGGATTAGTTGAGATGTGTCAAGAGTAAAGAAAATAGGTAGGAGAAACTAATATAACTATTAAGAAGGCCACTTATTATTCAACATGCCAAGGCAAAAGGGAGTTTTAAGAAGCTAGTCAAGGTGTCAAGTAAGCATTTCAACTTCCACTTGGAGAGTTAGAGTATATTCAGAGCAGATCCACATGGCATATTGGACCTATTGATGTAGTTCCATAACTTCTCTTTTTTTTAATAAATCACATGACACTTGTCTACTCTCTCTCTCCTATGCCTTTCTTCTCTTATCTCACTTATGCTATATATTGAGCCACTTTTGACTAAGTTTGTATCCTCCACTTGAGTATAGCGAAGCCATCCTCATTTTTAGCCTTATAGAAATAAAGAATGATCTGGTTTACCTTCTTCATGAGCTGTTTAATGTGTATGTTAGACTAGTTAATCTTTCTAAGTGATATATTCTCTTCTTTAGCATGTTTTCCTTGTTTTACATTTATATTTAGCTTTGCAAGTATTTTTCAGGGCTCTTGAAGTGTTCTAATGATGTTTTTCATGAGTTTTAGTGATTTTTCTCTCATCATAAAATCATAAAAATCATCAAACTGATGAAAAATTATTAATCTAGTTTACAAAGTTGAGTTTTGAGAGATATGATTTTACTAAAATAAAATAGAAAGTTTAATTAAAAGATAAAACAATCAAATTAACTAGTAAATGCCATATTTAAAACATAGAAAACTTGAAATCGCATTTAATTTAAGAAAATTCATGTCTATCGAATGCAATGTCTCATTTATAGAGTTGTGAGTTCGCACTTACACAAAATAGAAATCAAATATTCACAAAATCATAAAAGTGTTATCAAAATCACAAATTATAAAAACAAAATCGCAAGTTATAAAAAATGACTTCAAGAAGGATATTCAGTCAAGTCAAATGGTTAGCTAAACTATAACAGTCAAGTTTAATAATTTAGAGTGAAGTTGCAACTGTTTGTGATGAAATCAAGTTTACCAGAATAAAATTTGATTAAGCAGAGAGCGAAGTCATGCCAAATTTTAGAAGTGAAAATCACATAAATTTAGAAGTTTTGGCCACCAATTATTCATCTAAAGGGAGGAAGGTAAGCTTATCTATTCACACTAAAGCTCAAACAAGTTAGGGGAGGATTCTCCGACCTTGATGACCAAAATATAATTTTATAAATTAGAATAGGAAGTAACAATGCAAGCAATAATGGAGGTCAATCCAAAACCATAAAAACTACTCCAATCTATAACGAAACCTCTGATTGGAAAAAGAAAGTAAATGAATAAAAAATAACACAATGAAATACACAATTATACTTCAAAATTTTAATCTAAATGACTTCCTTGACAAGAATGATGAGCCCAAATGAAAAGTTAAATGCTTTTTTATTGCTTCTTGGATGATAGATTGCTTGACTATGGTTTCAAGACTTGTAGTAATGGTGTATGTATGAATGATTTAAAAGAGATGGCAAGCAAGTTGGTAGCACTATAACATTGATTTTCCAAGTTGACATAAGATTGACATGAATTCCCTAAATATTAAAAGATGGATTTGCATGGAGATGTGGTTACTTATATAGAAGATGATGATCAAATTTCCTAGGAAAATAAAATTTTAGAGAATTCTAAGAGGAATGATGTGGATGATTCTAGAAAATGTATAAGATCCTAGATGTGGATTAGGACTAATGAATAATGATTAATTAGTATTAGATGTAAGATTAATGATAGGATTTGTAGGAGAGATAACGGGAATAGTTGGTGGTAGGTGAGAGGAAATTCTAAATTCCAAAATAATATGAAGAATTCATTAGTGATTAAATGGAATGATAAGAAGATGACTAATTACCATGGAATGAGAGGTCGGGTTAGTATATGACGTGAATACGTGTTATAAGGATGTAAATGGTGTATTAGGTCAAATTTTGGACTATGACATGATTAATAAGTATAATTAACATGATTTGAATATGGCATTAGTCATGAAGAAGGAGCGATAATTTTTAGATGTATATAAAAATTATAAAGTGATTGTGTGTGTTATTGGAATCCTTTCATAGTTTAGCAAAAGGTCTAGAGATAAGTGGTATTAAAGAAGTTTTAGATATTTTTAAGTTATGATAACTTTTGGTATCATTTCATGTTTATATTACATATGAAAATTTCTAATCAACAGTTTTGATTCTTAAGTTGCAATAATTACATTATAGTTGTTAGAAATTTTATTTTCTTTGTAAAGTAATAGAAAATGTTCCTAGTCATGTTGTTGCAAAATGTTCATTTGAGTAAATATAGAAGGAAATTTTAATATAGCCTTATCACTAAATTGAAGAGCTTCAAGTGTTAATGATTTATTAAGCTGTTGTGATTTAAAATTACTTTTAAGTACTTACAAATACTTTTTTATTCATTGTCTATTCTTCATCTTCTATAACTTAGTATTAATGCAGATCAGTTATTATCAATATTTAGGTTTGATGAGATGGTACTTTAAAAGCGTCCAAACTTTCGTGACTATGTTATATTATTCATTTTTATTTTCATAAAATTCATAGAATTATGAGAATTTTTATGAGTGTCTTGCCATTTCTAATATTCAACCTTAATTAGATCTAAAATTTTAGGTGAGGATGTGCATATCTAAGTTTAGATTCAAATAACTCTCCCAAAATCATACATTATTAAATTCTAACTATCAAAACCCTATATAAATTCTTTACTACTAAATTTAGAAAATAATTAAGTAAATCTTAATTTTATATTTGTTATAATTATATTTGTTTAGCATGCATAATTTAATATATTTTTTAATTAATTTCATATAAAGTGAAATTCAAATTAATTAAAAAACACTAATATATATTAAATGGTATCTAAAATATTAAAAAATTCAATTTTTATATTCTCATATTTTTCAATAACATCTCAAATCTTCTAAATAATTTATATTCATATTAACTCATTTTTAATTAAAAATAAAGAAAAAGAAAAAAGTCTTCATCTCAACCCAAAACAAAAAAAAAAAAAAAAAACAAACAAAAACAAAAACAAAAACAAAAACAAAACAAAACAAACAAACAAACAAAAATAATTAAAATAATATATTATTATCAATTTAATAATACATTGACTTTTATATAATAAATAATAATATGATAAATTACAAATTCGGATTAGTACTCCAAATATAACAATATGAAAGAATCCCTTAGGCCTAGACTATATTCCAATAAACAAACACCAAATGTGGAAATATAGTTAATAACCTCAAATAATTTAATTAAATTTAAAACACAAAAAAACATAAAAACTAAAAGAAAAACCACTTTCACTAACAAATTCTAACCATAATGCAAAACCAGGCGTAAGAAAATATAAATAATAGTAAAGCAAGGAAATCTGAACAGCTCCAAGTTATAGCCACAATGCCATTGCTCACCCAACCCAACTACCAAATGTACATCTTGGCACACCCGAAATGAGAGGCTCTACCTATTCAAATAATAATTGTTCTGCCAATTCTATCCCCACTTGTGAGACATCTGTAGCTAACCAGTCTTGGAGCCATTGATCAACACAGTGTACACATCCCTTGCTCTCCAACATTTGAGATCAACACCAAATTGAAGTATGAATGGTCCTTAATGGTGAGCCTTACTTCACCTCTCTTCTGATAAGGGACTGAAAAAAACATACCCATATAGACATGTCCCCAGGAAAATAAGGGTATGTAAATCCAAACTCACACTATGTAGATGACATGAACAATTCCAACTCTGTACTCTGAAATCTTAAGGAAAACAGTCTGGGAGAGATCAAGTTGATTTTGAGGAGGATTGCACTACCCATTAACATTATTAGGCAGATCAAAGTTGGGAGGGTAGAAGTTAGTAGCTGTCACTACAATGGTAACTCTCTTTGCATGGATGGTACAGAGATTCATGTCCTAAAAGAGACACCAAATAGACCTTTTCGGCCTCCTGCAAGGCAGAAAGAATACAGTTCTAGAAGAGCAGGTTGGTTTTGAAATCTTGTGCTATTTATCTGACGAGCCTCTAGAAGGGAAACTCCCTTGAGAGCAGCTCGGTTCTCTTCTAGTAATTTATTATTTTACAAAGAGCAACAATGTCAGGCTTATTCACTCTGCCTATGGTATGGGTGCTCTTTATAGCCACCTTGGTTGTGAGTTGCTTTCAATGGGCCTTCCTTCTTGTCGATTTTCTTTCTTGCCATTTTATTAGGGCTAGTCGTATCCTCCTTTCTCCAAGAATTACAATGGCTAGGCAACAATTTCTATTCCAACTGATGCGAAATGAAGGATACCGGATGTGGGATGTGGAAGGTGGGAGGCAGGAGATGGAAATGAATCTCCACCCTCCAATTTTCTTCCCCTCTCGACGGTTCATAAATTATTCTACTCGATCCAAGGCATGTAACTTAATTTACAGCACCCTCCCCTCTCCAACTGTTAAAAATAAAGGGCATGCCAGGGCAATGTAATTTGTTGCATAAGAAAGGATTTTTTTTAAAGGTGTTGGGTGGGGAGAAGGGGGTTGGGGCAAGGTTGTAGAAGTACTTGTATTTCAAGTTTTATAGGTTTAATTTTTGTGTTTTAGTATTGTTTATATATTAAAATTAATAGTTTTTTCAAAAATATAAGTTATGTACAAGGGATGTAATTATCTATTTTAGTAAATTAGGGTTTTTTAAAATGAAAGAGTGTAAATTAGCAAAAGTACTTCACTAAAAATCTATTTTGTATTATTTTTTGTGCTCTTTTAAATTATATGTTCTTTTGTCACAAGGGTAAATAAGATGCTTAAAAAAATAAGGTTTGATTGTGGGTGTTTTTTTTTCGAGGGGTTTGAGTGTCGAATTTTTATTTATTTTTGTGTTGAATTTAATTTATCCAAGTGTTTATATATTAGTAGCATGGACAAATAGAATCTAAAAGATAGACTTTGGGGCCTCAATGTCTTGTCCCCATGTCAATGGCATTGTAGAGTTGATTCAAGCCACACATCAAACATGAAGCTCTACAACAATAAAATTACCTCTCATTATGTCCTTATCCACCTTTGATAATATAAGATGATCAATCAAAGATGTCACCACCATGTAATCCTCAAAACTTTTTTCAATGGGTGTAGGTCATGTAAATCCAACAGTGACATTGAATTCAAGTCTGGTGTATGATATGGGCCCTGTAGTGTACAATATCACCTGAAATACCCTGTCATTTCCTCTCATCACCACTACCCAACTCACCTTGAAATATTTCACCACTTGCATGTTTTGTATGGCCTTGCCCTTCCCCACCACTTCACCATTGTTCAAGCTCACCATGAAATGAAATGTCTCCTCCCCACACAACTCATCACTACGTCGTATGAAAAAACAAACAACCTTATTTTCCACTATCACCTCCACTAGAAATATAATATTATTTTTTATTAACATTTTGTAAACAAAAGATTAGATGGGGTCAACGATAATAGATTTAGAGTCAAATACAACTATCAGTTTACACTCTTTCACTTTACAAAACCCTACATTATCAAAGTAAAAAATTACCTCACTTTTAATGTAACTTATACCTTTGAGACAACACACACACACACACACACACACACACACGATTATTTAATAATTCCATATAGTAGCATAATATTATTATATATTAATTATAGTATATATAAATATTATAATTATAGATATGTTACTATAATATAAAATAATTTAACAAGAATATAAATATTAAATTTTATAATATAATTATAATATTTAATTTTTATATTATTATATACATATAATATAATTATATATTAAAATAAATATAATATAAAATTATATATATATATATATATATATATATATATATATATATATATATATATATATATTATTACATTTTATAATATATATAATATTATAATATATTAATGTATATATACATATAAAATAAAATTAGATACATACCTTCTGGTCTACTATCATAACTTTATTAAATTGAAAAATGCTTCTATGCCTAGACTTAGGTACTCCAACAGTTGTAGTAACAATTGAAAATATGTAAAACATGATTGGAATCCATCCATACAAAAGTAAATAGTTGTATGATCTAAAGGACATGCCATAAAAGCATACATTTATCCTATCCATGTCGCAGCAAAAAATACCTTTAAAGTTGTTATGTATTCAAGTTTGATGTTTTTGTTTATCATTCCATAAAAAGTTTAGGGGAAGAATATTCAAGACGAATCAATGGTGAAAGCTTCACACTGAAAACACCTCCAACATAAATAATAATTTTATATTAGTTGGAATGACATATAAATTCAATATATTATGATCTTTATATTAACAAGATGATACTATAATGGAAATGACCTTCTTAATATAATGGTTGATTGTTTGTCGCTGAGTATATTTGCTTGCTTAGCTTTGTTTCTCATCTTTTGTGACTTAAAATATTTTTCATTCTCAAGTAATAACCACAATTATTTAACTTATAATATACATTTTAAATACATTTATTTAAAAGATATCAAGAGATATCAGTCTCAACACGCTTTAAATAGGCACCTCAAGACCAATATCTCTCAAAATATTTTAGATATATCTAAGATATCTATGCTAGTAGCATTTATAGGTGTGGCATGCAAAATGTAAATTTTACATCCAATTTTTTTGTGTGTGTATATTATGCAAACATTTTCCTTTGATAATTAATGAAACATTTCATATTCATACAAATGTGTAATATATATCACATTAAATGTTGATTAATGAAGCATTTTGTATCGTCCAAATGCATAATATGCATTACATTAAATTAAAATTAATGAAACATTTCATATTCATTTAAATGTTTAAATGAGTATGAGGTATTAGAATGCATATTTTTTTTCGATAAATAATAAATATATAACATTATTGTAGTTCCAAGGACTTAAAAAAATTTCTAATAGTGGCCTTTGTTACAATTGAATAAAGTAAAGAGACCACAAAAATTTTCTATACCACCTCTTCCTCTATGCTCAAAGGTTATTGTACCATGATTAGATCCTCTGGCTTGATTAAATCCACTATCTTGATTATAAATTCCCTCTTGGTTTTGGGCATTCCCTCCATCTTAAATTTGATCAAAACCCATCTCAATTTTAGTCAAACATGCCATCTTGAGATCGATTATAACTTTCTTGATTATAATAACCACTTTGATATCCAACCTTGTCAAACCCTAACACAATGATTCTTCACAATAAATTATGACTCTGTAACCTAAAATATCCAATGTGAAACATGTTAAAGAAAACAAATTGAAAAGTCTTTATTATATAAATACATACATATATACATATACATACCACTAATATATGTCTCCCACACATGCATAGTAATTATGGTAAAATTGTCTTAAAATAGGTTATAGTATATTTTATAGGACAATTAAAATATAAAAAAATGTATAAAATTTGGGATATTTTACTAATATATATCTTCACATAATTAATCAAATTAAAATAAAAAAATTACTTATATACAAATAGTTATAAATAACCACTAAAATTACCCTTAGACATGATATTTGTATAGTTACAACCATATAAATAGAAGATATTAAAGTAGGAAGGAAATTAAAAGTTACACCCAAAGTATTATGGGCTATACTTGGTGCAAGTAAAGGTGGGAAGAGTTTCGTACACATTGAACATATTAAACAAGGAAAGGTTTTACAATGCGTTTCATATGTCATACTAAAATGTATAGGGTTTTCTATGGATGAGGAAATTTTGGAAACAAAAAAAATTATATGAAAAAATCAAAGTTTATAATAATGAGAAAAAAATTAAAAATGTGGTTAAAAAAACATGAAAAATGATAAGCATTTATTAAAATTTTCTATAAATACAATGTTTTTGGTATTGATAAGCTATAAAAAAGGGTGTAGATCCCTATTATAAAATGCCCCCAGAGCAGCAAAATAGGTTGACAACCGCAAACAACAGAATAATAGGAAACAAATAATGGATTAAAAGAAAAGCATAAAAAGACCAAAGCCCTAACACAATAAAAACAACAAGACTAGTTAAGTAGGGCTTTCCAATCTTCCTTGAGGAAACCTATGAGTTCCTCCTTCTTGGCAACCTTACCTTTCATGTCCATTTCCTCACCTAAACCAATCTACAGGATAGACAAGAATGTAGCTGCACGATGGATGAATTTCATGCACAAGGTGGTCAACACTTTCATATTATTCTTAAGAGAACACAAACCATTCTTAACCTCCTCCCAATCCTTTTTAATTTGAATATAATTGTCACAATTTTTATCATTGGAAGCTTCTTTCACAGGAGCATCCATGGACTCAGTATCCTCCTTATCAGAATCATAGAAGGAATTATTAAACTTCTTGAAGTAGCTTGTGCCCTCCTTTTCCCACATATGGTTAGGGGTGGATTTGACCTTTATGATTTCAACTTCATCATCTGGATCAAAGGTCGAGGAGTAGTCAACAATTTTCAACATTGGGGTTTTACACTTGCCAATCTGCTAGATTTCCTAATGCTCAGCCTCCTACCAGTGCTCCCCAGGATCTCATTGCCAATGTATTTATTAACATCCTCCTCCCCTTGTTTTTGGTGCTTAGAATGCTCCTTGTCCACAACTGAATTATCTTGCTTCTTGTCCCCAATAATGCTTTTAGATTTTTTCTTACCCAACTTTTTGGGCACAAATTGTTCTTGAGTGTTTCCCTTCCTTTTCTTCTCACCTGAGTGTGATGGGTTGTACTTTAGTTCACACAACCCCTTAGACACCATTTTTTGTGAATAGGTGGGGGACCCAGTCGCAACACCCATTGGAGTCAAAAAAATGGTTCCCTACAAAAGAGGAGACTTAGAGCCTTTTTTAGTGCGGGGTCATGAACCTGGGGTATTAGTGACAAGATCTTTGGGCTTAAGGGTATAATCGAAGGGGCCCAGAGAATATTTCAAGATAGGGCTAGATGCCTTATTTTTAAAAGGGCTACCAAACTTGATACTTAGAGGAATGTTATCATTCGAGTCATTATCATGGGCCCTATCAACCAAATGAGCTTGAATGGGTTTAGGTGGGCACAACACTAGGTGGAAATGATAGAGATATAACATTAGGCCTTGGTGAAGTGGGATGGCAGTGACTGTAGGGTTGATTTCATGCTCACTCTTGGCAATTCTGATAGAGGATTCAAGAGATGATAATAGGTATTACAAAAAATTCGTAAACACTTTGTGACAAAAATGGTTTAACAGAGCAAAGTGATAATGATAGTAACACTTAAATCTACCTTCTAATGTAATATATTTCATAATAAGAAAACAAACCTTATCCCAACAGTAAATGAGGCTCTCCTTGTCACAGCCACCTTGCAGTCGAACCGGTGTCTCACCTTCTCTAAAGAATTTTTTCATACCCTTAAGTTCCTAGACTTTGGTTTGCTTCTTCAGTCTTTCTCCCTCATAGCACAAACCCATAGCTTTAGCAATAGTATTTTTGCTTACTTTGAATTGGATTCCACCAAATTGAACCTTGCGATCCACATCCCAAGATACAACAAATTGGGCTGAAAGATTTTCATCAAATCTGTTGAGACATTCCAGGAGTGGTGAAATGCCTCCCTCATAGTAAATGCTCCAAAACATTGCATCCATTTTAAACTCAGCACATGACAGTGGCTCAGTTCTAACCTTGTCTCCACCCATGGTTAATATCTTCCCGATATAGAGGAGAGGATTGCTCAAATCAAATTTCAGTACCCAAAGATAATGCGGTTTGATGTAGAAAAGTTTAGAAATAATGGTGTGGCTATCATCATTTAACCAACACTTATGACCACTCAAACACCTAAGCTCAACCTTCAAATCATTCATATTAATTAATTAATAATTGTGAGCGAAGTGAAACTTGTGCGAGTTATCAGTTGGAGAATGTGCCGCTAGGAATTGGAGTTGCTTCGTGTGACATCCATGTAAATGTCTCAATATTTTGCCAATATGACTTTCGCTGATGTGGCATTTCCCATCATACAAAGTGTACTCTTGCATCATCTTACCCATGTTGATGACCATACCAATTCACCCTTCTAGGGGGTAAATGTATATCATGGAACCCTTAATTAGAATATATATTAAAATATATTCTATCTAATAATGTTTTAAATAGATCATTGATTTGAATAAGGTTGGGCCTCAAATTGGAGGCGATCTATAATATTGGTAGGTAGATTGTTTATATTCCTCTAGCATCTTAGAGGGAAAAGGTTGATTCCCAAATTGACCATTACATCTTCCACTTGATTGTCCTACCTGTAAATATACTTAACCTCATATCCCTCAAAACCAGGAAAGAGTTTCTTTATGTCCTATTTAATGTCATCAATCTTCCAACCCACCCTTGCTTTCTATAAATACAATATTACTATAACTTGGAATTATAAATATATAAATAAATATTGTAACAATTTCATCCAGCATACCATTGAGCCAAAAATAGATATCAAACCATTTAAATAGAAAAATTAAAACCTTCATGAAAAAAAAGTTAACCAAGTTAATAACACTCAACTTTATCAACGAATTTAGTACTGGTTAGAAATAAGAATGAAGATATTTTTATTTGTATAGAATTCAAAAATATAAATAGAGTTTCTTTAAAAGATTATTATTTTCTTCCCTCAATAAATCAAATATTCAAAAAGGTTTTCATTGTTTGTTAGATTTTTTTTTTCAATAAGATATGGGTTAAGAAAGTGGACTAATAAAATATTTAATTTATTATTAAGTTGGGAAAATATATATTAAAATATATTGTTTGTATTAAAATATATAAACTATATTTTTAAAAGTTATGGATATAACATTTAAAAGATTAATTATATATATATATATATAAAATAATATTTTGGAAGAAAAAAATAGATAACTTTGTATATTTAAAGAATATATTTGTAAAGTTAAGATAATTTGGGGTGTTTTTAAATCTAAAAAAATCAATCTTTAAAATTGGTGAAGATAAGTTGATTAAACATATAATATCTAAAAATGGATTAGCTATTAATTCAAATAAATTTTAAGTTGTTTTAGATTATTTTTGCTATATCATATAAAAATATTATATTATTTTTTTGGAAAGGTTAATTTTTTTAGAAAGTTCATTTCAAATTTTGAATCCTTAACAGGGCTATTAATCTAATATTAAATAAAGATAAAGAGTTTAAATGAATTACATAAAGAATAACTATCTTTAAAAAAAATCATACAATCAATTATTAAATACTCTATATTATAATCTTGGTTAAAATTTTTATTTTATATTTTTTTTGAAAATAAAATAATATTACAACTATTTTAACTTAAAATTGACCAATATACAAAATAACCCATTTCCTTCACAAACCAAACTTTAAATAATAATGAAACTAAATATAATTTCATTGAAAAAAATATTACGCATTGTTGAATTCTCTTAATGAATTTAGGCATCTCCATTCTAATAACCAAGTTTAGGAAAATTTAATGCATTTAGCACTGAAGGAATAAATTATGAGAGGAGAAGTCGGTGAAAAAAAATAGTTGGATCATGGAATTTGAAACTAAAATAAAGACAACCAAGTTGAGAAGAGAAGTTTAAAAAAAAATAAGACAACTTAATTAGAAAGTTGACTAGGTACCTTGAAATACGGAAATACCCAACTAAGAGATGAAACTAAAGACTCCATGCTCTCCCATGTATGTTAATTAGTGGGTTATTATTTACAAATAACTTTGATAGTGTATTACTAAGATGTATTGAACCTATGAAAGTGAAAAGCTTTTACATGACTTTGGCCAAGGTTTTTCTATAGGGCATTACTCTCCTCAAACTTTAATTGCAAACATCATGAGAGAGATGGCTATTATTGGACTATCATGTTTTTTAATGGGTATAAGTAGGTAATCAAATATAAATAATAATTTTTATTAATAATAAAAATAAAAAAAATTAGTAATATGTTATTATAATTAATGAGTATAAGAAATTGATAAGAGAAAATGAAAGAACACACAAATTTATTTTTGAATAAATATATGGAAAGAAAACTATATATATATAAATAAGAAAAAAGATATCTATTATATTATATATATATATATATATATATATATATATATATATATATATATATATATGAATTTAAATGGATATTTATTATGTTCTAAAATCAAATATTCATGTTTAAAACATAATGGATATTTATTTAAGTATAATAAATATCTTATTATAATGACATAATAGATATATATTAGCTATATTATAATAAATAATAAAAATGTTGAGTATTCATTCTACACTTTTTCCATGTCCCAACAATTAGAATTATATTTGTTTTGCATTATATAACTAATATCCATTTCTTTGTTTGACACCCACTAATGTTTGCTACATACTGCTCTTCCATGTAAGTATTATTTTTATAAATTATGTCTTTTCTTTTGATTTTTAAAATTTATTTATTTTAATTATAATTTTATAAATTATCATATTTTTAATAATAAAAATAAGGTATAATAGAAAGCTCCCTTCATTGTCCTCACGATAAACTATAAGAAAACTATCAACCAAACCTTGAATCAAACCATCCATTACAAAACCATGTTGTTGAAAATCCTCATTCAATTCATGAATAAATTCCACAAAATAAGGCACGTATTGATCAAATAATTACAGTTCTTAAGGCACAAAGCCAAATGTCTTATAATTTACATCATTTTATGCAAAAATTAACTGAAATTATCCAAAATATTGATACTTTGGACAACTAAATTTATGCCCATGAGATATGTGTTTGCCTTCTAATTGAGACTTCAAAATGCACCTATTGAATTAGGTGCACTGAGTGACTTTGAAAGAAACTAAGGGACTTTCATCCTTTAATTTTAGGATTATGTCTAGGACAATCTAAGGCACAAGTTGTAGATATTGGGCTCCACAAGATAGTTTGCTTGGAATACATCTTCAAGAGATGTACTACTATGTACCAATGGCTCAATTCCTATTTTTTAATGTACAAAACTCTTTAAACCATCTGATCTAATTCAACAGGTCCATTACTTCAAAAAATAACTTCATAATTTATAAATAAGCGGGGTAGGTTAAAGATACCAAAGAAACATCAAAAGGAGGGGAAGAGTAAGGTATAAAAGAAATGTTTTTGGGCAAGTTAGAGAACATTAATGTTTAAGACCAAATATGTGCCCAATCACAATTTCACCACTATTAATCAAGTTTCACATAAGTTTGAAATTCAGTCAAAAAGGGAATATAATCAAGGGGAAATAACATATGTTTAATTCCAATAACACTTCTACAAGTAAACATGTACAAGGTTCTTGATGATCATACACAAGTTCATAGTAGTTTTAATAAAATGGAAAGAATGAAGAAACTAACTAGAATAACATGCAACCCATCCTAATTATTGAATATATTTTAGAAAGACATATTAAAGCTTATAACATTAATATCGTTTCCTATACCATAAAATATTGGAATACATTCATAAGATAAAACATAGTGAGAAATAAAAATAGGACACATTAATCTTCTTGTGTTTTGTTACAAAAATGTTGACCTTAACATTAAGCTATGAAAAAACATATATAAAGATGAGATGGGTTACACCTCAAAATAACATGAAATCCCAAACTTAGACATAATAAATTAAAATAGTTACATCTAATGATTACAATTATGCTCCTAGAGCAGACAAAGGAAAGAGGAGAAGGGACCTAAATTCATGATAAAACATACCCCATTGGATCCACAAGGAACATCATCTTGAACATGGTGGAGGACCACTTACTAGCTACTTCGAGGTGTCATGTTGAGCTAATAACACATGTGATACCAAGTTGGCCTCCTGATCAAACTTTGGTATATTGACAAGTGGATCCCAGAAAAGTATCTCTACCTGAGTTAGTAGTCTATCATGTGCCTTGAGAGGGGCTTTCATGGAGAGCTTTACCTCATTAAATTGGTTCATGTTTGTGGTTAATTATGTGGCAAGATATAAGATGACCTAGGATCCATATTTGTTTGGCTTCACCACCTTACTCTTCATTACTTCCTTAAAATTCTCCAGGTGGACCCCAAATTCATCAAGGTTGAGTAGGGTACAATTTGGTTGAAAGAATACTATGATGCTAACTTCCTTGAAGTAAGCAAGCATTTGATCCCTAATTTTATCTAAAAACCCAATGGTGGAATGGATATCCTTGAGTCAATATTCTAATGAAGTTCTCATTCTCCCTAGAAATGTTTGATTCATATTCAGGTCCATGAGAGGTATGAGCTTAAGCTCCAAGAACATCCCCTTATTAATAATGATAACCATCTTCTTAAATTTATTTTCCACCTTGATAATTTGGCCTAAATACTATTATTATCTTTGAAAGATAACACTATTCTTGGACAGATATATAGTCACCTCTCCAAGGGATATGGACAACTATGCAAGGGTGGCTTCAAATTTACCAAATAAACTAGTAGGGAAAGAGCTAATCACTTGGGACTTCTAGGTCCTGACTTGCTCTATGAGGTCCTCATCGACTTCTCAGTGAACTCATTATTGGCCTAGATTATAGAGTCTGGGTCCTCTAAAACCTTATCCTCCCCTATGGTAGTCCTCTTATTTTTAAGAGAGAAGACTTAATTTTATGTCCTCCATAAAACAAGGTCCCCATCTTGCGTGAAGGTCTAAGTGATCACGCTCTTCATCTTACTTGATTGTTGATCGAATTGCATTTGAATATTAAGGTCCCTTTGGTATACCATTTATGGAATTTGTGCACCTGAAGATTTAATGGGTCCCATCCATCGTTGTAATACCATTATTCCCAAGGTAGTGGTAGCTGAAGTGGAAGGTGGAGGCATGGGTGGATTAGGAAAGAATGGAAGTAAGGGATAAAATGGAATGGATGATGGAGGGGGTGGCATGGGTGTAAAGGGAGGGAATACCAAATAGGAATCCCAAGGGGATAATTGAGAGCTTAATTGGTCCTAGGTCATGAAGACCTGGGTGGTAATAATGCCTAGGAGTTGCGTATTCAATCTAAAAGAGGAAATTGGTCAATTAAAGCCAAGTCTTGAGGATCCTTATGTAAGGGAGAGTGAGGCCCATGATGGCATTTTTAGGTACAATTAGAGTTTACATGGGTACTCAAGGTGAAATTAGCCTCAACCACTTTGTAGGGTTCTACTTTGGGCCCACCCAAGGTGATGCTGAAGTGGAAGGGGGTGTCTTGGATGGAGCCTATTATAGAATTGTTAAGGTACTATGAGCTATGAAAGCAGAGGAGGCTAGGTAAATTATAGTCACGAATGTTACCAAGGAAATTATGGAACTGGGAGGGATCAAGGTCATAGGGGCTACTATGACTATAGGGGAAATATAAATTAGGGTACTTCTATGGACTATACCATCCTGTAGTTCTAGCCCAAAAATAATGATGGAGTTGACCAAACTGATGTAGATGAAGTGGAAAAAATGGGGTTTTAAGGTAAAGTGGAGGGTTTAGGAAATAAGGAACACAAAATATGGTTGAATCTAGTGGATTAAGGAGAGCTATATACTTATGAGGAATGTTATATAAGGATTCAAAATAAGGGTAGGTCACACCTAGGCTAGGAATCTAAGAGGTGTTGCAAGGGACTATTGAGACACACCCAAAGTAGGGGTTGAAACCTTCAAGGATGTTATAGGTTAGTCCCAAGGTGGAATCTCATATGACTATGTGCTGATTAAAAATGAAGTACATGAGCAACTTGGGGTTTAATTACCTAAGAGGTTACCATAAGTGAAGTAGATGCCAAGGTTAACAAATTAGTAGTAGTGGGGACCCCTTATAATATTAATTGAGAGAGCCTCCTTGTAATTTTTAGGACATTGACAACAGGTTTCCAAGTAGCTGATATCTCTTCTATCATAGCCCTAGGTTACAATTGAGCTCTAAATCAATATGCTATTTTAATCTTTGATATCACCTCCCACATCATTGGTAGGGTTGAGGTGGGTTTTATCATTTGATGGATCTCATGGTGGTATGTAATATTGAACCACACCTAATACTTATCCACATGGGCGTGCATGATGCCCTGAGGGTACCAATGTTTGTCATCAACCTTAGGGAGGTTGAATGATTCCTTATAGAAGGACACAAATTGTAACATGGTAAAATTATTATATTCATGGTGCCTAATAACATGAAGAATGATGAATAAATGTTACACTTATTGGTAAGGCAAAGATTTATGATTCCATTATCCAGTTGCCAAGTTATTTCTTGATTAACAAGGTAGTTTAGGAAAATATATGATAGCTTAAGAGGATCCTCTAGATGTCTTCCACCCTAATCACATTATGGTCTTAGTAGTACCAATAAGTGTTGATGGGAATAATTAAGGCCCACATTTCCTTTGAAATCTTAGGTATCAGATTCTTGTTGATGGTGAAGTATACTGAGGGGTATAAATGGACATAGATGTCCTATATATTATGTATATAGTGGTTAATGTAGATATTATAAAATATGACATGCACCATAGACCCTTGTGGCACCCATGGAGGGAAGGCTATGCTTAAGAAATCTAGGATGGTGTAGATGGCATCAACCATGTATGACACCATTTAGAAGTCCCCCCTAGTTTGTACTCTATTAACCTATTGTAATATGTTGAGAGTGATGATGCCCCCAAGTTTATGGAAATCTTCCCTTTTGATGATTATTTTGAGTATAGGGATGCAATTATTGTTGACATGCACAATGTCAATCACCCTTTATAGGTAGTTGAGTAGTAACATGTTGGTTTGCACTCCTTCCTAGAATATTTTGATGGTGTATGATTTGAGTTCATTATTATAAACCCAAAATTCATATAATAGTTACTAGTCCTTAATAACCTCATAGATATCATGGGTGCTCATCTAGTTGATGGTGACCTTTTTGTCATAAGGGATATCAAAATTTTGGAGATTATAATATTGCTTAAAGGTGGACCTCGAGTTGTTTTTAATATTGAATATCATTATTGGGGAGTATATAATGTCCTTTATACACTTGTAGGTGCAAAATGAGTTGCCAAATAGGTTATTCCATTGGAATATTTCTATCTTAGCTACTATTTTATGTAGTTCTAAGGCTCTAAAGGATATCAGGTCTTCTACAAACTCAAGTTTGCCTTCTTCAAGATCATCATCATTGCTAGGTATCCTAATATATTCAATGGTTTTTAAGATATCATCATAGTGCTTGAAGTGTGTGATCTCCTATGGGAATATGGTATCCATGAATTCTTATTCAAGCTTGGGATTTGATGTTGATGTAGCCATTGCTGAATTTTTATCTCTTTTGTGTGTAGGACCTTGCATGGGTGTACTCTAAGATCTAGAGGGAAATCAAGGTAGAGGGATCTAAATAATTTTAAATGCAAGAGGATAGATTATAGTGAACTGATATTCAATGGGACCTTTAAGGTATATGTGAGGATCTCCCAAAGTAACAACGTTAAAAGCTTACATCATGTGAATAAAACTCTAAGTTGATGGCCCAATTTTGAATTAGTAATTTTCATAACTGTATCTGATTTGATTTTTGAAAAATATACCAATTTTAGCTTGGTTAGTGGTGATGTTACTCTTGTAGATGTTAGATCATGATCTAGTCCCAATTAATCTAATAACTATTAGGAGCATGGAAGGTACACACCTATGTTAGTACTCATGACATTATGAACATATACAAGATTGGTCACATGTCAGGTTGGACCCTAAATTTTGTATCACTTTATTCTAGGTGATTTTTGGTGAGATGGGCATGGAATTAAACCTAGGCATGAAATTAAGCCAAGGAATAAAATACCTTGGCATGGAAGAAGCAAGTCACGAAGAAAAAGGATGCTTGAAACACAGAGGAACCAAGGGCACAAGACTAATGAAATTGGCGTATGACTTGGACAAGGGTGAAAAAGGTAGAAATAATTAAGAAAATGGTTTATGCAAGCATCAGAGGAAAATAAGTCAAGCATGGATCCAGCACCAACCCATGAAAAGATAGGAAAATGACATCATATATAGCATCTAATGGGTATATAGGGGTAGTTAGGCCCATATATATAAGAATTAAATATAACGATGTATCATGAATCATTATTTATTAATGGTCATTAGCAAATCATAATTCTTATATTAATGTTGTAACTAAATGATCGAGGTAGAATCATGTATAAATACCCCTAGTTTTACTTTAGTAGGTTGTTATTGATGTTGTTAGTTGTTGTTGTATAATGGTAAATGTAATTGTGTTATTATGTTCCTGATATGCATAAAGAACTATGTATGGTGACCAATGACATAATAAAAAGGAATACTTGTGCTGATTGAAATACATGTAAACTTGTTATGAAACTAATCGTACTAATATTCATTTTATTAATTTGTTCCCCTCTTTGCTTGTGATAAATAGTTTAAGTATGGAATGATTGAATGGTATGAATAAGATTAACTATGATATTTTTAATTATAAATAAGTGCCTATTCAAGCACCATAGTATAGAAATCCAAATGTATACACCATCACACAATAGAATTAACAAGAAATGATCTTAAGCCATACACTTAAGGTGAACATGAAAGACCATTGATTCCACGATAAGCTAATTCACTATCTAGTTATATATCTTATCCTCTTTGCAAACATGACTAGGGAAAGTAATGCTAAACTAAAGGAAAACAACCCAACACTTTGGTTCTGTTGTTGGGAGCCATTGCACTTGTTCACACAATGATAGGAAAATCATTAAGAGAATTTATTTGGATAATATTGAGTGATGGATTGGTAAGGTAAAATAAAATTTTGTGCTCCGATACCTTGAACTAGGAATTTTTGCATGAATATGGGTAGAGCATAACCTACATGATTCTTTGTATGAAACATTCTTTATATAATTACCCATGCACTTACATGCTTGGATTTCAATGTATGCACAAAACCATTCAATAAATTATGGGTGGAAGGATTCTTGGTTGGTAGAGCATCAGGCAACCCTGGCTAAGTTACAAGCTATTTAGACATGCATAGTAGACATCTGGTGGAAAGGAACACTTCAAATACATAGTTTTTACATATTCTTTCCCAGAATAAACATAGTTCAACTTCCTAAGATAGCTATGAGGAAGGTATATCAAACAATTTATTTTAAAGATAAAAAAAGCTTATGGTTGATTCTAGACTTGATAAATTTTCTATGGATGGATAAACTCTCTCATGCATGAGTAGTGTAGCTGGTGGGGTATGCATTGGTATGAGATTTGGAGTTCAACATAGAATTCAAGCCATGATAATGGCATAAGTTAAAGTATGATGAGGCTAGGCATAGGTCTATGAGAGGTAGCAAACCAGAGGGTCAATGGGAGGATGCTACAAGTACCATGGGAATTGACAGGAGAATAGAGAGCCATAAGGAGTACCCCCTATCCATAAACTCATGCTACTCAATAACACAAGTACACATAGAATAATAAAGACAAGAAATGATAGTGGAACCCAATCCAAATAGACCCAAGTCCCCCACCACAATGCATGATCAAGCATTTGAGTTTGACAAAAAAATTATAAGAATTTGGGATAGTGATAGTACGGAGTCTAAAGAGTCTAAAGCTAAGCCAGTAGAGGAATATCTAGTACTATAAGTTCAACATAATAATCTACCTTTAGCATTGAATTTTACATTAAAAATATGACTTATGGCTCAAATTGGAATGATAAGTGGGCCTAATATTAGTAGTTGGAAAACTATAGGCCCAAAATTATCAAATCAACCTTATTCAACACCCACTACTTTAACTAAACCTATTACTATAGGAAGTGTAGGAGGAAGCACTGAAGGTAGTTCTATTGGAGGAAGATCAGGCAGTGGTGTTGGAGGTGGTAGTGGACCTCCACTATAGAGTTTAGGAGACACTAGAAAAACTCCATAATAGGGTCCACTATAACCACCAAGTGTACTAATGGTGAACTATGATATAATGCTTAGTCTCCCTAAATACTAAGGTGTCAAAAATATGGTAGAACATGTTCACAAGTGTGAACTCATTTGATGAGCATGAGGGGTCACTTCTTAATAATGAAAGGCTAATCAGTTTTCCACTAATTTTCTCGATTGTTCACATAAATGATACTGTAAATTCAACCCTCAAAAAATATTTGTGAGTTATGAAACATTGACAACTACATTCCTTTAGGAGTTTGACATTCTTAAGTTTGAGCAATAAAGCATCAATGATTTAAAGGATATAAATCAATAACTCACTAAGAGTGTGTACAAATATGATGCACATTTCAAAATGATATTTTTTTAAAAATATCATTTGAGTTTAACTCAACACAACATACTCAATGGTTTGTGGGAGGGTTGCTACTTCCATTTCATCAAGCTCTCTCCCAAAAGACCTTTATTGACCCATGTGATGCATTGAAAGTTGCTCTTTGCACTGAAGTTATGGGGAGTATAGACATAGGGATCAACCCCTTTATGGAGGCTCATATTTTTTTTACAATTTTTTAGCTAGAGAAGATAAATACTAATAATGCTCATGACATTTACAGTGGCTTATGGTGTGTTGATTATGAGGTAGAGGGCCATAATAGGAATAATTTCCCATGGAGGAATGTTCATGCCATAAAAAAATAATCTTGTGATATATGCCAAGAGAATCATAATGTAGGGGATTTTCCTTTGCTCTAGCATACTACCCAGGCTAAATTGTCACTATAATATAAAATATCTGATGCACACACACATGATACCAATGATTGATAAGTCATCAATGAGATTCACGAAGCACACACAAGAGGGACTTGCCACACTTATGTTGCTAATAGTCAAGAGTATAGTGGAGGATAATATTTTTATGGTTGAGGCCATGGCAATGGGTGTGGGGGTGGCCATTTCCACCTAGGAACTATTACAAGTGTGGATATCTAGACCACTATCAATGCAATCACCCAATTTACCCAACTTTCACCTTTAATAATAATGAGCATTATCTAGAAGAATGTCATAACTTATATATGGATATCACCAAAGAGAGTAATGATAAGGGTGTTGAGATGATTCATGTTGTCAAAACTACAAACGTTTAGTGGAGACTGTGTCCTACCACCCCACCAATGGGACCCAGGGTAATTATTATGACACAAAGTGGTGCTCATTCATAACCTATTTTAATTCCACCTATGGATAAGGTTTAGCATGAAAAACCATGTGCCATAATGCTAAAAAATATAAAGAGGTATTGCATGACACAATGGCTCTAGTACATGATTTACAAGGTGAGATTGAGTTTTTGAATGAAAAGGATACAACCATGCACGTTGATATGTAAAAAGAAATTATCTCAATAGAATTTGGGTAGGATGAATTTTGAGACCTATGTAAACTAATCCTTAATGAAAACATGATTACCCTCTTAAATAATTGGATATGATAACAAAAAACCAAGACTCCTTCAGATCATTATTTGAACCATACATGTTAATATGAAGCTTATGGCCAACTAGATATCGAATGTGACAATAAAATCATGGTAAATACATCCATTAATGGTTGAATGATCCAAGATATACTTGTGTACACATTCAAAAAAGTTAATTTTATTATCGAGGATGCTTGGAGGAAGATGGGAAGACCCACTTTATAACCCTCCCCACATGTTCTGTTTATGGCCAATAAGACTCAAGGAGTGCCTATAGGAGTTATCAAATATGAAACCATCAACATTGTGGGTGTCTCTTTCAAAGGTGATTTTGAAGTGATTAAACTAGCCAAATATGATGATTTTCTAGCTCTATTGGGTCGACCATGGTGCTATGCTAATAATGTTGACTTGCATTTTAAGAAGCACTACATTAGCTTTGAGAATGACACCTAATGCATATTTATTCCTCTAACTGATGATCAAGGTCCCCATTTTATATAACTATTTTATGTTGATAAGGACCTCAACTACATTTACAACATCAAAATACAAGGAAATGAACATTTAGATCCTACTCCATATGGTTTGCTTCATTGGGGAGATGTACAATCCATCTCTAATACCACTATCATTGATTATAAACACTGGGCAAATGGCGAATATGCCCTCATGAGATGAGGTTGTGTTGTAGTTGGTTGATAAATAAATGTTCCATGCCTAATGAATGTGCACCACCTTTCTAGCTAGATCAAGCCCCTAGGTTTCATGGCTAAATTGAAGTCTAGGAATAATTATGACAATTAGAGGTTTACTATGTTTTTGAAGATGAACATATTTTTACACTCCATACTATACTTAAAGGAATAACTACCTGTTGGTGGGCTACTCATCAATACAGGGTATTAACATGGGAAAAAGTATTCATCATGCTAAATCATAGCTTTCACCATGATAACTGGATACACACTACAATTAGTTATAATGGTATTGAGTCCCCAAATGACCATCTAGCTACCTGTGAGAATATTTAGAATATTGATAAGACATTTATACCAAAATCATTACGGGTTCATGAATTTTATGGCACTCTACATGCTTTGTCTAGAATAAGTATGTTCATCAAGAGACACACCTAGATATAGATGCCTAGGAATGCATCAAACATGGTCTAATCACCACCTTTACATTTTATTCACCTTGATCAGATCTCAACTTATCTCTAAAGATTATTCATCAAGTAGTATTAGGTGATTAAGCACTAGTTGAAGATAAAATATAGATTATGCATGGTGAAGTTGAGGAAAAATAGGTCATCTTTCAATAACTAGATATTCCTAATATGACTAAATTGGAACTTGACTAATTCTAAAGATAACCATAGGGAACAGATCTAGAAGGGTAAACAAAAGGTGGTATGTCAATTCAATGAGGTGACTAGCATCAATCCTCTAGAATCACCATTTTATCACTTAAACATGCCTACAAAATATGGGGCATGCAAGGTTAGAGATAATATGGAGTATGAGCATAAACCATATTATGTGTCATTCTAAATGGTTTAGTAAAATATTGGTATAAGTGACACACCCAAGACGTCTACTATAGGAAACTACTGGTTTTAAGCATAATTAGCTAACATATTTAAACTATTATAGGAGTATGTATATATTTTCTCATTTAAATACATAAAGATGAAAGATTGCATATAACATTAGGAAAATTACACATCAAATTAGTTGAGGGAACTCATCCATTTAAGAAGTGACCATATCAAATGAATCCTAATTTGCATGCACATGTTAAAGAAGAAATTAATGTCATGTTGCATGTTAGGGTTACCACACCCATTGTTGAATCTAAATGGGTTAGACCCATAGTGAATAGCATAAGTAAGGATGTACAAGCCCACATTTTCATGGATTATAGATAGTTAAATGTTGTGTGTGTGTGTGTGTCACGAACCCATTTCCCACACCATTCATATAGGTGATTTTGGAAGGTGTCACTGGTTTTGAAATGTATACCTTCACTAATGATTTTTAGGGTATTATGAAGTACAAATTACTAAGGAAGATAAGGAAAAAAACACTTTTTCCACTAAATAGGTTTCCTTTGTGTACAATTTTATGCCATTTGGTTTAAATAATGCACCAATAATCTTTTATCTTATTGTGGCAGAGGCCTGTAAATATTTCATCCACAAATTCCTTTAAGTTTATCTAGATGATTAGACCATATGTGGTTTAGTGCATAACCACTATGCCAATTTGTGCCTTATGCTTGAGTACTATTGACAACTTTAGATTTACTTAAACTTAAAAAAGTATATCTTTACCACATAGTTTTGGATCCTATTAGGGCACATCATTTCTCAGGATGGACTGCTCGTAAATCTAGCCAAGATAGTAGTTATTATTCAACTTTCACCACCAACTAATTAGTGCAGGGTCCATGCCTTCCTTGGTCACACAGGTTATAATAGTAATTATTTTTATAGTTATGATAACATAGTAGCTCCATTAGAATAATTTCTCAAACTTAATGGCCTCTTTCTCTAGACTGAACATCATCAAAAAGTTTTCAAAACTTTAAAGGAAAAATTGGTAATTGTACCCATCCTTTAGTTTTTAGACTTGATATCACCATTTCATGTACACATTGATGTTCTTGGCATGGTAGTGGGTGCTATCCTTGTGCATCCTAATGATAGGAATCTGGATCATCCCATATATTTCACTAGTCACAAGATAACACTAGCAAAGATGAACTACTCTACTACATAATGAGAATCCTTATCCATGGTCCATTCACTTCAAAAATTATGTCACTACTTGTTATACACTCTTTTCACCTTCTTTATGTATCACAAGGCACTCAAGTACCTTGTGAATACACCAGTGTTGCATGGATAGATCTTTAGTGGATTATTTTATTCCAAGAGTTCTAATTCTCTATGGTGGTAAAACATGGCAAAGTGAATTTTGGTCCCAACTACCTCTCATATGTTGAGTTTGGTGAACTAGAGCATGCTATAGAGGATGATCTACTTGATTTAAAACCTTTTCAAGTTATGCGCATGCCCAAAGAGTTGGAGTAAATAGTTACTTTTATTACAATAGGTTTTGTGCCAATCCATCTTAGCATCTAAGAGAAAAATCAACTAGCTATACATGTTGCACCTTTCCAGCTTATTGATGATGACCTATTCAAACTAGGAAATGAGGTGTTACACAAATATGTTATTAAACATGAACACATGGAGGTTCTTCTAGAGGTCCATGAGGGTGTCACTATAGAGAATTATGATAGTGATGCAATGACATGAGAGATACTCTTTGCTACTTTATAGTGGCCCATAATGTTGAAAGATGCCAAAGCTTATGCATGCCAATGTGATATCTATCAATAAGTAGGAAAGTTAAATCATAGGGATGCTATGCCTCTTAATCCAATCTTGGCTCATGAACCTTTTGAAAAATGGGTTATTGATTTTTTTGGGCCCATTACTCTTGTTACAAGATGAACTGATGTGCTACATCATTACTGCCACTAACTACCTCATGTATTGGGCTAAGGTAGTGCCCATGTGTTATTATGCTACTAAAACTACCACTAGGTTCCTTTGGGAAAATATCATCAATAGATATGGATTCCCTTTTAAGTTTAACAAGTGATCATGGCACTCACTTCCTTAATAAAATGATATGCATCCTCTTAGCTAACTTCATGATTATGTACCATAAGATAAATCCATACCAACTTCAAGCTAATGACACTACTAAAGATTTTAACAAGATCCTAGGCTACACATTGATAATGATTTTCAATATTGGTTTCACTGACTGGGATGGTCAAGCTCCTAAAATTTTATGGGCCTATCACACCACATACAAATGATTAAATAAGAATACTCCTTTTCATCTTGTATTTAGCATTGATGCTTTTCTACAAGTGGAGTTCCTTGTTATTACTTTATGTATTGCACACGTTGGCCAGCTAGATGATGAATAATCCCTCAAAGTACACTTGTAGCACACTTTATCACATATTGGAGTCAAGGAGTTGAAAAACAAAAGTAGAAATCCTGACATCATAGACATCTCAAAAAAAAAATTTCTCTGCTAGTATGCATTTATTGGTATATGATTCCAAGTTTACATGCCACTCTCATAAAATTCACATCGATTGGGATGGTCCATTGATCATTCATAGCATCTGTCCCATTAACGCATGCAAGTTCAGGTGATTAGATGACCAATTTCTTCTAGGTCATTTTAATGGTAGTTGGATTTGGCCCTATCATTCCAAGTAATATTTATGACAATTTTCAATAATTGTATTCCATTAGATTAGTTTTGCATTTTTGTTTTGTTTTCCAATAAATAAATGCATTAGTTGCATTCTTTTTGTTTAGGTTTAGTTCAACACATGATTATCTTTTGTTTTTATTTTCGGTCATGCCCATAGATGACCACAACAATATTTTAGTGTGGGGTAAGTTTAAATATGAACAAAAGAAATTTTAAATCATGTAAAGTAAAAAATTAGGAGGAATCATGCATAAAAAAGGCACGCAGATGAAGAGAAGCATGCATGATGCATGTGCACATAATCAAAAGTGAAAGTGGAAGCACAAGTGAAAGTGAAAGATAAATGATAAAGGAGATGCACATATAATGGGTGTGTAAGTGGAAGCATATAAGGATAAATTAGTTCATGTAGGATGTAGTGCATGACCATAAGTGTGGAAAAATAATGACAAGGTAAAATCCATTATGAATGGGTCAAGAGGGAATAAGTAGTTCCCACCTTAGAAAGTGGAAATTTAAATCTTTTTACAACTGGCATGCACTATAAAGATATCATGAGGATGGGATAGGTGTATTATATAGATAAAATGTTAAGCATAATGGTAAACATGTTAAATACATGTCATGGCATATCATTAGAGAACATTAATGAGTGTAATGATGGATGAATGCATGGGATCGTAAATGTATGCAAGTACTTAAGACTATATAAATTTAGAAGGTCCTAATTTTAATACTTTAAGGTTGAGAATTTTCAAACTTACATAGCCTAAGCATAGAAATTTTAAGTCACTAGAAGGAACATTTATCAATATTAAATGATAAATTCAAAGATGAAGAGAAAGGTGATGATCATGGACAAAGATAGTAGTGGAATTTATGATTGAAATCATGTTATCAAAGAAGTTTTAGGTTACAAATATCAGCATTTTCTATTAGAGGACATTGAAGTAGAGAGTTGAGGAAAATCTAACTGGTAAACACATATTTCTTCAAAAGATTTAGATGTTCATGCCTCAACCTTTGGGCTCCTTAGAGGATGATGAAGACAAAGTATAAGGCCTAAAAAGGCAAACCTTTACCAATCATAATTGAAGAGGAAGAGTATAAGGGTGTAGGACGATGGCCTATTTTGATCTAGGAAGAAACCCCTAGTGAGTCAAGTGTGGCACAAGAAACATAAACTTATATCAAGAAAGAACAAACAATGGCACATAAGGGGTGGAATAAGTATACATCACCACCTCCACCATCTATATTGATTAAAGAGATGTAGTACCCTAAGTTAGTTTTACACATAGAAGAGTGGAAGTTAAATGTGTCTTCATGTCAAGTACTCGACTATAACCACTGATAGCCTGGGAATAAAGGATACTTTCAGTGAGACTACAAAATTGAGTGTCAAAATAAAAGGAATAAGGTCACTTATGACCTCATAATTTTTAATCAGTTAAATGATGTCAGGGTTTTCCAACTATTTCACTTTCCCTATTTTGGGAATCCTATGGATGAGGTGAGATTTTTGGTCTTGTGCATCCATGAAGACTATCTATACTTTAGCGGTGCATTATGTGAATCATTGTCCAATGGGTCAACAAAGTGACTAGTTTAAAAATTTTAAATGTGGAAGTTAATATGGATCTAGAAGATCACAAGGAAGTGGAGAAGGTGACAATAATGCTAAATTATAAGAAAGAGGACCACACAATGTATATTTCTAACCTCAAGAACCCTAACATTCATATACCTTTGTGCTTGGCAATGACCAAGATTGAGGGTAGAGACAGGTGGAAAGAGGTAGACATGGCACACATCTATGTGGTGATCTAGATGGTCCAAGGGTATAAATAAAAATACACCATATATTTCATTAAGAAGATTGTGGAGGATGTAGATAAGGACCACTACCTTTTAGACCATAAGTTTTGGTGGGGCACAATTCTCTTTTTGATGGTATTCAATGAGATTGACATTCTATAATACACTAAGAAATAATTAAAGTGGGTATACCCACCTGATAATAAATCCATTATAGAATGATTCCATTAGTTCACTTATCCAAGCACTATCACCCCTTCCCACAAGCTAAAAATGAAGGGATGATTTGAAGGGCTAAAGGAGGCATTTAGTAATGAATGGTGCATTCCTAAGGAGTTTTTAGCATAACTAGGAACTCAAGCACAATTTTTTTGTGATGCAACATTACTCACTTTCACACATCTGGATGGATCCTACAAACAACTTATATTAGTGGATTAAGTTACCATATAAATTTATGTCCAAGTACTTAAAAAATGTTGTGAATCATATTTCTAACATGTGCAAGGTGTGCATTGATGCTGACAAAATTGATGTTGAAATTCATACATGTTGGTAACGATATATTTATCATAGAAAGAAAGCATATAGGGAAAAGGTCCAAATAGATGTTGTGGACATCTTGATGTGTTATAAATTATTTTAGTAAGATATATTCATAAATTATATTATATGCTCAATCCTAATAAGAAGGCTTCAGGTATCCAAGAGGCCCCCAAATAAACCCTTCCTCTCCCACTAGAAATGACAACACAAAGAAGGTAACATAGAGAAGAAAAGAGGCCAAGGCTTGAAGCTTCTAGAAGCATGCAAGGAGAGAAATCCAAGTGGAAAAATATGGCCCCATAACATCCCAAATGCTAAGTCTTGACTTTATAATAAGAATAAAATGGCTTTAACACTACCCAATAGAGCATTATTCCTTCAAGACAGGGGCATTATGAACCATGTATTGGGGTGTCAGAACAAAAGGAGGTGAATCCTCAACCATATTATAAAAATAATCAAGGAAGATACCCCCTATAATGAAAATAAAAACCTATCACAATAATATTATTCTTCCCTAATGATACACACCTAGACACTAAAAGTACCACTAATGAAGAGGGGGGAGGTAAAGGTGAAACAATAACACCAAGGACCATAATGCTGGTTCAAACACCCAATAATAGAGTGATATAGATATCAATATCCTAGAGTGTGACCCAAATAAGGGTAAGGGGATTGTTGAGGAACTAATGCAATAATTAATAAATAAGGATTATACCTTTTTTTTAGGATATCTCTACCAGAACGTTTCCAAGGAATAATTATATATGTGGGTGTATTTTATCGAGGAAGATGATTCCAATAAAAATCAATGTGAGATATCATTATATATGGATGTTTTTAATTAGGAGCACCAATTTGAGCTTTTGTCAGCTAACATTGGTTTATCACCATAAGGGGTAGAGATTTTTGAAGCATTTTAGCAAACCCTTGGCAATGTTCACCAACCTAGGCAAGCACAACCCTGATTAAGTTGGCTCTAATAGTTTCATAATAGAGTGCACTATAAGGCTATGTAGTTAATAAAATTAAATGAAAAAATTAGGAGGTAATCACCTTATACTACATGAATGTGATGAAAGAAGAAAATTGATTAGGAATTAGATGAGCTCCAGTGTCAGCTGGAAGTAGTGATGATAGCTTAGGTAACGACTCAAACTATGTAAATCAATTTTGAAAAACTAGCACTTACTGATGGAGTGACTCTTATAGTAAAACCTATTAATAAGTTTTAAACCTAGGTGAACCTTTTATTACAAAAATTCAAAGACCATCTCAACCCCCAACATGAATAAAATTTGGTCGTGAAGTAATTTATAGAATCCATGGAAGTGTGTAATATTTTTTTGGCCCGAGTGGGTAGCAAAACTTCCCTATCAGAAGGGGCTTTTGTTATGTTGGCATAAACTACCAAAGTTTTTGAAGATAAGCTTCAACCAAATAAACACCAATGTCAAAAACTAATCGAGAATGCACTCACAATAAAAGATAAAGCAAAGTGTGCCAAAGCATCTCAAGATGTGGAGGCACTCAAAACTAAAATAAACACTCATCATTAAGATCTTAACACAATTTTTTTGGCACTCTAAGGATAGGTTTTGACAAAAATCATAACACTTGAAGATGTCCACAAGCATTCTACTGCATCAGTTGAACATTTTACAACCCAAGTTGGTGAATTTTTCAAGCAACTTAAGGAGACCAAATGGCTCAAAGGTGAAGTAGAAGAGATTACCTCTAAGATATATACTACATTAAATCATTGGGAGGAGGTCAAACACCAAGTAGAGCAAATAGGACTTGAATTTTTGATATCTAAGAGACTTGAAGAGGGTGCATATTATGGGATGAATTATGGACTTAGTGTGGGTGATGCTGGACCCTAAACTTTGTATCACTTTATTCTAAGTTCTTTTTGGCAAGATGGGCACATAAGTAAATCTAGGCATGAAAGAAAGCTAAATCATGTAAGACCTTGGCATGAAATATGAAAGTCATGAAGAATAAGGATGTAGGAAAAATTAAGGAACCAAGGGTGTAAGACTCAAGAAATTAGTGTGTGAATTAGACAAGGGTGCAAAATGCAGAAATGGTTAAGGAAATGCTTCACATGAGCATCAGAGGAGAATAAGTCAAGCATGGATCTAGCATCGACCTATGAGAAAATAGGCACATGACTTTGTATATCTAGTGTAGAGTGGGTATATAGGAGTAGTTAGGCCCATATATATATGAATTCAATGTAATGATGTACCAAGACTCATTGTTAATTAATGGTCATTAGTAAGTCATCATTCTTATATTAATGTTGTAACTAAAGTATCAAAGTAGAATCATAATTTATAATATTTTTTTGATGTTGTTTGCTATTGTTGTGTAATGGCAAATGTAATCATGATTTTATATTATTGATATGAATCAAAAACTATGCATGGTGAATAGTGATGTAATAAAATGAAATACTTGTGCTGATTGAAATACATGTAAACTTGTTATGGAACTAATGGTATTAATATTCATTTTATTTATTTGCACCCCTCTTTACTTGTGATAAATAGTTTAAGTATGGAATGCTTGAATGGTATGAATAAGTTAACTATGATATATTTAATTAGAACTAATTTATTTTTTAAGCACCATAGTATAGAAATACAAATTTATACACCATCATGTGACAAAACCAATAGGAACTAGTCTTAAGAAACATGCTTTGGATGAGAGTGTGAGACCATTTATCACATGATAAGCCAACATGATAACTAGTTGTATCCCTTATCCTCTTTACATGCATGACCATGGAAAGTAATGTTAAACTAAATTAAAAGAACCCAACATGCATTAATACAGTGGAAGACTCGATGTAACTATAATGATTGGGCACAATATCACCCTCCATCTTAACATATCTAACTTTGTGAGTTAGTCACTTGAGTGGACTTATTACACATGAAATTTTATCATTAGATTGGGGCTCATGGTTTATACTATTTTTGACTCATATAGGAGTGATTTAAGACCTTTAGATAATTAGGTGTATGAAATTACACATGACACTTTCTTACTTGTTTGGGCCTCTCGGGGCTCTGACATATCTGACACCTCTAGGTGTACTTGGTACACATGGTGCTATCCCATCAGATTGGGAATCTTGGGGATTTGATAGATTTGAAAACTATGGGTGTAATGGTACACATGGTACTCTCCCATTGGATCAAACCTCCTAGGGATATAAAAAATTTGACATCTCCATGGGTTCTTAGTTCACATAACACTCTCCCATTGGATTAGGTCTCCTAATGCTCTAACAACATTGACACCTCCTAGACCTACAAATGAATAAAAGGCTAAATTAATTTTAAACTTATTCATTGTTGAAGGGATGCTTATATTTCAATAAAAGGATTTTGGGAGGGTTCTAACTATGACTCTAATAATGAGACTTTGGGATTCACCTGCATAAGGGTTTTATGCAAGGAAACATTAGTGCTCTAAAAATTTAAGTATGAAAAAATAATTATAAAGATTAATGGGACCATACTTTTATCACAAACAACTACAAAATATTTTTAAATGTAAATAAATAGGATGTCATCAGTTTCAGGAAATCCTTTCAAAGATCAGGACTCAAACAGGAATATGAGATTCCAAAATGGATGAGGATCAAATTGATCTTGATAGAGGGTTGATAATTTTCAAAATTCATGTACTATAGAGGCCTTATTTTATTTTTCAAAAAGGGACATGTTGATCATAATAATATGGAGGGAACAAAAAAGAGGGAAAGTGTGGGATTTTTATTATACAATCAAGTAAAGGATATATATGTTATGAAGGAGATGTTAGCCAAAATTTTTATGCCCCATTACATGACAATCGATTGAACCTAAGAAAACATTTTTTTAATAAAGTGGCACAAAAAAATAAAAATTGAGATAAATTTTGGGATCGTTGGTGGATGGTTTTTAAAAACAACCAATAACAATCCTAATGTTACATTATACTTATTACATAAACTATAAGTGAAGTTTGTGTTGAAGAGGTACGTAAACTATTTTAATATGATGGAATTCTAGGGTGTGGGCTATTGCATGCTAAAACATAGAGTGGGGGTATTGATAGTTGTACATGGTTCATTCCTTCCTCCTATTTGTAACCATATAGCCACTTATTATGCTACAAATTAGTATTTTTTATATATTATTTCTCTTACATAGAGTCTTATATACTAGGGGTCATAAATGGCCTCTTAAGTAAGAGGCAAAGGTTACATGGGCACATCCTATTCTACTCCTATTGTTGTGTCTTCTATGTTTCCACAACATCATGTATGCACTACTCACCAATGCAAAACATTCCATAATACCTATCTTGGTCCTAGTTATCCATTTTATAATATCATAGATAATATTGATCTTGATGATTTATTTGCACCTACCTAGCTACAAGAGTAGAAGCATTAGGCACTGATCTCCTAGAGTTATTACATTTAGGTAAATGAAAATTAGTTGAATATAAATGTGGATGATAAATTTTAGCTAAAGTAAAATTTATACTTTTTTAATAGTTGTTTGTAATTTGATGTTGTTTGAGCCCATGTTTGCATAGGATGAATGATAATTCAAGTATACCACATTATCAACCATTTACTTTGTGGAGTATTTCTTGGCACAAAGTTCAATTTCAATTTCCAATATAAAGTTCATTTTAAATTTGAAGTTTGTATTGAATGAAATGTTTTTATTAATACCATATTATCCATTTGAATTATGTAGGGTGTCTATAATATTCCTGTATTGCATCCATTCTTATCACATTTTTACGTCTATACCAAAACATCACAGGTGGTACATATAGGGAACCATGAAATAATAAAAACTTTCCAATGACATTATTATTTAAAACTTAATAAATTAACATGAAATATATGATGTGAATTAAATATCTCATATATATGACACACCCTTCTCCCAAAATCTCGTTAATTCCTCCTCCTAATGTCTCATTTATTCCTCCTCCTAAATTGATTATTCCAACTACTAGTGTGTCTCCTCATTTTGTGAATCCTTAATAATCTTGAGGGAGTATGGGAGATGAGTATATTTTTACATCTTTAGGGATGAAAAGGAATGGGGGTACATAGGTTTGGCTATTTTTTATAGGATTATTTTTTTGGTTGGCCATGATATTTTGATAATGTCTTAGCATGGCATTGTATATATGTCACTCATTTATGTATTAGATTAAATATATTGTATAAAAAATATTATATATGTGTATTGAAAGATCTATTTCACATACAAACATGCACATGCATGCGCACAAACACACACATGAATGCACATACACACATTTGCATGCACACACATGAACACCGACACACACACAACAAGATAGAGAGGGAGAGAGAGATATATTTTTCATTGGTTTCAATCTGATATTTATTCATATTGTGTTATATTTAAATATATATGATGTAATTTATCATCTTGTGTACTTTAATTATAGTTGGAAGATTTAATGTGTTATATTTCAATACATAAAATGGATAAATGCATACATTTGTTTTCTTATGTAAATTTTTACAGTAATGACATTGTTTTCCTCATGTGTTTTTGGTTTATTCACAAAAGACAAAAGCATTTATTAACCTAAATGGAGGAATAAATAATTTACATTAGAAGTTATCTTATGATGACCTTGATGAAAATAAACATCCCTAATAACATTTTTTTCATCATATATTTTAATCCTCCACCAACCAAAATAATCTTTGAACATTTGAATATTGTTTAACTCCTAATGCCATCATCTCGTTGGACTAAAATATAATAGCATTTTCATCCATGAAATCAATGGTACTATGAGTCTTCCTTTACTCCCTCACCAAGGTTGTCCTAACACATACACTTATGACATCATGCTCCCCTTTTCCATGGCCTGCCTCAAAGAAATTACATATATGAGGAGAATTATACTTTTCATGCATTCTGATAAGCCAATAGAACATTCAAGAATTCTTATTTACTATCTAGTGCAATTATTTGATCAAATGAAATGTCAATCCATTGAAATGTATTTTATCTTCAAAAAATCATAAATATTAATAAAAAACACTATATGAACTATAGATAATGTGATGAATCATCGTACATGCGAAAATGATTCTCTTTTAGAATCTTCTTATTCTATTTTGAAATGTCAGGTGGATGCCTAAATGTAATGTGCACAAAAGTGGCAGTATGAATAGAATTATAATATTGTGAATAAACTTCAATTTTGGGATGCAATATATGATTGTTCATAAATTCAATAATTAATTTTAATGTACCCATAGGAAACATGTTCCTACATGTCTTGAATTATTTGTCAATCCAATAATATGTGTGCACATCTTGAATATTTTTACACTAGGTTTTCCTTGTAATATGCAATGAACTATGACACACTAACTTCATTTTTCACCAATTCACACCTTTATCCTTCTCTATTGATGTTTAGTGGGTTCTTAAAGGTTTTGTAATTTTTATTTTCAACTAACTATCTTAAAAAATCATGAGAATCATATTTGTGGAAGCATGGTATAAAATTTTATAAGCCATCATATACACTACATTTGTTGTTAAAGCCTACCAGTAAAATCTCAAATATATTTTACGTTAGCTTTTTATCATAACATAGAAGCATACCACTAAACTCTCAAAAACATTTTACATTGGGATCACAATCCTTGTCTTTATTATAATATATTTAGGGAGTGTTTTCCTATCTATTTTAAAAATAATAATAGTTTTCCTCAACATTTGACACTTTAATGAAAAGTTTCTTATAATATAATTTGTCATTACTCTTGACGTGCAACATTTTTATCTTTTTCTCAACTACCTTTTCCAATATAAATAAATACATTATTAATATTCTCCATAATAATGGTATTTAATTTAGTTATAGTAATTTTCATTATTCTTAACTTTTTCATCACATTTCTCATTTTTATAAATTATAAACAATTGAACAACCCATTGACACTTATTAGCTAAAGATTTGCCTTCAAAGATTTTTTTGAATAGTTTTAAAGTCCATACCTTAATGGTATGGTCATGGTTTTTAAGCTTCATATTTTTGAAGATATTTTCATCAATTTCAAGAAACCACTTTGGCTTTCTTTTACATTTTTCAAGTGTTTCTTCATCAACCAAAGGTGGGGTGTGTGTGTGTGTGTCTGGTGAAGCAGGAGGGGATGGTGAATCAATATATAATGCCTCATTGAGAGTATATCCTACATAAATAAGATCATCTTATATTTTGATTGATTCATATATTATTCAATATATTCATGATTAGTTTGTTCATTTTAAAATTTTAAGTTCTTAAATAAATTATTTAATTCTTTCATATGGCATGGAATTTTTTGGAGATCCATTAGAATCATAATGTATTTTTTTCATTTTTATCTCTTTATATTAATTACTAGTTTCTACACTTGTATTGATTTTAGTTTCATTGTTGGTGGGAATTGAATTCGAAGTGGAATATATACCTTAACCTTATTTAGTATCTTTCATATTTTCCCTTGTTTCTGATTTCTGTGCTCTATATTTCTCTTGAAAAACTTCCTTTTCATAACTAGTTTGATTTCACCTTTCTATTTTCCTTGTTTTGGGAAGAACATCCCATGATGACACAAGTTTATTTAACTTCTAATGTAAAAAGGGTAAATAAATTTATATAAATCACTATAATATGTTTTAATAATTGTATATGGTGTGCATATCACTTTCAATATTTCAATGTTGTATTTATTCGTTGCAGTCAAGAATGTGGGGCCATTCATAAAGGATATGTTGATTTTTATAATAAAAATAAATGGATATATGTTCTAAATGAATATATGTTCTAAATAGATATACATTAAATTTGGATATGTAGTTCCTTGCTCAAATTTAAAGGCTCTAGTGATCCATATATCTGCATTTAAAGATCCTAAACAAAAACCCTTAAACCTAGACCCAAAACCATATACACTTAAACCTACACCCTAAACCATAACTATCCACTCTAAAATAGCATATCCACTTGAAATCATCGAAATCACTAACAATTTAGGGCACATTCATGCAAAATATCCGTAGTTCACTTTAAATTTAGGCTAAATTAGTGTGATTGGGGTAACTAGGTCACATTGGTGACACATGTACACCCAACCACCCATTTATGTCAATTTTACTTGTTATTAGGTTCCTTATATTCCAAAAGTGACACAATATCATAATATCCATTTGTGACTAGGAGAAATGATGAAAATATAGGGCATGTTTATGCATGATTAATCCAATTTAATTCTAGCTGAGGCCAAAGTAGTGTGATTGGGGAAACATAGGTCACATTTCTAACATACAAACTAAATCATCCATTATAATATTTTTACTTATGATTATGGGGATTATAGGAAAAAAACAAAATAAAAAATCCATATCCCCTTATGACCAAGGAAAATACAGACAATATGGGGCACATTTGTGTGAAATAATCTAGATTCAATTTGAATTTAATACATTTATGCATGATTAATCAAATTTAATTTGAATGTGGGAAAAAATTAAGTGATTGGAAAAAAATATATCACATTGGTGACACATGCACACCCAGTTACTCCTTGATGCTAATTTTATTTGTGATTAGGGAGAGTTTAGATAAAAGAAACAAAATACCATATCCATTTGTGATCACAAAAAATGTGCATAATTTGAGGCATTTTTTTGCATAATAACATAAATTCACTTTAAACTAAGGTCAACTTAGTGTGATTGGGGTAATGTAGGTTCCATTGGTAACTGACACAGACCCAACCACCCATTTAGACCATTTTTTCTTATCATTAGGTCCCTTATATGCTAAAAGCAACATAAAAACACTATATTCACTTATGACCAAGGAAAGTATGGATAAATTAGGGAAAAATCATGTATAATTTACCTAATTCACTTTGAATTTAGGCTAAATTAGCATTATTTTGGAAATTTAGGTTGCATTGGTGACCCACACACACCCAACCACCTTTTAAATTTTTATTTTAATTACAATTAGGACCCTTATAGTAAAAAATTCAATACAAAAACACTATACCCATTTGAAACATGGGTAAATGTTGATGATTTGAGACACATCCTTGTGTAATTTATCTAATTTTGTTAAAACTTAGGACCAAATTGGTGTGATTATGGAAACATAGTTTGATTTGTTGAACTATGCCAATACAACCACCCCTTTATATATATTTTATGTGTAATTAGCTGCCTTATAGCACAAAATCCACAAAACAACACCATAAATAATTTAAACCAAGGAAAATGAAGATAATGTGGGGAAAATGTGTCTAATATTGACTTAATTGAGTTTGAATTCAAACACAAAGTGTTGTGAAACATGCACACCCAACCACCCCTTTAAATGTTGACTTAAATTTAAATTAGGTTTCTCATCGGATAAAACCAAAAAAACACCATAACCACTTATGACTAGGATAATGAAGAGAATTAGAGGCACATTCATTTGTAATCAACCCAATCTACTTTGAATTTAGGCCTAAAGTTGAGTTCAAGATTGGGAAACATATGTTGAGTTGTTGTACCATGAACACACAACCATACCTTTATGTCAATTTCGCATGCAATTAGGTCACTTATATCACAAAAGTGACACATTAACACCTTCTTGTCTTATGACTAGGGAAACGTCAAATGACTTGGGGCACATACATGCAAGATTAATTCCAATTTAATTATAATTTTAGCCCAAATAGGTGTGATTAGGGTAACATAGTTGAATTTATCCTCACACACACCAACCAATAACTTATGTCAAATTTACCTATGATTAGGTCCTTTATAACCCAAAATAGACACAACAACATAGCTAATTTGGTTCCCTAACCATACCTAACCAACAATATTTTTTGAAATTGGCTCCTTTATAAACAAAATTTTATGTCATTGAAATATTGAAAGTATTAGTGCAGTTGATGTAAGACCATCAAAGACATAATAAAATGGCTAAGTAAACTTTTATGAAAAGTAAGCATAAAGATCACAAAATATGGTGCACAAAAGGAAGGAAATCAATAGTACACAATGAAAGGGCAAGGAAAGATTATTTTGACTAGAGTCTTATTTTTCATAGTTATGTAAGATCATATGATTAAAGCATAGAGGATAAAAACACTCACATAGTAAAGGTAACACACATCACACATGAACTTGTGAAAACATGCAAAGAAAAATAATGTGCATCATAGAACAATGCATGATTTAACCAACACCAAAAAGATTAGTAGATAATATAGTTTGACCATTAGTATAATACCTACACAATAACATATGATAAGATACCCAAAAATTATACATGGAATACTCTAAGGTTCTAATGTGGGAATTGGTAATTTTTAATTTAAAATTATAATTGCTAAACAGATAGTTGGTGGATATCAGATACCTACTTACTAAGCCTATGAGTTTAAATTTCAAGGCTAGTGTGAAATTAGTTAACATTAATGGAGGTAATTATATATTAATAATTAAAATTAATAATCATCTATAATTTCTTATATATATATATATATATAAGGATATGTAGGCTTAAGTTTGAGAAAATGTAATCAAGATTGCAAAGGAAACTCTACCAAATTTTGATGAGAGTATAAATAGTCATCCAAAAGATATAATAAGTAACTTTGAGCATGTATAAATGTATAAGAGAGTGATTTCATTATTGTTTGATAATATTGCATAGTTATTATATGTATTCAAGCTTAGTTTATATCTTAATCTATGTAGTGATTGTATGTAAGCCCCATTTCTTTAATAATATAAATTTAAGTTTTCTACACTACATTGAATGTGTTTGAATGTATGGAATCTAGTTGCATGGCCTAAGTTTATTATTAAATATAACCCATAACCATAACAATGTCAACTAGTATTAGAGAGATGGTTTTATGCCTTGGAAGAGTGAAGTGTGAGTCAATCATCTATGTAGATTGTGAGTAAGAACCTCATAATAAGTAAAATTTCATGTTAGATGAAGTGAGAAGATACCACCCAAAAGAGTTAGGGGAGGTGTTAGAGTATCCAATGTATATGAAAGGTTATATGAAGTGATTTAAATGTTTTGAACCATGCAAATGTGATTGGGTGCCATAGAAAAGGATAAATAACATGGTTTCATGACAAGAGAGAATCTGAATGATGTTAAGAAAAAATAGGATGTGAAAGGCACAATAGGATAAGATGAAGTGTAAATGGATATTGGAGAGAATAAGTTTTTAAAGTAAATTTCAATGATTGGGTGAGGCATGAAGGTGGATGTTCCATGTTAATATGGGTCTTTGAATCCATAAGAACTCATTGACTAGATCACATACATGGAAGAGTAATTTACATTCGATGAGACTAGTGACCTAGAGCATGTAAAGGTGGTGTATAAACAATTGAAGGGTCACATTATACTATGGTGTATGGAGGTGAAGAATGAGAGATAAATAAGAGGAAATAAGAAGATAACCTAATTATGTCATCACAAGTTTTATCTTTCTATGACCTTTATAGCATGTTGAGATATATATATTGCTTACATATGTCTTTATGGTTACTTAGTTTTTACACAATGCTACATGGATATGATATTTACTAGACTATGATATTAACACATATGGATAATGTAGACTAGTTTTCACTTTTTCTATGCTTCATCAATGTTATTCATTTTCATGATAGGCTAGTTATTTTTGTCTATTTTGTATGGCCCCTTGGATTTTTTGTGTGGTTCATTAGCCTTATTTGTTGTGAGATTAATTCCCCTTGTTTTTGTCTCTTTAGCATTACTTATTATGGCATTCATGTCCCTTATAAATGGCTTCTTAGCCTTGATTTTTAGTGACATCTTGATGTTGTTTGTATGTGGTGCCTTGGCCTTATGTGTGACATTATATTCTATTTTGTGATATTGTGTGTTGGCCTTGTGTGATTTATATATTTTAAAGTGTTGTGAGATATGACAATGTTTGTGTTATGGCGTGATTTACATCATGAAATTCCATAATGCATAGTCTTATTTAGTGTAAATTAATAGTATGTACTTCATTGATACATGTATATTGACCTACCAGTTATATTCCCTTTCATTCCATAAGTTACATATATGCATTGATGTTATTACATTACTATTATGACATACACTCCACATGTTGACATAATTACATGATATTACTTTATAAATGACATGATAAAGTTCACCAATCTTTTGAGATGAGTAACTTTCAATATCTGTCCCTCACATCAAAATGGGGGCATAATATAAGGATTTGTCATAGAGACTAAATCCTCCATTAATATATCTAAGTAAAACATATAAATTTCAAAATTTATATGTGATTCAGATTGATTAGGATAATTATCTACATTTTATAACATAATTTGGAGGAATATGTTGGGCATATGTATTCCATTTTACACTTTGTGAGTGATATATTTTAGATGTATAAAAATTTAGATAGATTTGGGGGCATGTGAAGGGCATAAATACTATATTCTATAGGAAAAATTCAATTTGGCATGATTTTGGTTCATGCACATATATAAATTATTTCAAATTTCAATTGGGCATGATGTTAGTTCATGCACATTATGAAAGATTATAGTTGGAACTAGTTCAGTTTGGCATGATGCTAGTTCATGTACCTTAGGATAATTTACTAGTGGAACCAATACAATGGAGCATAATGCTTGTTCATACACATTTATACATTTGGACCTTTAAAGTTATTTATCAATTATTTTTAAGTGTAGAGAAAACTTAAATCTATAAGTTCATCTATAGCAACTGATTCATGATTTTAAGGTAATGTACACTAAATTTCAATGATGTTCTATGGCCATGGCATTAAAAATAGTGAACCCATTTTGTGGTTCTCATATTATTATCTTGAGGTTACAATATCAATGTTGGGTTTGTTACATAAGGGTTGGGGCATTTTTATTCCAATCCATTACCATTAATTTAGTTAAATTTAAAATTTTGGATTGATCACCCTCAATCTGGGCATGTTATCCATGTGCTTTAGTAAAGAAACACAAATTTTCTAGTGATTTTACCAAATAGAATCTTCTCTAACATAATTTAATCATATATAGGTGTACTCCTTCTTTTGCCATTCAAGTTTCAAGTTTCAATTATAGTTAAAATTTCAAATTTCATTTTAAGGACATTGATTACTAAATTTTCATGGTAGATTTTTATTAGAGAAGTTTTCACACTTAGAGCCTTTTCTGAAAGACAAAGTGTGTTTTATACACCTAGGTATATTTTTATCCTTTTACTCTAGTATTTTCATTGCATTGTAATACTAGAATAAAATGGGTGGGAAATTTGTAGACAATGTTTTAGCTAAATTTGGATTAATATATGAAATAACCTTAATATACATTATTTGAGTAGAATATATAAAATTATGGAAACTGACTTATGATAAATAAAATGAGTGTATAAGATTGAATTCTAAAAGTTGAAATTGATTAAAATAAGACTAACTATGAAATGAAATGACAAAGCTTAAATATTTATACCTCATATCTAACTTTATTGATTGTTAGATGATTGAATCAGTAAAATAAGAGTAGACTCTACACATGCCTATAAGCTAGAACTGAAAGTAAATAATGTCAGGACTGATTTCCACTTCTGACCTAAACTAGTCAATCTTGATCCTTGTTAAAAAATATAAAAACTAGGTTATGACCATATGAAATAGCATGAATTAGGTTTGTTTGTGGAGATTTGACTTTGAGAAATGTGTAGAAGACTTGAAAAGTAATTCTCCAAGGTTAAAACCCTAATAGGTTTGTAATAATTGAAAATTTACAAATAAAAAAAGAGTGTAATGGGTTTAGCTGACCCTAATCACCCCCATGATGACTGAACACTAAATATGTATCCAATGCTCTAAAAATGGAATTTAAGCCCATGTATTTCTCCTACTTAGAGTGTTTTACGCAATTGTGCTCCTTTGACTATATGATGCATCTAGATTTGAACATATTTTAATTTGGTTCTAATAAAATGGGATTTGGACTTGGCTGAGGACTAGTTGAAGTGATTGGAATTAGAATTGGGATTAATAAGGAAGCTTTGATTAATGTGTAATATTGTAAGTATGCCTTTGTATTGAAATTACCAAGTGTTAGAATAAGTGATTTAAATGCACCTTTATAACAATCCAAAAGGGAAAACTACATACTAAGAATCATATAATCCCAAATCACAAAGTAAATAAGGGTTTAAATTTAAAATCTGACTATTATAGTACCATGAATAGAAACATCTGATAGGGGATAAGAACACTTACTTATAATATCCCCTAATGGACTTTTTTGTCCTTTATGTAAATGTGTTGCTTTTAGGTCGAGATATATTTTTATAGATGGTTAGGGATGTTTTTAGCTATTAAAACATTTTTAAGGTGTAAAATAAAAATTTAAGAATAAAAAAGGTTAGTGCAAGTTCTTAGAATAGGGTAAAGTGGTGAAATAGGCCCTAATTAAGTACACATTAATTAAAGTGAATTAGGGACGAAAATGACATAATCAAGTATTTGTGACCAATTTTAGGTGTCTACATTTACCCCTCATTTATTCTAGAAATTAAATTACTAGATTAAAGGAAATATTTTACCTTAGTGTGGGCAACACACTTTATCTTTGCAAGAACTTCTAAATTAGGCAATGTGTTCCATGTAAAATCATATAATGATGCAAAGTAACTAATGTTCATATTTGAAACTAAAAAACTAAAATGTAACTTGAATTTGAAAATAATTAAAAGAAGAAGGAAGGATTACACTTTTATGTGTGATCTAATGTTACTCTTATGAATTTGGTTAGAGATGATGCTTCTTTGAAGCATTGTAAAGTTGGCACTTCCATTGAAACACTTGGAGAAGATTGATTCCTTAGTTAAACAAATGGACAGTTTGAGGTTGATTAAGCCCCAAATTAAATGTGTACTTATATAAAATAAATAACACCCATGCAAGGATGCAAAGACCTCAATTTAACTCAATTGATATTTTTAACCCCAAAATGTGAAAGGGTTTGAAATATATAAAGGATTCACATACAATGATAGAGGGCACTGAACCTCAAAGTTATGCATTATGCACTTAAATGAACAAAACACTACAGATGGTTTGACCATTCATTTTACACTTTGTTCATAAATTCATGATCAAAAGATAATGGAGAGTATCCATGATACTATCATGTCTGTAGATAGAAAATATAATTGAAAATTTGAAAAATAGCATAGTATGCATGAATTTGTATCATGTCTCCATTGATAAATGTAGAATCTGTAACTATATGTATATGAAAATTGTGAATTTTGTTTAAAAATTCTACATGAACCTATATCATGAACTCAAAACTTTATGAATTTATACATTGATCCTAAAATATGAGTGCATATGCATGTCATATGTCCCCATAATCTATGCTAATGAATGAATTTCAAACCATTTTAAAATGTTTTAATTGTATTCTATACCAAAACTAATTTTTTATTTTGAAAAGACTCCTTGTGTAGGAAAATCTCACTAAAATGACCCCATTTTGAGTTGAGAGAATCGATCTTGAAAGTCACTCATCTCAAAATAAAATCTAAATATAACGTGTGTCCTAAGATTTAATCATTGGATATTATAGCATAAATGAAAATTATGTTAGCATAGTAAGATATATGTCATTTAAATTATGTATTTAACACATGAGGAAAGACCTATATAAAATTATCAATGAGTCTTATAGTAATATAACGTAGAAATAGTATCTTATACATTAGTTAGTACATGATATGGATCATGGCACTCATTAAATTTTAAAAATCTCAAAAAGCACATAACACAACAAACACAATGTCATACAATAAAACCAAGGGACACATACAAGTGACATGTTAAAATGTCATAAAATGAGAGTTTGGATACATAAGGTCAAAGGCCACACAAAAATGACATGAATAATATAAAAAATAAGGGATGTGTTAAAAAAAATGGCCAAGGACCAATAGGAAATGACATTATTTAAATTTTACACATACCAAACAAGATATCATCATGATGTTTAAACAATTTCACACAAGGGCCAAGATTTTTACACAATAAATAAGACACACACACACACACACACACACACACACACACACACACACACACACACACACACACACACACACACACAAAAGTATAAGTAATAACATTGATAGAAAAAATAACTATAAATGCAGATTAAACCATGTATATGTAATGTGATCATATCCTAACAAATAACATATCCACATACACAATGTAACATAGAGAAGTTATAAAGAAATTTATAAAACACAAAGTTAAATAATCTAGGATTTATGGGATGATAACACATACAAATACTATAACCTATGGATAACATGCCTCTAGTTTAACAAGGCTACTAGGTGAATATGACTCAACCATATTAGTCCCTACAAAAGTATCTATATTCTACATGACACTCATGAATACCAATAAAATGTATGTGTGATAAAAAAAATAATATGCTATCTACTAATCATGAGATAAATAACATATTGCAAAGATGTAACATATATTTCTAATCATACTTGTTGGTTAACAGATTTGTCTTTATATAAAGATATTTTATTTTAACTCCGTACCCTTCTCTCAAGAAAAAATAAGTTAAACAACAAATGGGTAAACTATCAAGATTAGTTCCCCTCTGAATTAAGGTACAACTCCCTTTAAGATTTTCAATGAATTTGAATATTCAGATACACTTTTAACCAAAAAGTGTTTAAAGGCAGACTAATATCCATACATCATTATGTTATGAATACGAGATTTTATAATAACAATAGGTAACAAAATACATAGATTCTATTTTCAATAACAATTAAATAGATAAACGTATATATTACCAAGCCAGTAAATAGTAAAACACATATAATGAATTGTCTAATGGAAGAGTAATCACTATATGAAAGAAGGTTTCGCATAGAAAACCCAACTTCAAATACTCAAACACACAGATCCAAGTATGCAGTAATTAATTATCCTTTTCATTCACAGATGAAAATGTTTCAGATAAACATCACATATATTATTAACAACAGTGGTTCAGTTCTCTAAGTTTCTAACTCCCTCCTCTTTTTTGTATCTCTACATCTTTTTACAATTAAAAATATATATAGTTTCCATAACTAATCCACCTGTCAAACTAATCTAGAGTTAAAGTAACTATGACCCATACAAGATTTAGTTTTTTTACAAATTTAATAAAGATCAAGTTTTGAATAGAAAAGTAACTAAATAAAAGAAACTATGTAAGTAAAGTCATTGTTGAAGTGAAAGGTTAAGATCTACAGATTTGCTCTATTTAGTTGGGTAGACACGTTGAGCTTTCCACTCCTAAAATGTCGTAACAAACTCTTGAATTTTCATAAGATTGAGAATGCTGACGTGTTTTATACTTTCTTTCTAGATGTTTTCTTCCCTCTGAATTTTCCCCATCTTTTCTGTATGTTCTAGGAGAGTGTCGATGTAGCGACAAAGTAGTGAATCTACCTTTGAAATCTAAGAAAAATCTTCAGTTGATAACTTGTCACTTTCTTTAATGATGTTAACCTTTTCCCTAAAGGATTGAATCACTATATTGATATCTTTTTCTAGTTTTCCATCATCTTTTATGTATTTGATATCAATACTTTGGAGATCATGTTGTAATGACTAGATGAATTCAGTTATTTCCTTGATCATTTTTGTGATTTCCATTCATCCTTATTGAGATACTAAATTTCTCCATTCAATATTTTTCTTCCTTACATATAATATATCTTCATCTAGATTTTTCAAGTTCTTCTCTGACAAAAACTTTGTTATCCCATATTTTTGTACCTCATGAAAATTCAAAATTTTCCACTTTATAATGAGTTTTTAGATATATTCTCCTCTAAATATCCCACTAATTTTAACTTAGAGAAAGCCTCGGGGTGAGATGAGAGTATAGTCATTGAACCATTGAACTTTTTGAAAATGTGGTTCAACTTTGGGGTTCAATGATACGAGATGAACTACACAGACCAACCAATAGTCATATGATCTTTCTAGAAACTTTGAATTTTGAAACATTGAACCGTTGAACTTTTGAACTCCATTACACAGGTTCAAATGTTAGGTTTAATTGGTAGGTTCAACTATAGGTTTAATTGGTAGGTTCAACTGGTAGGTTCAATAATAGGTTCAATTGGTAGGTTCAATGATATATTAATTTATACAAGGGAATTGAGTGAACATGACTCTTTAAAAAACATCGAGTATTAAAATTTTGAACTGTTGAACTTATTGAACTCTGAAAAAGGGTTCAAGTTCAACCAAAAAATTCAAAATAGAAATTGAAATACACAAAGAGATAAATAGTTCACTTTGATAAATTTTGAACCATTGAACTAATTAAACTTATTGAACTCTTGAACTCTGAAAAAAGTTTAGTTTCAAAGGTTCAATTATTTTAAGAATTTACACACAAAAGGTGATAAGCAGTTGAACTTCTTGTATGGAAAAATTCATGAAAATTTGAATAAGGGTGACTCAAAAGGTAACATTGGCTCTGATTGGGGACTGCCTTTTATGACAAAATGTGGAGAACTCAAAAACTATGGTTACGCAGTCTGAAACACAAAAATAGAAGAAAAAAAGAAAGACAAACCAAAAATTAGAAAGGAAAACACAAAACACAACAACAAAAGAAAAAGGCTATATACAAAATAGGGGACACCTATTTCACAGTCAATACAATTTGAGATCCCGTCCATTATAGGATAGGGGTAAAATAGTTCCATCCAAATATTCCAATTTAAAAGAATTAGGACCAAGTACCTAATGAATTTTGAAAGGCCCTTTCCAAAGTGAATCAAATTTACCATGTGCTCCTTTAGGTTCTCTCCTTCTATCCCATAGTAATACTTCATCTCCTTCCATGAATTTTCTAGGTTTAGTTTTTTGATCAAAATCCTTTTTAACTCTGGCTTGATGAGTAGTAATACGATCAACTAGTTCATTCCTCTCTTATTCAATCTTATTAAATACATAACTCTTTTTTCTAAAGAATCTTAAAAATACTGATCTTCAATAACATTTTGTAATCGAGCTACAAATAATTCCAGAGGTAATGATAATTGTGTTCCTATTCCATAAACTAGCTCAAATGGTGCCATTCCTATTTCTCTTTTTGGTGTTACCCTATCAGCCCAAAGTGCTTTTTATAGTCTCTTATGCCAATCTCTGGGGTTATCATTCACCAATTTCTTCATGATGGATATCAATTTTTTATTATTGGACTTTGCTTGTCCATTCCCTTGAGGATAATAATTTGATAAGTGAGAAAGAGAGATACTATGTTCATAGCAAAATGAAGTAAGCTCCATTGAAGAAAAATTGGTAGCATTATCTACCATAATCTTCTGAGGAATACCAAACTGTACTAGTATATTTTCTTTGAGAAAATCACATACCACTTCTGAAGTGGTTCTCTTGACAGGGATTACTTCAACCCATTTCGTAAAATAATAAGTTGATGTTAAAATATGCATATGACCAGCACTTGAAGGAGGTGAAAGAGGCCCAATGAAGTCTAATCCCCATTGTTTGAAAGGTTCTTCAATAATGACAGGTCTCAGAGGTAATGTTGTAAGTTGTGGTCTTCCTGAAAATAATTTGCATTTTTCACAGTTAGCCACCCATTTATATACATATTTAAACATACCTGGCAATAATAATAATGTCTAAGGATTTTGAATGCTGTAACCAAAGAAGAGAAATGTCCACCACATGCTTCATTATGAAAAACTTCCAACAGTTTAGATTATTGTTCCTTATTTACACACCTCAGAAAGGTTCCATCCAATCCTTTTTTGTATAGGACATCACCCCAAATCACATATTTTGTTGATTTTAACTTCAGGTTTCTTTTTTCCTTTAGGGATAAATGATTGGGATAGTTTCCATAATTAAGATAGTGTGCCATGTTTAGGAACCATAGATCTTGTAAACTCACCAATAGAATAGTAGGAAGTTCTTCTTCTTCCTCTTCTTTACTTCTGGCTATCAATTTACATAAACCTTGACCTCTAACTAATTTGGGTGGCCTAATCTCTAGGTCGTATTCTTGAATTTTAGCAACCCATGTTGCTCTATTGTTCATCCCAACCTCTTGCTGAGTCAGAATACTTTTCACAGCTGAACTAGGAACAAATACAACTGAATGAGAATGAAGTATATAATATTTGAATTATTTAATAGCCTTCACTATAATAAAAGCTTGTTTCTCAGCCAAAGAATATTTAAGTTCATGTTTCTTGAGAGGAACACTCATAAAGGCTATTGGGGCTTCTACATTTACTTCATTTTTCTGTAACAAGATACTAGACATGGTATGTTCTGAAGCATAGCAATACATAACAAAATCTTTTTGGAAATCGGGATTTACCAAAGTAGGTATTTGTGCAATTGCTTCCTTAATATCTTCAAATGCTTTTTTATCAAGTTCATTCTGTTTGAATGATTATTTTTTTCTCATCATCCCCACAATATGTTTTATAATTTCAAAAAAATCAGGAATGAACCCTCTAAGAAAATTAATCTGACCAAAGAAAGACTTAACTCCAGTCCTATTAGAAGGAAGACTTAACCGTTGTATTGCTCTAAATATTTTTGGGTTAATTTTGATTCCACCTTTTGAAACTAGGTATCCTAATAATTTCACTTCTGTAACATAGAAAATTGACTTCTTAGGATTAAGAGATATCTCATGACTCAGGGATCTTTGTAAGACGATCTCCAGATCCTTCAGATGATCTTCTCTTTTTCTAGAGAAAATAGTCAAATCATCAAGATAGATAACAATAATTTTATCTTTCAAATCTTTAAAGGATGAATCCATCACCCATTAAAAAGTTACACTAGCATTAATCAAACCAAAGGGCATACAGTTTTAAGCAAAAGTTCCTCAAGGTGTAGTGAAAGTAGTTTTATGTTGGTCAACTGCAGCTACACTTATTTGATTATAACCTAAGAAACCATCTAACATGGACATCATTTCTGACCCAGAAATAGTTTGCAAGATGTGATCCATCATAGGTAAGGGATAATTATATTTTAAACTAGCTTGATTCAAATTCTTGAAGTCAACACAAATTCTTATTTCTCCATTCTTTTTGCACACTGGAACAATGTTCACCATCTAGATGGAGTGATGAATTGGATAAATAATCCTAGCCTTTAGCATCTTGTCAATCTCTTTAAAGATAGCTTCAGTAACTTTTGGGTTATAATTTCTCAGCTTCTACCTAAAAGGAGTTGCATTTGCTTTCAAAGGAATATGATGCTGAAAATTTCCACATCTAAAATCTTTGAGGTCATCATAGCACCAAGCAAAGACATATTTATACTTAATTAGTAGATTAATTAATTTATTTTTCTCCTCTGGTGAAAAACACTTACCAATGGAGATCCATTTTGAGTCAGTTTCATTTCCAATGTTGATTTTCTCATAATCCTCTATTTTGTTAGCATTTTGGACAAGTTTGCCTTTAGTATATTCATCTTGTCTAGTGAACAAATGTTCAAGAGAGACCAGTCCTTTAGGGATTTTTTTTCCTTTTAATTGAATTATATCATCTTTTGGATTGATCCCTAGATCAGAAGTGAATTCTTTACACATTCTATTTCTGAACCTTCAAAATAAGTCCCTAGGAACTTATCAACATTCTCTAAAAGAATTTGATCCTTTTATTATTCTCTAAAACTTGCCAATTTTCAGCATTATCTAGGACATTAGGACGATAGATTAGTTCAATTCTATATGAATCCTTTTCGAAATTGGGGTATGGGAGAAGAAGAGAAGCTGATACTGCTAGAGAATCTGCTCAAGTGTTTTGGTCTCTGGGAATTGCCTCAATAAAAAAGGCATCAAAACATTCTATCTCATCCCAAATTCTGTTTCTGTAATGTCTTAATCTGTCATTTTTAACTAAGAAAATGCCTTTCACTTGTTTGATAATTAATTCAACATCTCCTTTTGCCTTGAGTATTTTTATACCCTTTCCTTTAGCTTCATTTAACCCAAGCAATAAAGCTTCATATTCTATAGTATTATTAGTGTTTTTAAACTCTAGCTTTAAAGAGTAAGGAAAAGTTTCACCTTCAGGTGAGATCAACACAACTCCTGCTCTTGAACCATGGTAACACAACTGCTATCAAATTCCATGGTCCATAGATCATCTGAATGAAGAGACTTTGGGATAGATTCTTCCTTTGAATCTTCAGAGGAGAGAAAATAGTTACCAAATTCACATTCTTCAAATATAATATGAGACTTAGGATCATCAAAAGGATATACTGTAAACTTACATTTAGGTTCAGGTTCTAGTTTGACTTCCTACTTTTCCACTAGAATTGTAGCTTTTGACCAATCCAATTTAATTTGCCCTCCCAAATCTTTGCAAAAATTCCTACTCAACAACATTCCATAACTAGCGGGGATATCTGCTACCAAGATAGTCAACTTCACCTTTTTATCAGGATACGCTGCAAGAGCAACTCATGCATCTTTAATTTGTCTGAGCAAAGAGATCTTTTTGCCATCCATGGAGTAACATCTACCAAATATTTTTTTAAGGGTTAAGCTTAAGTCTTTATCTACATAAGAAGGCATTATATTATTAGAAGCACCTGCGTCTATGATACAATTACTGAGTTTATGACTATTTATGAACAAAGAAACATAAAATGGGTTGGGTTTCATATCACCCATATAAGGAGTATCATCAGATGAATTTAGGGTCATTGTAGAATTATGAGTGGGTGACTCAAAGGGAGAATTAAATAACTGGGCAATGGGAGACTCAGTATTAATGTTTAATTGACTTTCAGGTTTGACTTGTGCAGGACCATTTTTGGCATATTTGACTAATTTATCAAGCTCTTTGGGTTTCAACTTGAGGTATTTAGTAGGGGATATTTGAATTTTTGTAGACTTAAAAAAATTCTAAAATATCAAAAGAAGTATCACAATCATTTCTATGCAACAATTTGTTTTTTTGTGTCTTTAGATTAGCATCAGAGATTTTAGTAAAATGTTCCTTACCTTTAACAAACATTTCTTGAGTATTAGAAAATCTCAGATTCTTTTGACTTCTAGTGAGCATAACACATGAAGGATCTTCAAGAGTGACCAATATTTCACCTCCTCTTTCTGAATCTAAATCATATTCAAGGAAGTGTATTTTAGAGTCACCAGGTCTCTCAGAGCTCCTTTCTTCTTCAGTAATTTCCACTAAGACATCTTGAGTAGCAGTCATTTGATTAAATATAAGCATCTTAGGGCAAGAATTTCCATCATGATCAGTAGTCAAATGAAAAATACACATGTTATTTCTTCTAGGAGGAGCTTCAATAGCCAATCTTGGTTGTGTTGATGCAAGTGGTAATGTCTTACCAGCATTTGCTTGTTGATTTATCATGCCAATATCTTGATATGGTTGTTGGAATGAAGTAATAGCTTTTGGTAATTGTCTTTTAAGAGAAATCATATCATTGACTAATCTTTAAACTACAAGATTTGTAGAGGATGAAGGATTAACATTAGGTACCTGAACTTCTTTCTTCCATTTTTTGACCATAATAAGATCATCCTCTAACTCAACTGCCAATGATTGTGCATCTGTTAAATTGACAATTATACTTCTTCTGAGATGAAAACTTATATTAGGAGGCATAGAATTAATAAAGAAACATTTTTGGTTCTCAACATTCAGTCTTTTAGTAGTAGGAATCTTGTGCACAATTATATTGAATTTGGCTATAAGTTCCCTCATGGGTTCATGTATCTCCTTCTTGAGCTGAGTCAATTGAGCAAGAAGGGAATGTTCATCTTCTACACTTTTGAACCTATTTTCAAATGCAATTTTCTTATCATTCTAACTTGTGATTGAGGAATCAGTTAGATGATAAAACCATTGTGCTGCAATATTAGTTAGAGTTTGCACAAAAGCCTTATGGCTATATCTTGATGTTGTATGCCTAACACACCACATGCCACTGCAAAGGCACTCAAATGTTACTTTGGTGATTAAATTCCATCTCCATTAAATTTGGGTAAATTTTCCCTTTCATTTTTAGGCAAAGGATTCAGGTTGGCCCCTAAATTTAAAGGTCCTATGGCTACGCCTCAAGGTTGGGCCATTAGAAAAAAACTTATGGCAAAAGGAAAGATAGTACCAAAAAGAGTTAAGGCTTGATAGACAGAGGATGTAGAGAGTTTAGGAGGGCTAGGAGGTCTACTTCTAGCTTTTCTAATACAGGTAAGAATATAAGGAAATTTAAGTTTTGCAATGCTTGAAAAGTAGGATCCTCAATTCCTTCTCTTTTCAAAGACCTTGTGTATCTTCTAGAATCCATTTTATGATAGTATAATTATTAACTTCACATTTTAGGGGAATTAATTCCTTGCTACATTTTCTACTTGTCTCCTTTTTTGCCTTAGTAAAAACAATCTTATATTATCAACCAATTCTTCTTCTTTTTCTAATATTCTACTTTCCAATCTATAATCATCAATATTTTGATGAGAACACCATGCAAGAGTATTTAACTGGCTAATTATATCTTCCTGTTCGTCTTGAAAACCAAGATTAGGTTGTAAAATAGGAATTATATTTTCATGAGGAAGCACCATTGTTGCCTCATATTAAGGTGACCAAATCAATTTCGTTCCCCAACGAAGTCACCAAAAAAATTGTTTGGTTAACAGATTTGTCCTTATATAAAGATATTTTATTTTAACTACGTACCCTTCTCTCAAGAACAAATAAGTTAAACAACAAATGGGTGAACTATCAAGATTAGTTCCCCTCTAAATCAAGGTACAACTCCCTTTAAGATTTTCAATGAATTTGAATATTTAGATACACTTTTAACCAAAAAGTGTTTAAAGGTAGACTAATATCCATACATCATTATGTTATGAATACGAGATTTTATAACAATAATAGGTAACAAAATACACAGATTCTATTTTCAATAACAATTAAATAGATAAACATATATATTACCAAGCCAATAAAGAATAAAACACATATAATGAATTGTCTAATGGAAGAGTAATCACTATATGAAAGAAGGTTTCACATAGAAAACCCAACTTCAAATATTCAAACACACAGATCCAAGTATGCAGTACTTAATTATCCTTTTCATTCACAGATGAAAATGTTTCAGACACATCACATATATTACTAACAACAGTGTTTCAGTTCTCTAATTTTCTAACTCCCTTCTCTTTTTTGTATCTCTACATCTTTTTACAATTAAAAATATATATAGTTGCCATAACTAATCCACCTGTCAAACTAAACTAGAGTTAAAGTAACTCTGACCCATACGGGATTTAGTATTTTTAGAAATTCAATAAAGATCAGGTTTTGAATATAAAAGTAATTGAATAACTGAATAAAAGAAACTATGTAAGTAAATTCATTATTGAAGTGATGAGTTAGGAACTCCAGAATTTCTTTGTTCAGTTGGGTAGACACGTTGAGCTTTCCACTCCTAAAATGTCGTAACAAAGTCTTGAATTTTCATAAGATTGGGGATGTTGACGTGTTTTATCCTTTCTTTCTAGATGTTTTCTTCCCTCTAAATTTTCCCCATCTTTTTTATGTGTTCTAGGAGAGTGATGATGCAGCAACAAAGCAGTGAATCTACCTTTGAAATCTAAGAAAAATCTTCAATTGATAACTTGTCACTTTATTTAACAATGTTAACCTTTTCCCTAAAGGATTGAATCGCTATATTGATATCTTTTTCTGGTTTTCCATCATCTTTTATGTATTTGATATCAATACTCTGTAGATCATGTTGTAATGACTGGATGAATTCAGTTATTTCTTTGATCATTTTTGTGATTTCCATTCGTCCTTATCAGGATACTAAATTTCTCCATTCAATATTTTTCTTACTTACATATAATATATCTTCATCCAGATTTGTCAAGTTCTTCTCTGACAAAAACATTTTTAACCCATATTTTTGCACCTCATGAAAATTCAAACTTTTCTACTTTATAATGAGTTTTCAGATATATTCTCCTCTAAATCTCCCACTAATTTTAACTTAGAGAAAGCCTCGGGGCGGTATGAGAGTATAGTCATTGAACCATTGAAATTTTTGAAAATGTGGTTCAACTTCGGGGTTCAATGATATGAGATGAACTACACAGACTGACCAATAGTCATATGATCTTTCCAAAAACTTCAAATTTTGAAACATTGAACCATTGAAATTTTGAACTCCGCTACATAGGTTCAAACGTTAGGTTCAATTGGTAGGTTCAACTATAGGTTCAATTGGTAGGTTCAATGATAGGTTCAATTGGTAGGTTCAACGATAGGTTCAATTGGTAGGTTTAATGATACATTAATTCATACAAGGGAACTGAGTGAACATGACTCTTTACAAAATATCAAGTATTGAACTTTTGAACCGTTGAACTTATTAAACTCCGAAAAAGGGTTCAAGTTCAACTGAAAAATTCAAAATCAAAATTGAAATACACAAAGAGACAAACAGTTCACTTTGAGAAATATTGAACCATTGAAATAATTGAACTTTTAAACTTATTGAACTCTTGAACTCCGAAAAAGGTTCAGGTTCAAAGGTTCAATTCTTTTAAGAATTTACACATAAAAGGTGATAAGCAGTTGAACTTCTTTTATGGCAAAATTCATGAAAAATTGAATAAGGAAAACTCAAAAGGTAACAATACTCAAGTACTAATTTTAGATTTTTTAGAATATTTTGAATGGTTTTATGTTTTTGCATTTTTGGAATTTCGCAACTAGAAATAACATAAACTAGTGATAAACTAAGATTCAAAGGTAGAATAAAGGAGAAGGATATAAATAATCTAAAAAATGTGTCAATGTGAAATATGAACTAGAAATGATATCATGGTCCTAGATGATGAATATTCCCCAAATGTACATGAATTGTAACTATGAAAGCCATGTAAGGGACATTAAAAGTATGTAGAGGGAAGATTGTACATCCTTATTACATCGAATGTACATTTGTTTAAGTATATAGTATGTATGAACATTCTATCTCAAAAAAATTAGCTACATTTGTTTAAGTATATTGTAAATAGATTTTTCATGAATAAACAATTAGCTACATACTGAGACTAAATGAAATATTTAAAAATTATATATATTAAGGATCTATGTTCTCAAAATTTTGCTTTCTCAAATAAAATTTGTAATGGAAAGGATCAATGAATTGAGGTCAATAATATAAGATTCTATTGACCTTTAATGGTTAGTTCTGTCCTTATTGGAAAATGTAATTTTATTAGTGCAAAATTTGAAAATAGTAAGTACATGGAAAAATTTATCACTATTTTGGATTAATCAGATATGGGAAGGGAAAAAGAAGAGACAAGATGCTAAAAAATTAGTAAGAACCAAGGGATTCAAAGAATTGAAATAAAATCAATTAGATGTGTGAGAAATAGAAGAACATGGTGCAATAGTCAAGAAGATATGTACAATCATTTTTTAACTTTTTTGAATTATTTGAATGATTATATTAATTATAAAATTTATATAAGTGCATGTTATTCACAGGGTTTTTCAAAGGATTTCCTTCTTGTGTAACTAATTGATAAGACCTTATACCCACTTTTTATGTAATAAAAAATGTACCCAACCAATTGGGTTTTAATTTTCCTTATTTGTATTTGTATTTTTATGGTTTTCCTTTAACACAAGACCTCCTACCTAAAATTCTCAATTACGAACATTTTTTTCATATGCATGTTTGATGAGATTTTGATATACTTTGAGATGTTCAATAGTTTGAATACATGTTTTGTCAAACATTATAATTCATGCTCTCAATTTTATCGATATTCATTATCTTTGTTTATATCTTTAAGGTATACATACCATGAAGGAATTTATAGTTCAAGTGGCAAGATAAATTTTGTACTGTAAACAAGAGAGTATGTTGTTTCTTATGTCAACATACACACACTTGTACAATATGTTCGAAGTGAATAAATAATCTTATAGTGTCAATCTGTTTCATGTTTTGTAATTATTTGCCTTAAGATATTAATAAGGCTTTTAATTGTAGCTTATGCATAGTCATTACCTTGTGGATAAGATGGTGTATAATATATGTGACAAATTTTATATTTACACAAAATATATTAACTTTTTTGTTTTTTTAATATGATTTATTATGATCAAAGAATATTTATCGTAACCACTTATTCTCATGTCATTTTTTTAATATAATATATATATTTTCACCTATAGTAGACTGCAAAAGTATGGCTTCAACCTATTTTGTGATGTATTTTATAGTAGTAATAATGAACTTGTGACCACTTGCTGATTCTAGATTTATTTTTTTGATCAAATTAAAACCCCATAAAGAGAATGGCTAAGGCTAAATAATATGTTGTGAGTCATATGATGGAGTTTGATTAATATTACTATGTTTTTGACATTGTGGATAAAGTTTTTCATATTCATGACATTTTTTTCATTGTAATCCAATAGTAAACTTGTTTTAATAATTTATGAGACACATATTTTCCATTGAAATGACCATCACATGCACTATCATGTACTTTAAGTATTACTAATTTAACTTCTTCATGATTTAAGCATCTAATTAATTGCCTATTGATTGATATTTTGAATAAATGTTGGATTATTTCTTAATGATCCAAATGTTATATTTTTGTTAGTTTTGTTGTTCAGGTAGTTTTTACCTGTTAGTTGGTTTCTCAACCAACTCATGTTTTTTTAAATATTTCTAAAGATTCATAATACAAAAATAAAATGTTAAATTTCCTAAATATTTCTCTGTGTCTATTCATCCATATCCTGGCCAACAGTGGTATCAGAGCTATGACAAATTTTTTGTAAAGGATGAAGAGATAATTATTTTTTTTCTTTCACACTATGTGCTTCAATACAACCATGTACAGTGCTTGAGATTAGGTCAATTAAAGTCCAAATATGTACAATGTTTCATCAAGGAAGATGCAGAGCTTGAGCAAGGGATCGAACTCAATGTGCCATCATTGTCAATGCCCTGTCAGGTAAATTTGTTGCTGGTCTTGTACAACATGAGTGGAGGCCTAAACTTTAATAATATTTTCTAACAAGGTTGACAATAAGGCTCTTTATAGTTTTGAAGCCTTGAAGGTAGTTTTGATAAACTTCTTGATAATAATTTGTTAGGAATTATTTAAATCATGTGATGTTTTAAAACTAAGCAATGACCACAACTTCCTGAAAGGATTGGTTCCATCAGTGTTTTGAGGTGTGTCAATAAAGAAATCTATCTTATAACTATAGGTGCATGTGAAAGTGCTTTTATAAATAGTAAAAAAAATTAAGGATAAGATTGGTGCTTACCATGGGAAGAATTTAATCCATTGAGTCTTCATAATGGAAAGTTAATTGATTAGAAGGATGGCATACTAGTCCAAAAAAATAATGAGATTCAATGCAGAACTATATGGAAATAATATTCACCAAAATATTGTAAGCATTTTTTAAATTAGGTTTTTAATTTATTCTCTTTGCATTGGCACATGGCCCCTCATAAAAGTAGTGAGTCAGTTTTTTTAGATTATTTTTCTAGGTAGAAATTTTTTCTATTAAGGAAAAGTAATTTTGATTTTATCATAGAGAGATAAATCATGTTTAAATGCAAAAATATCTCTTCAAGTTTTGTAAATCATCTTAGAGGACCTAAATTTTTTTTTTGTATAAATATTTGAAGGTAGGAGGTGTAGGGATCAAATCCCATTTGTATTTATTTTGGTCAAAATTTCTTTTTGATATTTTTTCATATAAAAGGGTTATAAAGATAAAACAAGTAATGAAAATACAAGTTGTAATAGAGAAATAAGGATGTAATAGGCATTATAAGGTGTAATATTTTTTTTATAAATCCCAAGAATCCTTTGTAATTAGAAGCTATTTATAAGGTAAAGGAAAAACCTCGATAGCATTCCTTATTTTTCAATTTCATACCATGGCTAAAATTGTGAGCTTAATTTCTAAAAATGGATGTTTAACTCCTAAAAATTATAAGGAATGGTCAATGAACATGGAAAATACATTAATATTAAATGACTTGTGGGAAGTAGTTGAAAAACAACTAATATTACCCACTGATGCCACAATGCTTTCAAAATTACATACATGTGATAGGCGTGCCCTTACTTTATTGAAATCAACTTGCAGTGTACAAGTTATAATTCACATAGAGGCCATCAAGTCTAAAGCTTGGAAACCTTGGAAAGATCTAAAAGACTTATATTATAAAAAACCTACCTATAAGAAAATTAACCTTCTTATGTAGTTACTCAACACTAAACTAAAAGATGATGAAGATGTTTTAGAACATGTGTCATGAATTAAGAATTTGAAACAAGAATATGACACTACTGGCAGGAAAATTGATGATAAAATGATCATTTCTATTGTTTTGAATGGCCTTATCCCTAGCTATAGGAACCTTTTATAAATGTTACAACTTAGTGATAAGATTAACAAATCTATTTTTGATTCCATTTGTGAGTTACTCACTCAACATGAGTGACAATTTTAAAAGAAGAAATTAAAACATACTAAGGAGGCCCACTATATCAAAAAAGGTAAGCCATTATATGAGCATAATATAAAACATTATTCAAAGCACTTTTAGAGATAAAAACACTCTCTATGGCACACTTTTAGACATAAGCATCATTTTGGACATAGGGATCATTCTAGTTCTCTAAATCATAGACATCATTCTAGTTCTCAGAAGCATGAGCATCACCACAAACATTCATGTGGACACAAACACAAACATAAGCATTCTTATTCATGTGGCTTATTTTCCTCTAGTTATAGTGGATGTAATATGCTATAATTATGGTGGCATAGGACACCTCTATATAGATTGCCCCTCCAAAAAGAGGTCTTCTTGACGTTGATATAAAGTAAAATTAAACATTACTAGTCACTCTGGTCACACTTCTAGTTCCTCTTCTAGCTATTATTTTAATGGATGGGATAACTGCAAAGTTTCTTGATCCATAATTGATGACCATATATTCTGGGATGGTAACACACCCATCTTATACAATCTTCTAGGATCAAGATTGGGATTTGATGTAGTAGCATTTATTGGCTTGTGTACTTTGCTTTCATAGATCTAGTGTTGATATGATCTTTGGTGTGGAGAATTTTAGTGGTTTGTACTTGGTTTATTTGTTGTATGGATTCTCACCTCTCGACTGATGAGGGGACAAGATATTGCATATTGTCTTTTGATCAGTCATCAATGGTTATGGTATGAGTCAACATTCAGTTTCTAGCTTGTTAGTGTTGATCAAAGGCATGCAGGAGATGTTGGTAATTATTGGGCATCATTTTGAGATGTGTCATACATAGTATTATGGAAATATCTTATTGGATAGAGTCTATGTGAGGATCGATGTATTTGGACAGAGCATGATCTTATTATACTTTAGTGTGGGGATGATCAGGGGATTAATCAGTCCAAGATGCATAGTATACCAATTGTAGTTGTATCAGAGTCTACTTAGATGACTCACAGTTCATTGCTTCAATTTTTCTATATCCCTTTAGATCAAGAGGGAGTTTGTTGGCTTATTTATTAATGATCCAAATGTTATAGTTTTTTTAGTTTTGTTGTTCAGGTACTTTTTACCCGTTAGTTGGTTTCTCAACTAACTCATGTTTTTGTAAATCTTTTTAAAGCTTCATTGTACACAAATAAAATATTAAATTTCTTAAATATTTCTTTGTGCTTATTCTTCCATATCATGTCCAATAATAAAGACCTGGAAATAATAAAATAATGGGTAGTTTCATGTTGTAATTTATGTTTCTCATTACATGTAGCATGTTCTAGTATTTTTTCTTTATATAAAATGTTATATATGGCACTCTACCATTCTAAATCAATCACATTATGAGTAACTGCTAGTACCTCTAAGGATTCCACTTGTGTTATGGATATGGATGAGTGTTTTCTAGTAAATATAACATGATTATAATTAGTATCAATAGGGATTAATGAATCTACACTATCCATATCATCTCCATGTCAATTATCTTTTCAAGAGATGTTTTCTATGAGAAAATGTTCAAAATGTGACTTTAATTATTGTACTAGTTCTTTACAAGGAATTAGCTTTTCATTTTTTATTAGGTATATCTCAGATACTTAATTAATAAATAATTTAAAATATCCAAATACATTTAGGGGCTTTACCTATAATTTTCATGTTGTTCATAAACCCAATATTAATGCTTCATACTCTACTATAATATTTGTGCAAGAAAATCCCCCAAAAAGGTGAATGGCATGGGTTGGCCTTGAGGTGTAATGAAAACTATATTAGCACCAACACCAATGGCACATTTATATCCATCAAAATATATTGTCTAAATTTCATCATCAATATTATAAGAAGTGAAATCATCTCCAAAATTATCATTAATTGGTGTTGTATACGTTAATATAACTATTGTTAGTTGATATACAACGACTTGGACTTTTAATGATTTATGTCATTTTAAAAAATCAAATTATTTGATAATGTTGACCCATTTAAAAATAAACATTGATAAATTTGATTTAAATATTATAAATCTTATAGGATCCACTTTTATGATAATCTTGTTTCATTATTTAACATGCAATGCCATTATTTTTGTGTTACAAAAACCAATGTAAGGCATAATTTTCCATAGTTCTATAATTCTATTCGTAATCAAACAAAGTATGATAGATGTAATACACTAAATTTCCCATATTATAATCATCATACTCTACAAATATATCCCCTAAATCATGATTTATAGCAAGAATATATAACGATAAGGGGCTATTAGGAATAAGTGACATGAGAATAGGTGGTTACAATAAATATTATTTGATAGCATCAAAACATTTTTGAAAATTTTCATACTAAAAATACTTTGTGTCCTTTTTTAACAATCATGTAAAATGTTTAGTTTTTTCAATAATTTGAACTATGAAATGTCTGATTGCCAAACATCTGATTGCCTGATTTTATCCTTGTAAAGACTGTAGTCATTTTAGTCCCTTTGGTGGAGGCATGTCTAAAATAGATTTTAACTTTTTAGGATCCACTTAAATTCCTTGTTTAGGGATGATGCGTCCTAATAAATTTTTATAAGTTACATCAAATACAAATATATATGGATTTAATCATACATTGTATTTAGTAAACACTCAAAATTTTTGTGTAAAAGAATGGCAGGATTTCCTCATTGTTTGGATTTAGACAATAAATCATCAACATAAGATGCTACTATATTTTTTATATAATCATGAAAAATATGTGTCATAGCACAATGATAAGCAAATATAACATTATTTAATCTAAAATACATGATTCTACAATAATTTGTTTTCCAAAGGTGTAATAAAGGAAGTTTTTTATTAATCTTAGAGTTTAATTTTGAATTGATTATATTTGAAAAATCCATCCATGAATGATAAAATCTCATATTTTTATTTGGAATCTAAAATATTTTCAATATTTAGAAAAGGGAAGTCATATTTTGGATAAGCTTTATTTAAATCCAGGTAATTTGTGTAACATGTGATGTCTCCATTAGGTTTTGTAATATAAAATATGTTGGATACCCATGAAGGATAATAAATAACTCTAATAAATCCTACTTCAAGTAATTTTTAAATTTATTTATTTGATACTAATACCACTTTAGGATATGCATCTTTTGGATTTTTTGTTTAGAAAATTATGCATTTAGATATAGTATTATATTATGCATTGCTATTGCAATATCTATACCTAGAATGTCTAAATAATTATAAGCAAATAACTCTAAATAATATTTTAAACCTTGCGACAAATATATATCTTCCTTATTTAAAAAAAAATACTAATAATACTAGTCACATATATTTATTTGTTCCAATTGAAATTTACAATTTCCTCTTTAAGTAAAGTTGATCTATCTTTGACATAGGGTGTTATAGGAATAGTATTTCAATCATTGAGTTGGATTTGTGTATTAGATTCATTAGTTTCTCCAAAATATGCATGAGAGATAATAGTATGAGGAAACCTATTATTATATTAGAAGGTAGGATATCCCCATATACACCCAAAAATTCTAAGATAGTTTCACCATTATAAAATTCACTCAATGTTGGAATTTATGGTGAAGCTATATCATCTAACATGTATGGGTACATCGATATTTATGTTGATGAAGAATGAGCCTTTTGTGTTGGATCAACTTTGAATAAATGTGTAGGAATAGTAAATGGTGTGTACGAATCCCTCTTTTATTAACATGAATCTTTAGAATAACCTAATCGTTTTCATCATTTTGGTTGAATCATTTGAATAGGAAAATAAAATACCTTGTGCATATGCACCTAACCCTTGTATTGTATATCCCATTTGTTTTTTAAATATGTAAACCAAATCCATACTTAATGTATTTAACTAGTGATTTTATTAAAGTAATTAATGTAATTTTTGGTTCAATTGATTATGATTCTTTCACATGTATTTTTATATGAGGAATATAATGATCTTTGACTTACATAATCGGATAATACTTGAATGGCTCTTTGTCCAATGGGCACGTATAAATTTATCCTTGATAAATGAACTTGAGGAACACATGGATCGTATATGGTACAACATAACTTTCATGAATCCATGGTATTCATAGTAATCTATTGTAATTTAGATAATTTTGCATAACTTAACACACTGTATCCACTGTTCTAGGGCCCACTATAATAGACAATGAAATTTGTCCAATAATTTCCTTTGGATATTATCAAATCATCAAATGTTAAAATCATTAACTTATATACCTATTAATATTATGATATATATATTTTAAATATTTAATCTTGATCCAAGAATAATCAAATCTCTTTTGAATGCCTTATTATGAATTCATACTTGAATATATAATGCAAGGTGCACATTTATTATATACATGAGAGGTAGATATTATTTTTGAAAGGAGATATTTGTTTAATCCATATTAATTTATTAAATATATAATAAAAACAATAGGCTCCACATAGTTTGGTATGATTGTTTCTTTTAATGTTGTATAAATGAGTGCTTTATAAATATTTATTATTTGAAGTAAATGTAATAAAGAAATCTTTGAATTAGTATGTTGTAATTGATCCAAAATATCATGTAAACCTTAGTTTTATTTGTGGGATGTGGAGGGGGTTGAGGAGGATTGGTATAATGGAAATGATTTCTCATCCCCTTTGTGTAGTCATTGCCATACACAAATTATGTATATTTTAACAAACCATGAAAGATGAGGAGATTTTTCATTAAGTATTTGATCTTTGTTATATTTTATTTGATTTATTACATGATTGTTTATAATATTAATTATTAATTTAAGACAAAATGTAATGGAAAATAAAACAACATTAAACCAAAAAATGCTCATATAATGCAACCATACTTATGTTACAAAGTGAAAAAGAGAGTTATAGAAAAAAATACAATGTAGCTCCTTAAAAAAAGGAAAATTGTTGTGCATGGAGATTTGTAAATTTTGATGAAAATTAAGTTCAAAATGAAATGCTTTAGGTTTTATATATCATATCCAAGTTCAAAATAAAATTATTTTAGTGTTAATTATTGAATTTGAGGTCAAAAATAATATTTTTTAGTGATAGATTTAAATCCGAATTCGAAAGAATATTATTTTAGTATTAGCTGTTTAGAAATTTATCTAAGCCCAAAGAATTTATTTTGAAGTAATCCTTAAATGAAAAAATGGGTTCAAAAATATGTTTTACCTAAATTTGGATTAATATGTGAATTAACCCTAATTTATACAAATTGAGTGGAATATAAAAGTATATTGGAAATTAACTTGTGACAAGAAGAATAAGTGTAAAGACTGAAGTCAACAAAGTGAAATTGATTGAAAAAATAATAAATATAAATGAAATGAAAAAAATTATTTGTTTTTACCTTAAATATGATTATATTTATTGACACACAAATGAATCAGGAAAACAAGAGTAGACCCCACAAGTTCCCAAAAACTAGAACTTAAAGTAAATAAGGTCAAGACCATCCCATTTAGGTTAGGACTGACTACCACTTCTATCTTGAATTGGAAGATATTGACCCTTGTATAAAAATATTAATATCAGGTCATGATCATCTCTAATAGCTTTAATTAGGTATATATGTGGATATTTGACCTTTGGAAGTGTGTGAAAAACCTTAAAATAGCTTACCCAAAGTTAAACCCACAATAGGTCTTACAATGATTGAAAACCTATAAATAGAAAAGAGGGGGTTTAATGGGTTGATTTGACCCCAATCACCCCCATGATGACTGAATGTTGCTTACATATCCAATACTCTGAATATGTAATTCAAGCCCTTGTATTTCTCTCACTTAGAGTGTTTTATGAATTTATGCTCTTTTGACTATACAAATGTATTTAGGGATGGCTTGAATAGTTGATATGCTTTGCTTTAACTCTAATAAACATGATCTATACTTGACTAAGGACTAATTCAAGTGATTAGAATCATATTTTTTAATAATAAGGAAACTTTACTCAATGTGCAACAATGTAAGTATACCTTTGTATTTAAATTGCTAAGTGATTGAATATGTGACTTAAGTGTGCCTTTGTATAAATTCAAAAGGGGAAACCACACACTAGGAATATTAAAAAAATAGATTAAAAAGTAAGAGAGGATTTAATTTTGAAATTTTATCATTATAGGACCAAGGATATAAACATCCCATAGGGGACAATAATGCATGCCACTATTGTCCCCTACTAGATGTTTTTGTCTTTTAGGGAAAAGTGTGGATTTTGGGTCTAAATCTATACATAAAAATGGTTAGAGGTTGTTTTAGCTATCATAACATTTTTTGGGTTTTAAATATAAATTTAATAATAAAATAGGTCAATGCAAGTGCTTATAAGATAGGGTGAGGTAGTAAAACAGGTCTTGATAAGTGCACAAGTTAATTAAAGTTTAATAGGGCCAAACATGACATAATCAAGTATCCATGACAAGATTTATGTATATATAGGAACTAAAATATGGTATCTAACACTTGGAAATGTCAATCTTAACCCAAAATTATCCTACATGACATATGTGTCTCTAAAATTTTATCATTCACCATTCCCACACACATGCATGTTAGTTTTGAGCCCAACATTTCCTAAGTTGGTATCAATCACCTATAAGAACCTCTCAATATATGTTAAATCCATTAAATATCATAATCATAAATTTAGAGATTACCATATTACAATTTTTCTCTCCCAGATAATAACATCATAGTAAAACAATAACATCAACATTACTGTCCCAAGGTTGAAGTTACCACCCTTTACCTAGAAATGATTATAATAAATATGAAACCCTTCCTATAGGTCTGAATACCTAACATGTCTATGACACATGAAATTACCCAATTGAGGGATAATAAATATAAATAACGGTCAAAATTATTCACCATTTGGAATTTTCAAGAACTTATCAAGTATACTAATGCAAATTAAGAAAATTATCTTAATTCTTCCCAAATTATAAATCAAGTACTAGGAGAAGTCAAAAAAAAAGTTTTAAAAACATTAATCTAGGTCATGTTATAACATATTCAATATCAAATCCATATTTGTAAGTTCATCCATATAGCAAAAGATAAAAATTTCATATTCACACGAAGGGGAAAAACTACATGTGGCTTGACTTCCCTCTCGAATGAAGTATTGGATATGTAGGCCTTGATCAATCATGAATGAGGATGATTGGGGTTATATTAGACCATTTAAAATTCATCAATTTTTATATATTTTCATCCTTAAAAACTAAAATTAGGGTTCCAAGGATAAGGAAGATGATTTATAGAGTTACACATGCAATCAAAGGTCACATATTACATATATAGGGACATATTAGACTAGTGCATCTCATTATATATTAAAAGAGAAAAACATATACCAATGATAGTAACATCAACATCAGTCACTAATATCAAAATTTTTATCTAGACTTGATGATGGTGACCCTACTTGCATACAAACACAATTTTATATTTAAAAGAATCACATGCCTGAATCTATTATCAAAGCATAGTTACAATCAATCAATCAAATAGTAATGCTAAGTTTTTCAATCTCCTTGGTGTTTTACATAAATACAAAATTATAGTATAATATCTATAGTAGTCAGTGACATTCATTTTTTTTCTTGATTTCCATATGTTATAATCTGAATTAATTCTATCATTTTAGCTTATTGTGATTCACACCAAAAAAATAAAATAGGGGTAATAATCATACAACATTCAAATGCCATGTTATACACCTAATTTTGGTTCAATACAAGTTAATTTCTATGGTATTAGTATATTTATGTGAACTCTAGATCATTGGTTTTGATTAGGCTCATATTGGCACACATTTCTTGTGTTTGTATTTACATTTGATATGTTCTTTTCAATTTATTTCATTTGTGATAGTTTCAACTATATGTTTCTCTAGTTGATTTTATTTACTTATTCATGTGGCAATGCCTCCTTTATATTCTACATTATTTCTCTTTCTCTCTCCTCCTATTTGTTTTTATCTCTTTCCTCCTTTTTTCCTTCTAGACCATATCACAATGAACCTAGATAACCATGAACATACAACTAATTTATTTGTCTGACCAACAATGTATGGTGACATTCTTGGCCTAAAAAACAACATACTACATACTTGGTCAATTTATTAATTAGGTACTTTGACCCTTATTTTTGGGTATCCCAATTTTTGTGACTATTTTTCTTGGCTTATAATTTCTATTGAGTCTCAGCTTGCATGTCAATAGGGTCTTAATTTTAAATCAATAATTTTATAAATACATTTTAGTGCAATAGTGAATTTAGGTACAAGAAAGTTTCACTAGATATATATAATGAAATTTTAAAAGAAAGGATTTAATTTATTAAATTAACCTCTTCCACCAAAATCAAAATTAATCACTTAGTGAAAGAGCATATAACATTTATTGGTTATTATATTCCTTGAAGAATAAGGGTTGGGACACTTACATTGCATAAAAATATATGTTGAATTTCATTATAATTGAGTGTTGATTACCATGCTATCAAATTCATATGGGTATAATAATAATTGAGGAATAACACAACCCCCACCAATTCACCTCTCTAGTTTTTATGGATTTTAAAGGTGTTATGAATGAATTAGGGTTTCAAAAAAGGAGATAATTTTTTGAAGATATTTTCAAAAGTGTTAAAGAGTGAGTGTAGTTTCTGAAGCACAAGAGTAGAGGAAAAGGTCATCAAAATTATTTTATATAATATTATAGTAACTGGGAACCTATTGTATAGTCTTGGTAGTGCTAGGGTATGAGTGTATGGTTTTTGTCATGTAGGTAAAGTTCTTTTTCTGGTCTACATTAACTTTTTGACTTATTTTTATCTATTTTAATCTTTAAAGTACCTATATATTTTCACTAATTAGGAATTCTCTTAAGAACCTCCTCTTTTCACTTGTTAATTATTCTAGAATATTCTTTTACATGATTAGGTCTAATGTCTTTTTTTATAGTAGGTTAAATATAAATAACTCTCAATTAAACTTGTTTATAGGTAGATGTATTGCATGTTATTGTAAAACCACTTTCTCATATTAAATTTTGGTAACCCAAACATAAAAGTATCCAAAAATTTTACTCAAATATCTTTAGGGATCCTCCCATATAATAACTTTGAATAACATCCCAACTGGAATGTATCTCCTCCATCACAACTCTCATATCCCTAATTTAAATTTATAAAAATGACTAAATATACTCTAAGGTCCCTATCATCTCTTTAGTCAGTAATCAAAATGTATATGTATCACTATTCTACTACTTAAATAGAGATGTCATTATATAAATATCATATTTCATAGCCCATAACTAACCCACATGACCTAATCCAATGGAATCTAGATGATTCCACTTTGTAACATCTAATCCAAGAGCCTGAATGGAAAATATCACATATCCATGCCAAAACTCATGAAAATAGATCTTATTTTTCATCAAAAAGCCAAAGACAAATAATTAATGAATAATCCAAATTTGATATATCCATTTAGTTGCAAAATAAAATAGAATTTGTGATTAAAAATTATAAAATTCCATTGTAATTGAAAAACATATATTTTATGTTAAATTCCCTACAAAGATTTTAGTATAACTAAGAATGCACTATTCAAAAATTGGCTAAAATGGTTCCCATTTTATTTATAGCATTATCTAAATTTTTATAAAATTACTCTATCAACATTAAAAATAAGCATTTTATAATGCCCACTATTCCTCTATGACATCTTACAACCACCTCTCATGCACTCGCTCTAGTCTTTATCATATCACACCTCATCATAGTGCCATATTTCTTTCCCATTACTCTTAGTAACAAAATAAGTGAGTTCAAATGGATTACGATTTCTATTTTGAATTTGACCTTCACTTTATATACCAAGTATGTTATATTGTTATATTTACTAGTGAAATTACTATAATCAATTAACAATTAATACAAATTGAGTGTTATTAGATGGCATAACATTTTATGCATCTTAAAAAATTGTGAAATATCTCATACATTTTTTACATCATTTTTGGGGGAAAAATAACCTTAAGAATCATGTTTTTATATCTAATAAATATTTTGATCACTTGGGGTACACCATTTTCATGCTATGTCTCTTTATCTTTCCCATAATATGAAAAACCATTATTATGCTTACACCAATAATATCTTACACATTTGATGGCATATTTATTATTGGTTCTCTTTTTTTTATAAGAGGCATGTTATTCTTATGCTTACATTAACTATACCTCACCCATAAGAATTCCTAGTATCTATTTTAATAACCATAGTTTCATCCTTATTGATATTAGTGAGTTCAAAAGATCATGCATACCTACAAGACCATCCAAAAAATGATCTGGGGGAGGATCCAATATAATCTAAAAGTCATAGCCTTAGTGATGATTTTTCAAACCATATCATAGAGGGAAAATGGTATAAAATTATTCATTGAATCAACATTTGGTTTCTTAGAGATAATGGGAATAAAGTTGAAATTGAATTCCTTCAACATCTTTATCAACTTTATGGATTCAGTCACTACTTTACAAACATCCATTTTGATAATGTCCTACACATGCTAGAATAAACCTAGGGGAAATCCATCCCATCTTATGAAATTATCTCTTTGCATACTCCAAAGCGCATACTTAATTTTTTACTTAGAGAAAAAATCCATAGGAGTGGTGTCTTGAGCCTTAGAAACAAAGGAGGGTGTTAAGGTCAACAATTCTTGTTGGAACCTATTCCTATATTTTTTATCCTCTATAAAAATAAGTTAAATAAACTAGATTGTTTCCTTTCTAAATTTAGATAAATCGTGATTGAGGTGACCATCCCCTTTTTTAAGACAAGTAATCATATTATAGTTCCTTATTAAAATAATAGTTTTGTCGAAGAAATTTGTATTTATATGATTTTAGTTGAGTTAGTTTTATATTTATTTTTTAATTAAAAATAAAATTCTCTTTTTATAAAATAGCTTGATGTTGAGTAAGGAAAAAAATCCATTAGAAGGGATAAACAATCATGACTAAGGATCTAAATAGATTCATGAAGATATTCAATTATTGCTTCAATAGTCTCTCCTTAAATATATTTCCAAATACATTGTTATTACAATCTTTAATTTAGATTATGTCTCACATTTTTTAGCTTACAAGCAAGAGATAACATCTTATAACTATTTACATGGGTCTTATCTTTCCACCATTATTTCAATTTATCCATTAACATTTTATATTTTAACCACTTGAACACAAATAAGAGAGAAGTGCCTACTAGAGAGAAGTCCTTTTTTTAATACAAGAGAGATAGGCATGTGATATAACCCTGAAGTCTTGAGAATAAACAATTCCATCTACCAAGATTTATTCATCCATTTGTTAGATAATAAGAATATGTCAATTATTTCAATAATATTACCAAAACCAACCCTTCTATTTGTCCAAGAAAACTTCCCAAATATAGATTTGAATTCCACAAGGTTGTTCTTGTCTAAAAAGTGAATACAATCATTTGTAATGTGTTTGGAAAGTTATCCCTCTTATCTTTTCAGACTTCTCAAGGATACAATTAAAATCGTCCATAATTATGAAAAACTCATTAGGGTATTGGTATAAGAAAATCGAAAATTTTGACTAGATTGTTGGAAGGTGAAGTGTATGTTCTTTATTTTCCTTCTTTTTTATGTGTTTTTTTTCCTAAAAAATGTTGTTTTAGGTAGTAAAAAAATGAATGACATTGAAAAAAAATTGTAAATAATTAGAGTAAAACACCCATACACCAAATATATTACATTAATGTAAGTATGTTACTACATATAGAGTTTTATTCATTTTTTTCTTTAAATAGTTGTTGCTCTATTTTATGAGATCTAGAACTTTGTTTTTACATAAATGATATCCCATATCGTATTGTAGAGATTTATTTTTACATCTATAATCAAAATTCAAGTAAAATATATTTCATAAATGGTATGTTCTTATTGAGTGGAGGAATAAATATGCATTTAATGAAATATATCCTTAAAAAATCTTGTGTTGAAAAAGCTATGAGAAATAAATGTGAGTAGGAAATATTGGATAGTCCAACACTCCCCCTTAATATTGAAAATAATGTATCACTAGAGTGATATTTTAACATCAATGATGCTTAGACTATCTTTTATATGCTCAAAAGTTTATTTTGATAATGCTTTAGTAAATATATTAACACATTGATCTTCAAATCTAAAAAATTCTACATATATTTATCCATTGTTGTCTATCTCTTTGATGAAATGACATCTTGTGTCAATGTGTTTGCTCTTTTTATGACAAATGTGATTTCAATGAAAATTCAATTACCAATTTTTTATCATTAAATATATCTTTAGCCTCTCCCTGATCATACATCAAGTCCAAAAAGCCTCTTCTTATCCACACTACTTGACATGCTATTATTGTGGTTACTACATATTATGCTTCAACTAATGAAAAAGTGACATTGGTATAATTATTGGAGGCCCATGAAACTCCACTTGAATTAAATATTAAAATATAATAGGGCATTCTCTTTCTATAATCAATACTTTTGGCATAATCACTGTTAGTGTAACTTATCAACTTAAAATCAACCAATGTTAAATACAAAATTCCAAGATTTTTTTATTTCACTAACATATCTCAATATTATTTTCCCATCTTTCCATTGATAATTTTTTTATGACTCCATGAACCTTAAAGTTAGGATTAATACATACATGATGATAGGCCTTGTGGCTACCATGTACATTAGACTATCAATAAGTACTTTTTAAAATGTTGGATCTACATTGGAGCCCTTATCTTCTTTATTGAATTTCAATTATGTGGCAATTGGTGTCGATGTTGGATTTAAATTCACCATTATAAATCTCTTAAAAATATTAGTTGCATATTTTGATTTAAAAATGAAAATCCCATCATTTGTTTAACTTACCTCAATTCCAAGAAAATACTTCACCAGTCCAAAATCATTCATTCAAATTATTTCTTCATTTCTAATTTGAACAACTAAATTTAAAAATATCCTTTAAATATCAAGTCATAAAAATATAAACACACCATGAAAATTTGACCTTGACCATTTATTTTGATGTATAGTTTTAGTTTTATACTAAATTTATTAAATCAATTCTTAAAAAAATAAGAATCAATCCTACTATACCAAGCTCTTGGAGTTTTCTTGATTCCATGCAATGATTTCCTTAAATTATAAACTTTGTGTTCTTGACCCAAATTTTCATATCTAGGTGGTCATTTCACATAAAATCCTTCTTATAATATCCCATTCAGAAATGCTAATTTGATATCCATTTGATAAAATTTCCATTTGTTTTGAGATGTTATTCCTAATATAAATTTTATAATGTCTAATTTAGCTATTGGATCAAAATTCTCATTATAATCGATTTCGAGTTGTTACGAAAAACATTTTACAACAAAACTTACTTTATGTTTCTCAACATTTCCTTCAGCATTTAATTTGTTCTTCTAGACCCAAATTAACACTAATTATTTCTTTTCCTTATAGAATATTTAAAATATCCTAGGTACAATTCTTCTCTATGGTATTAATTTCTTTATCAATGGATTTCAACCATTTTTAATTTTTAATTTATTCTTCAAAAAACATATAATCAAATTGCAAAAATAATATAAAACTAGAAAATAAGTCATAATAATTAAATCCTTGAGTTTCATCATAGATCTCCTTCAAACTTATCATCCTCTAAGACCTTAAATATGTTAGAGTGGGATCTAGGGTATTGCTAGTGTAATACTTATAAGGAATTATAGTGACTACATTCCCTAAACCTTCACCATAAAGATATGTTATGATGATAGTGTGTTTATTATGAAAGGTGTTGGTGAAAGGATACTTGGTGAGGTTGGAATGAAACTTGAAGGTGTTACTAGAGTTATACCTTGTGGATTTGAATGAATACTTGATGCCACCTTTATATTTGATGACTCAATTTCATTTCAAGATATTGCTATTGAAATAGTTGTTGACTTTTCAATACTACCATCCAATGCTTCTTCTTCAATGAACTCAACATATCTACTAACTATCACTTTTTTTTTATTAAATTATATAGCTTGTAGGATTTCGTCTACTCTCTATATCCAACAAAAATACATCTTTCTCACTTATCATCCAATTTCTTCCTTCTTTCATCTGGAACATGAGCATATGCCACACAAACAAAAAATTTCAAATGAGCAACAATATGCTTATTTCCACTCCATGATTATTGAATCATTACTCTATCTTTTACACTCTTTCTAGGGAATGGTTCAATATTAAGACTACATGAGCTATAACTTCTACCCAAAATTCATTTGATAAATGTTTGGATTTCAACATGCTTCTATCCATTTCCATGAATGTTCCATTATTAATTTTTGTAAAACCATTCTACTATGGTGTATATTTAACAATAAATTATTTATTAATTTCATGTACCTTGAAAAAAAAATTAAACTAATTTGACACATACTCTCCTCCTCTATCTATTCTCAATACTTTTATGAAATATCCACTTTGATTTCCAACTATGACTTTAAACTCTTATAAAACACCAAATTATTCTAATTTATATTTCAACAAATAAACCCAACTCTTTTATCTTAAATCATCATTGAAGGTAGAAAATATAATTTTTCACCAATAGAAGGTGTTTGCATATTTACAAATAGATATTAATGAAAATTATCAAAAGGATCATTAGATTGATATGACTTATCAATAAGGAGGGATTATCTATGTTGTTTCCCTATAATACAAGCTTCAATTTTTTTTTAGGTTGTTATATAAAAGGAAAACCACTTACCATATTCTTCTTGTGCAAAAATTTTAAACCAATAAAGATTAAATGTCCAAACCTCAAATGAAAAAGCCAATTTAATATGTTATGACAAATTTGAATGAAACTGGATTAATCCTTCTGTGAAACCTTAAAAATTTGAATATGAGAAATTTGGATGTATACGTCATTTAGTGACACTTAAAGCATATGAAAATTATATTTCATTTTGAATTTTCAAGGGATACATTCTATTTTTTTTTTTTTATCATTTTAACTTTTGCAATGATTTTATTATTTAGATTTATATCCAAAAATCACATTTTCTCCATGATCAAAATGAAATCTATACCCCTTATTTACAAGTTGTCCAATGCTCATTAGAATATGTTTGAGTTCAAGAATATATTACACATTTGTAATGTGTTTTTTTAACCTTTATTTCTTTTAATGTTTATGCTTCTATGTTTAAAAACATGTCTTTCCATTCATTAATACGATTACTACATCTTTTATCTAAGAACCATACATATTTATTCCTTTCGAGCAACATTACAAATAATTGGACCTTTATTTTCATTTTTAATCTAATTTTATCTAGGAAAATGTGTATTTTATCTACTCATGTCAAATTACTTCTTCCTATACTCATTTACATTATGTCCATTTTTTATACATTAATGACATTGAACATGGGATTTATCATACCTATGCCCATGAGAGTGATTATGGATGATACTCTTCCTCTTCCAATTATAGTATAGAAATTTATGTTTGGACTTGATCTTCCACATCATGAAATGTGTTTGATCTTATTCCTCTTGTAAAATATCTTCATTTGTCTCTACTGAAATTTGATCTTCCTCTTCCTCTACTATTATTAATGGAAACTTGTGTTTTAAATGCATGTTCAAGGGGATACCTTGATATTATATTCATTATTTTCTCATGGGTTTGTAAGGGTCCCATAAACTCATCAATGTATAACTGTGATAGGTATTTTGACTCTTTAGTTGCCACTAAAATGGAATCAAACCCAATAGGTAGAATTATATATGTATTTTTTATAAAACCTTTTGATAATCTAATGTCTCTCCATGAGTCTTGACTAGATTAGATAATCCCATTACATTGGTAAAAAACACATTGTTTGAATTTGAGTCTTTTATATGTAGATCTTAAATTTTTCCTAAACATTTGCAACTTAGCCATTAAAAGCTTACTAGTACCTTGATATACTTTTTGTAGGCTTTCCTAACATTAGTTGGATATGGTTTTTGTTGTAACTCTTAGTAAGATTGATTCATTTATGGATTTTTGTAAAATTAGAAAGGCCTTTTCATCCTTTTCTTTTTTCTCTTTCAATACATCCTTAATTTCTTATGAAAATTCATTGAGTGCCACCTAATTTTCTAGTTTTAGAAACCCATTTTTAACCAATCCCACACATCTTGAGATAAAAAGATTGTCTTCATTTTAATACTCTATAAATCATAATTTTCTCCACTGAAAATAGAGATTTGAGGTTGAGTGAGGTTTATTCCACTTACAATTTCCATGACTAAACTAAGCTATTGAACTCCATGCCAAAGGTCTGATGCAAATTTGCTAAAAGTTGAAATTTATGTACTCTATTTTCCTTCTTTTTATGTGTTCTATTTTTCTCTAAAATACTATTGTAGGTAGTTTCAAAATGAATGATATTGAAATTAAAAAAAATAAGATAATAATAATAAAACACTTATACACCAAAAATATTATATTAATAAAAGTACTTTTTTGCAGAGAGTTCTATTGATTTTTAAAAAATATCTTTATATAGCTACTTTTGTTTTTATGAGCTTTAACACTTTTTGTCACATAACTAGTAGCCCATATCAAAATTTATAGATTTATTTTTACATATACAATAAAAGGTAGGTAAAAAATCTTTCATAATTATTACATCCTATATGAGTGAAGGAATAAATATGTATTTAATAAAAAATATACTTCAAAAATTACGTTGAAAAAATTGTGAGCAATAAATGTGAACATGCAAGATTAAATATTCAAACACAAATAACATATTTTAGAAGAGGGATTTGAAGAGAATAAAAATTAACATTTATTATGAAAATTTATTTCAAATATTGGATTTTAAGACAACCATTTTTAAGTAGATTGTGTTGAAATCCTATGCATTGAATTTCTATTCCACAAAATTAAAACTCTTCCAGAAGCACCTTAGTCAATGGAATTCCCTTTTAATTTGCTTATTAATTCACAAAAATCCTTTTGAAGTATGGTTTTATGAATCACAACATGTGTTAATTTAATTTGGATTTGCCTTTTCAACATACTCCATTTGTTAGGGGATTCCAAATCCTAACATCTGAGATAATATTTTGATGATGCTTGGGAAGAGATTGTCTTTAAATTTGCATGATTTGCATGTGTGATTATTTATTTTTATTATTTAAAGGAAACAAAGAATAAAGTTTAATTAATTATATTTTCTTGTTTCAAAATAAAAGTGCAATAAGTATTAAAAAATAGTCCCAATATGTCATCTCTTATACACAACTAAGAGAGAGAGAAACAAAACATGCTAAAGACCTAGTTGATACACTTTTTTGAAGCTAGGCATAAGGATAAAAAAATATGCTGATTAAAAATATTAACAAGTAAGAACAAAGGAAATCAAAACATGATTCAATGTTCACACAAATATCATATTCATTAAATAATTCAAAACACTACCAAACTAATTACAAACTTTGACTGTTACAACTATTGCTATTTAGATACACACAACAAACTTTTATATTGAACTTACTATTGTTAGGACTTATATTGTATGCTTCTATAAACACTAACTATGTTTTCTCTTTGTATTATGCACCTTAAATCTGTTGTTCACAAACATATGTAGACCACTATATATTTACTCTGTTGTTCTTTTATTTCACTTTACACAGGGTCCTACTATTATTTATATCTTCTTACTCACATTCTATTCTCTTTTTTTAGAATGCTATTATTCTTATTTTTCTGCCCCTTCATTGTCTTCTTTCTTTTGGCTACTTCTACACCTTATCTATCTCCTTGCTTACATTTATTTTCTCATTCTAATTTGTCTTATACCTTTCTCATTTGATTTTCTACCCAACTCAAATGAATTACAAAATAAATTCAAAATTCAAATTATAAGCATTTAATTAAAGTAGCTAATTTTAAACGATTGTATGGGATTCCTAGAGCTAGCAAAGGGTAAGTGGAAGAAGGTGAGATTAAATATTTTTAACACACCCCCTTAATATTTGAATTATTTCCATACTTTGTAGATTGATTCTCAACCCAAAAAATGCCTTGAAAAATTCCTTTTAGCTTAAGTGGTTGCCTCCTGACAAATCTTTGAGCTAAACTATGCATCTTGGGAGCCATTTTGAGCATCTTTAGAGCCACCATATGAGTCTCTAGGGTTAGTGTTGTTTCATAAGTTGTATAACATATTTTTCAACTAACACTCTAATAAAATGATGCTTGAATGTTAAATGCTTGCTTTTACCATGAAAAATAGGATTCTTTGATAATGCAATGGAGGAAATGTTGTCACAAAATATAGTTTAAGGTCCTTGTTGATCCTCATGTAAATATGATAGGATTTTTTTGATCCATATGGCCTAATATGTTATTAAATTTATTTCCTTATACTCTACCTTAGCTATGGAAAGTGAAACTATGGTTTGTTTCTTTCGAGACAAATAAATGACACCTAAACCAAGATGAAACACATGCCTAGATGTAGTCTTGATATAGTCAACTAACTAAAAGTCATCTATGGATACATATAAAACTTCATAGCTTCTTGTGCCATTCACTTGTACCTCAAGATCCTCTTGCCTACTTTCCAATGTGTCTCTTTCGATGTCTCCATGAATCTAGATATGAAGATAACTACATACATGATATATTTTCTAGTTGTAGTCAAATACATTATAATTACCACTAAATAATTTGACCATGTGGAATTCACATTGTTGTTTTGATCTTCCTTGTGCAATTTCAAACTTGTTTTAGCTAGCATAGATAATGGTTTGTTGTCTAACATCCTAAACCTCTCCAATATCTCTTTTGCATACTTTTCATCACATATAAAGATGCCACTATCCATTTGCTTAACTTATATTCCAATAAATTTCTTTAATAAACCTAAATTAGTCATTTAAAACTTCTTATTATTTATTTTGAACTCTTCTATGAACTGATTTGTATTTATGGTGAATATTAGATCATCCACATACAAAAAAATAATCAAAACAATTTCATTGCTCACCTTAATGTATAGTGTAGGTTCACTATTGCTTTTTCTAAATCCCTTTCTCAATAAGTAAGAGTCTATTCATATGTTTTTACCATGCCCTTGGTGCTTGTTTGATCCCATACAATGATTTATTCAACCTATACACCTTGTTCTCATGTCCAAAAATCTTATAACCAGGTGGCTTCTCACATAAACCTATTCTTATAATACTCCATTCAAGAAGGCTAACTTGATATCCATTTGATGCACCTTTCATTTGTTTTGATCATCTATTGTAATGATTTTTCTCACCTTTTCTATACTTTCTATCGGGGAAAATGTCTCATTGTAGTCACTTCTAAGACTTTTCTTGTAGCCTTTCAAAACTAGCCTTATTTTATGTTTCTCTATCTTGCCTTTAGGAGTTGTTTTTGTTTTGTAAACCCATTTCACTCCATTAATCTCTTTTCCTACTGGAAGGTCAACTAGCTTCCATGTATAATTTTTATCTATGGCATGTATTTCTTCATTCATTGATTCACACCACTTGTTATCCTTAATTACTTCCTCAAAATATATAGGATAAGATCCTAAAAATAGAGAAAAATTCATTATTTCATCTTTGTTTTCTTCATACCTTAACTGCTCATAGACTTCTTATAATCTCCTTGTCCTTCTTACCTTGCAAATTACCGACTTTTGTTGGATGATGGTGATGATGTTGATTCATGAATTGATCCTTTTTGGTTACTATCACTAGATGAATCAACCCTTTGTGAAATATGTATCCAACTTGGTGTATGAGTGGTTGTACCACTTGCTAGTTTAGTTTCAATAAAGGGTCCTCTAACCCTTATTTGCATTTTCTATTCTTCTTATCTCTCTTCCCACATTCCATATTCGATGAAATAAACATCCCAACTGATTATAAGCTCCTTGGTGATCACCATACCAAACGAAAATACACTTCTCTTTTTTATCATCCCACTTTGTCCTTATTTGCTTGGGCACACGTGTATATGCCACACCAAAAAAAAAAGTTGTTCAACATTTGGGTTTTATTTGCTCTATGATTCTTGAAGGATCATATCATTTAAACTCTTAGTTATGCATATATTCAAATAATATATGACCATTATTATATCCTCATCCCAAAATTATTTAGGAAAACCTTTCATATTAAGCAATGTTCCTTCCCATCTCTTGGATGGTTTAGTTCTTCCTCTCCGCTACACCATTTTTTTGCAGTGTATGCCTAGCTATAAATTGATTTTTTATGCCATTTTCTATGTAAAAATTCATGAAATTATTTGTTATGTATTCTTCCCATCTATAATTTCTCAAAACCTTTATGCCACTTTGCTTCTCAACCATAGACTTGAACTATTTGAAGGTCTCAAATGCTTCTAATTTGTTCTTTAGAAAATACACCCATGGATTTCTACTAAATTCATATATGAATGTCATGAAATACATATTCTTAGATAAGGAGGGAGTATTCATAAGACCACATAGGTTTGAATGTATTAACTCAAGTGGAACTCTTGCTCTCCATGACTTACCCATGGGAAATGCACTCTTATGTTGCTTCTACAAAATGTAGCCTTCACACACTTTGTTTGGTTATTATATGAGGGGAAGCCCTCTCACAATTTTATTCTTGTAGATGAGGTTAAACCCGCCAAAACATAAATTCCCATACCTTAGGTGTCAAAGAGTAGACTTATCTACCACCATTATTTTGAACAATGTTATGATCTCACTTTGCATCTTCAAAAGAAACATCTTGTTAATTTTGTTATCTTGATATCTTCAATCTACCTATTACAACCACTCATATAAAATATGATACACTCTCCATCTTCAAATCTCACCCTATATCCTTTTTGAATAAGCTTCCCAATGCTAATTAGGTTGTGCTTCAACTTAGGCACATAGTGAACATCCTAAATTTGTCTTTTATCACCTTGATTTGCCATGTTGGGGACCTTATCATTGTTTCCCATATTTACCTATGAATTTATTGACTCATTAATGTGATTGAACTTGTCTTTTTTCCCACTCATATGGTTGGTACAACCACTATCCAAATATCATATCTCTCTAATACTTTGATCGATGATGTTACCTGTTATAAACAAATTTTCCCCTTTAACATTCATATTAGGATCAGCCTCTTATGCCTTAGAGAAACTTGCATTTTTCCTTTTCAAATCACATTATGTCTTTCTACACTCACTAGCATAATGTCCATACTTCTTTAAATAATAAATTTTTACATTAGAATTATCATAACTTTGGGTAGGACCACCTCTTGAAGTGTTGTTTCTCCTTCCTATTCCTCTTCCATTTGATTCCTGATGATTGTGTCTTCCACCTTCTTAACTATTTCAAGTTATTCCTCTACCTCTATTATTTGGTCTGCTCCCACTATCTCTCACATTCATATTTGTATTGAAATATTTTTCATTGGAGGAGGTAGATGACCTATTCAACATGTGTTCATGGGTTTGAAAGAAACTGACTAGTTCATCAACCACCATTTGTACAAAGAGTTTATAATCTTCAATTGTTACCACTATAGATTCAAATCTAATTAGAAGGCTCTATAACACCTTCTCAATGATTCTATGATCTTCAATAATATCTCCATTTGTCTTAATTTAATTAAAAATGGTCAATTTACATGTGAAGAAGTCATTGATAGACTCATTTCTCTCATTTTCAGGGTCTCAAAGTCCCTTCTTAACAACTTCAACTTGAAAAACCTCACCTTGTCACTACCTTGATAGGCATTTTGTAAAATGTCCCAAGCTTGTTTGAAGTGGGTAGCTACTGCTATCCTTGAAAATACTAAATCAACTAGTGCCATTTGGATGTAGATAAGATCCTTGGCACCCTTATTTCTATTCTCTTTCAACAAATTTCTTTATGCTTGAGTAAGGGTATTGAATGTTTTTTGGTTTGCAACTTTTGTATATCCACCCTCTATAGTTCCCATATCTCTTGTGAGCAAAATATTATCTCTATCTTGATGCACCATATATCATATCTATTTCTTTCAAATGTTGGAGATTACTACCGTGAACTACTAATTTCTTCCATGTCTTAAAACACCTTAAAAATGCCTTTGCTCTAATATTAGGTGTTGGAAAATAATCCCAAGATGATAACTCTGATACATAGATAGGAGAGAGAGAAATAAAACACACTAAATATCTATATATTTTACTTTTTTGAAGCTAGGGATAAGGGTGAAAAAACATGCTAATTAAAAAGTTAAACAAGCAAGAACATAAGAAAGCAAAACATGATTTAAATCTCATGCAATTTTGATATTCATATATTAATTCAAAACACTATAAACTGATTACAAACTCTAAATGTTATAGTTAATACTATTTAAATACACATAAGAAAATTCTATATTGAACTTACTAATGTTTTGAATTCTACTATATGCTACTGTAAACACTTTAACTTTGTCTTATCTTTGTATTATGCACCTTGGATTTGATGTTTAAAAATTTGTTCAAATTGTTGTAGATATTCATTGTTGTTCTAATGTTTCACCTTACACAATATGCTCCTATTATTTCTATCTTCTTAATCACATTCTATTCTTTATTTTTTAGACCATTGTTCTTATTTTTTTCACATTTACTATCTTCATTATACTGACTGATAATACAACATATCTATTTCCTTGATTACATTTTTTTTGGTATCATTCTACTTTTTATTATACCTATCTCCCTTGGTTTGCCACCCAGATCAAATGGATCACAAAATAAATTCAAAATTCAATTTCTAAGTATTTTATTATATCTCTAGAGTTGGGAGAGAGTAGGTGGAAGAGGGTGAGTTTAAAAGGTTACAAAGGATCTCTAGAGATGGAAGAGGGTATGTGGAAGAAGGTAAGATTAAATGTTTTTAATACTCCAAAGTATTAGATATGTCAACTTATTTATATTATTGGATGACATCTTGCATTATATTAAATAAACTTCTTACAATGCTTTTTTTTTTTTAATCTAATGAGAATTTTCTTGGAACTTTAATAAACATCCAAATTATAATCCACTTTGATTTGATTTTCCAAAATATTTTACCCCATAAAATTACTTTTTATCCAATTATTTGGGAAAGGTATTTGTCCTCCAACTCTTTCTTATCAAGGTTAGTGATGTTAAATGTATCGATTTGCATGTAATTTAGTTGGGAAAATCTTGCTAAATTTATAAGTGACTTTCGTCAAAAGTCTGGAACTTGCATAGCCATGAACAATTCCTTGTTTAACTAAACAAGTCCATCTTCAATAAAACTATAAACATGGACTAAATCCTCCTCCTCAGAGACCACAACATTATCCTTCATGTAATATTTTATTGTAGAAGCCAACTCATCACAACTCTTTTAGCCTTCCATTCAAAAAATACTTGTTAATACTATATACAAACATAGAAAATAATAATTATTAGTTCAGAGTTAAAACTTTTCCTCTTCATAATTGTCATTTCAAATATTTATGAAGAAATTTGTGTAGAAAAGAAAATTCATCAAATTTTAAGGACCATACCACTCTTGACCCATCATCAAGGAAAGATGGATTTTATGATATTGGATTATAAATTTGATCATGTCTTATCAATATTATTTGGATACTATAAATTTTAATTAATACTTGTGTTAAAATGAGTTGTATTTTTTTTGATGAAATAGAGTTACATTATTTAAAAAATAATAATTTAGGAGCATTTAGGTTTATAAACTCTTGCATCATTTAAAAATATGGGATTGTGTTCTTATGTACATTGATACACATTTGTCTTGTGTTATGATTTATGATATATATCAACAATGCTTCATGTCTGGAGGAAAATCAACATCAAGCTAAGGAAAATCATCAAGAGTTTCATAACACAAGGCAGTAAAGGAAGGATGGTTTTAGTTGTTTTCCATTTATTAGAATAAATTTTTACAAATCATGATGAAACTACCAAAATGATTTCATAATTTCCATGATGATTACATAACTACTAGTACGTAGGGAAAGATGATTTACCCTACATTAAGAAAACAAGTAAATCAACTACCCAAATCAAGAACACATGATGTTTGGACCATTTTCCAAGATAAAAGGAGTTCAATGAGAATGACAAGATGTCAATGTCAAGTCAACAATATTTTAGAATAGTGTTAGAGATTCACTTCATAAGATCAATAAATTTGGAGAGAAGAGCACAACTATAGAGAGGAGTATAGCTCCTAGAGTGAGAGAGTAGAACAAAGAGCTTGTTAAGTTGATGTATGCTAATGTAACCAATTTATTGAAATATTGAGATATTCTTCAAAGTCTTAGGGGGAAGGGAGAGTGTGTAATGTATACAATATAGATAGACACAAATAAAGAGAGTCTTTTGGTTTCCATTATGAGTCTTATGTTTGTGAGTGTCCTTGAGAGATATATAAGTGTAACATTTCTAAGGATGAAGGAAACCATTCACATGTCCCCCTCAATCCTATTTACATCAATTATTATTATAAAAAAGGTTCATCTTGTTGATCTATGTGTGAAGACTCTTAATGAGCCATTGTCAAATTTTGAAATAGAAACTTGTATTCAAGTGAAGATATGACACACAAATGCAATCCTGATGGAGGAATAGGATGACTAAGGGCACCTAGACTTACAGCTTTGGTAGAGATTTTGAGAGGAATGGAATTAAGATTGGGTACAATGGAGACAAAAAAAAGAGGAACACTTAATATGTAAGTGATGATGAAAAAGTAGACTCTCTGGAGATTGAAGTGGAAGAGATGGTGGATGGACCTAACTTAAATAGATTTATCATAACTATTAGTAATATGTGTAGTTTACCAAACTTGGATACCCATTATTATAGAGGAAGCTTGAGCCATGAAGAACTAATATATTGGACCATAGAAATGAGTGAATGATATGAATATGAGTTAATTAAAGACCTCAAGATGGTAAAAATTCCCTGCACCAAACTTAAAGGTCGCACATACTTGTGGTGTGATCATCTACAACTACAAAGGGAGAGAAAAGGTAAATATAAATCAAAACTTAGAGGAGGATGGTCACAAATCTAAAATATGATTTCTTTCATGTTATCAAATGTGTTTGTTCAATAAGTAGCCATATTAGAGGTAAAAGGAGTTATGGGTGAAATAATTCATAAATGAGTTATACAAGTTGAATATTAGAGATGGTCATATTGAAGATGATAAAGAAAACAAATCAAGGTCTGTAAATGGACATTGTATTTCCATTCAAGATGAGTTTGGAATGTTTAGGGTGAATTCATTGGAATAATCCTATCAATGTGATTTAAGGTAGAAGAAAATCCTCATAGAAGGCAACAAATGAACTCTATATGTAGATGAAGTATCTCAAGAGGAAGGATGAAAAATAATTATGGAAGAGGAAAACATATTCATGAAGGTGAATTAAGTAATTAAAAAATAAAAATTAGACCAAAGACGAAGAGGTTTTATTCTAAAGGTAGAGTCTACTTTGGAAGAGAAAGAGGTAAATGATTTAAGGGTAACTGCTTTGAATGTGAATAAGTTGGGAATAAATCATTTAAGTTCCAAAAATTATTTGAGAATATCCATGAGAAGACTAAATCAAGAAATTATATTGCTCATGTAGATGCAGAGAGTATTAGATCCCTAGTACATATAAAAGATTCAAATCATGGTGAAGTTATTGTGTACCTAAACACAACATATATTTATATCATTAGTTTAGAATTAATTTTATTATGTTATATTTTGGGTAGCTAGACTTAATGAAGGTTTATAGCATGATTTATCCATGAGATAATTAGGATTCCTAATGATTTAATATAAAAGAAGATAAACCATAAATAATGTATATTTTCAAGAATATCTAGTCAATGCAAGAAATAGACATCATTATGTGAGGGATATTTTATTATAAGCATATTTATAGGTTCAATCCACCCTTGGGGAAGTAGGTGCTCCCATTCATTCATTGATCAATATTTATTATCAAAGGTAAAGAGGATTTTTTGAAAGGGACTCTACCTTTTTAAACTGGAACTGTAGTCTAAGCCAAAATAACCAAAATATACAAAAAAATACTACTCAATGAAAAAAAAAATTAAATAGTTGGATCACAACTATCACACAATAATAACAAAGCAAAATAAGATGCCAAAGGTCCCTAAGACCCTCTTGAATGATTTATTTTTGTGATTTGAGAGTCATGCAAATCTTCCAATATCTTCTATCCATTCCTTTTCTTTTTATTATTGAAAATCATCCAATCACCATCTTCACCTACTTTAGGGAAGATAATAATGGCCACTTATAAAACATTAGCCGATTATATATTTTTAATGGATTATAAGATATCTAATCCTCGACCATATTTGATGAATTAATATTTATTTTTGATACAAGTTCAACCTTTAACAAGGCACCGTCGATCACATTCCTTCTCCTTTATTGGATAATCCACACAAGGCTTACTAATTTTATGCATTAATTACATGAATTCTTCTAGTGTTTCCAGAACTTCACTCTCATTATCTAAGTTGTGATTACTTTTAGAACTATTAATGTAATAATTTTCCTCCTCTAGGGGAGGTTCATTTCACCATGAAACCCGAAATCTATGCTTAACCATAGCACACCATTTAGCTAGATAACATGTTTCAAATCACTTATAGTAGTGAAAGGGAAATCCCATGTAATTAAGTAGTTGTTTCCACTTCCATTCCTGAATCCTCAACTTAATATGAGTTAGAAGATTTTCTAAAATATTAAGATTGACTAAAATGTGGGAAAAAGTATAATGTTGCATTTATTATAAAGATGGATATGTGGATAAAAATCATCCTAAAGAATTCCCAATGGATTTAAAATAATAATTATTCCATAATTGGAAGGGGAGATGAGGTAATCTAACCCATGTTGGTATGATATTAAAGGATTCAGTGATTGGGTCAAATGAAGGAATCCAAAGCTTAAATTGAAGAAAGCTTTAGCCCCAAATCTAAACCTTGTCATGAAATATTTCTCTTCTATCATTAACAAGGTTAAAAACAGCTACAAGAAAAACATTGGCACAAGGAAAGAGTTTGAGGTTATCTTCCATGATGGGATTCCATTATTGTTCAATCCATCCCTGAAGCTTAACTAATGAAGGCCAAAAATAGAAAATTTATAGATCATCCCTCTACTTAACTATACCTACTCTCATTTTAGTATCTTTTTTAGGTCTTCCCCTTCAAAATATATTTAGGGTTTGGATATAGTAGGGTCGATTGTCCTTCTAGATTATTTTTTCACCAAATCATCAAAATAAAAGCAAACCTTCTCAGCAAAATCAAAACTAGGGGAGCCTCTTTGGATGACCCAGGATGCTTTTGTGCAATAATTACCTTAACTTTATTTATCTTTTAGGTCAAAAACCTAGTCCCTATCAGTTTAGGTGAACATTTTAGAGAATCTACCTCACATCCCTTGTTGCTCTTATAGTAAATTTCAGACCTACAATAGAGATTTCCCTATGTTACAGATTTGCTATCTAAAAAGATCCCATCTTGGTAGTCAAGATATATGCCAACCCTATAACCTCAACATCACCTGTATCAACTAAATTATTTTTTGTTATTGTTTTAGACTTTAGACCATCATCTCCATGTCAAACTTGCAACATTCCTTTTAAGTTAGTTGCTTGCTAGTCATATTCACTGTAGTCCTTGCCATGATCCATAATATCTCCCAATCATGCCACTATCCTTATAGGGGATGAAACCCTAGCAGATCCTTCCATATATAACATAAAATACATTTTTTATCAATATTTCTACTCTATATATTTATAGTTCCACTTTATAGGTTATTTTTTTGAATGCAAAAAGTTGAATTAGAGCTCTAATCAAAATTTATAGTCACTACCATAATATTGAGGGGGTTTTATCGAATAAAATACTCAAAGTTTTTGACCAATGAGGAGATGAAGGGTTTATTTGATTATTTATTTAAGGAGGTTCAAAAATAGATTCATTCATCATCAATGAAATCATAATGGCTAGCTGAAGAAGAGGACGATGAAATCCCTTGTGGAAAATTTATCACAGATCTACTAGATGGGGAAGAGGAATAGCAGGAAGATATAGAGAAAGAGAAAGAAAGATTGCATCATACTTATTTTAACAAGATTTCATCATCCTTATTTTAACCTAAAAATGAATATTTGACAATATAATTTTTAAGGTAAGTTAGAGGTTCATACATGGTTGAGCAAGATTAAATGGGCATTTAGGGTACAAAAGAGTTAAATTCAAGATGACAAGTTGAATTTTATTTTGTAACATTTGGATGGTGTTTCCCAAATCTGGGGGGATACATGGATTTTTACAAACCCTTTGGAAAACTTTATAGAATTTTCCAAAGCTCTGAAAAAGAGAGTCAATCATAACTAGGATGAATTGTATGATGTCTAGTTAATGCATATGTTATAGGATGGTATGCCCATGTAGATGTATGTAGAAAAAAATAATTTTTTAGAGTCCATGGAAATATTTATATGAATATGGTGCAAAATATCCATATTTCCAAAATTTAGGCCAAAAATTTAAAGAGAATTAAGGATGTTTAAAATAGAGTTTTTTAGAAGGGATATTTTTAGATAGATATAGAGTTTTTACTCAAGACCCCATCCCAAAAACGAAAGAGAGTTAAAAAATACCACCCATAGACATAGACCCCAAAATAGCATAACCAATAAAGGCCATAAAAAACTAGACACTATGGTCCAAGTTAGTCTAAAGCAATAGCGTCTGAATGACAAAAGGAGTATAGAAAGAAAACCCAACTACTACCCAAAACTAAAATCAAATATCAGTTATTGGGATAATAATATAGTAAATTAGACATCTTACCTTTTTTTACCTTTTTTATTTTTAACTTCTTGTCAAATTTCATGCTCAACATTCACAAGAACTAATTGTTTATCTGAATGCTACATTTTTGAGGTACTCTTTTCAAGCATTTCCTTGTCTAATTCTGAGTTCTCAGATTTATGTCCTCTTTTAATTCCATAGTGGGATATTTCATAGGAGAAGACTGAGTAGTTTCTATTACCTCTTCAATGTGCACTTTTCCATTTGTTGAGATCCAAAAAACTCAATTTGTTTGATTTAGATTTTCCTCCCATCTTATTTGGCCCATGAGGATGCTCCTTAGGACAAAATAAAAAAAAATGTCCTAGTAATTTGCAATTATAACACTTAAAAGTAGTATTCTCATAGTCAATAATCTGAACATGCTAAAGTTTACCATATTTTAGAATGATTTTATCTGGAACCCCTTTGCTCAAATCAATCTCAACACAAATACAAGTGTAAGTGCATAAACCTGCAACATTCCTTTCAATGTCATGCTTGAGGAATGATCCCAAAGCATTACCTATATCTTTGAGAGTGTTCCAAAGATGAAGAGGTAAATTAGGGAGATGAACCTAAGCTGGTAACTTAGAGATTGAGAGAGTGAGAGGATTGAAATTCATAAATGAAGGGGTATTAAATAGGCCTACCATGACCCAAAACTAAGGACCTTTAGAGATGAATTTATGGTAATCTTACTGATCTTGGAAGAGGAAAATGAAGAAACCTTTAGAGCACAAGGAAATTTCACAATTTTTTGCCTATGTCTCATGAACCCATTTATACAACACATTTGAAGATGACCATAAACCATTTAATATAAAAATTAATACAACTTCAACTAAAGAATTAAAATATTCATCCATTGATTGATTTTTGATCTCTACAGAGGGAACCTCCTTTCCTTGATCAACAATATAGACTCGAGGTGGTGGAGAACTTTCTAGTGGGTTTGGCAAGGGGGTAACATTTCTAACTACTTATTTGAAAGATGTAAGTTTTGTATTGTTCTTTGAATAGACAGCCCACCCTATAGCCTAGAATTCATACAAATATTTGAATTTTTCCCTAACAAATAAAAGGATAAAGGGAAAATATTTTGTAACTCCTTACCCTGGAAAATTAGACTCTAATATTCCATTGGAATACTTGTAGACCTCCAACCTCTATTTTATCTCTAAAACTACCTCAACTTTTTGAACCCAAATATAGATTGTGAGCCCAAATAAGGATTAAACCATTACTTGAAAACCTAGGTTCATTGATGTTGGATTTGTAGGTGTTTGCATTTTATCAAACACTTTGCCTCCCTTCACCATAACCAATGAGTTTTCCATAACCAGGTCCTTCTTAATGGACAACCTATGAGACCCAACAAATTTTGATCTACCCCTGGTCATTGTTGTTTTTACCATGGATGTTGATTATGCTTGATCCAGATGTGATTCTAGTTCTTGTATGGTCTTCTCCCATACATATGCTTCTGTTGCTATTTTGTCAGGTAATGTTAGACCTAGCCATTTTCTTGAAACATCCCAAGTGATGATATTCTCTTGCATTTTCCCAGTGGTTCCTAGGGTGTTTGGCCAAATTTATTACTAAGTTCTGGTAGAACCTTTACTCCCACACACTTCTCTAAATCCCTAAACTAATACACTATGGATATTTGGTTTTCCTACCATATGGATGTCATCATCGATGTTCCACTCATGTAGTATACCCTAACCCTAGCAACACCCATCCTAGATCTTTTGGAAGGGCTATTATTATAACTATAAGAACATAAAAAAATATGATTAAATATTATTATAATGGTATCTAATGTTACACATATATATTTTACTTGGGATAAGAAAACTAAATTTAATAGTCCTAAGTTTTTCCCTAAACCCACTATTGTAAATCCATGTTGTAGATGTTCTGAACCATGGATCAATGGTCATGTCTATAACAAAAAAAATATTACAGTGGATGATGTGTGTTATTTTGATCTATATTCAATATGCAAACCCAAATATCTACCTCTTACAATAGTATAAAAAAAATTAAACCATATGTTTCACTTTCTAGAATGATAGGGTTGGACTGTTTGGACAGATTCAAGTTATTTTCCCATGAAAATAAATCTAAATTATTTTCCATGGCTAATAAAAGAAGTAAAATTAATAAAATATATAATAAACAAGTGCAAATATAAGGTTTCTATTTGGATATTTTTTAAAGTTTCCCTAATTAGGTTCTTGTAAATTGAAGTATTGATGCAAGATGTAGATGGAGATCTCTACCTTTAAGGCCTCATGGATAAAAACTAGAATTTCCACCACGTCATGGGTGGTGATTAACCTCTAATACATCATTATTGGCATTTTAATACACATGTTTAGGATATGGATCACCTATTCTAGCCTCAAAATGGCATTTCCCTATAAGGACAAATTATTGCTTTTAGGCAAATCTTGGATAAGCGTAAAACTTAAACCATAATTATTATGAATGAAATGAAAGAATGGTCATGTGAATGTAAAAGTATTATAATTTTTTCAAAAATACCTTAGATAAAAAATTATTGATGAACTCATGGCAGAGGATTTAATGATCAATGACCTAAAATGCAACTTTTATGTAGTTAAAAGATAGGGTCTTTGTCTCCAATAGACATTTCCACTTTCGAGACCTATGATTCAAAATACATAACTTCAAACACATTGAGATGTGAAATTTACATGTTTTGCCATTACCATTGCCTCATAATCCATGTAGATACCCTTTTTTGCAATAGGTCCAGCCTCAAGTAACATTGATAAGAAAAGTTGTCAAGATGCAAGCCATAGTTGGAGATCTCTATCTTTGGGGTTTTATGGATGAAAATTGACATTGCCACCATATCGAGGGTGGTGAAAAAAATTTAAGATGGAATTATTATCATTTGAGTATGCCCAATTAGGAGATAAAGCACATGTTCTGTCCTCAAGATGGTATTTCCATAGCTAAGGTAAAGTAGTCAATCATATAAATGAAGCAAAATCTTCTCTTAGCTTTGAGAATATGGAATTCTCTATTAACAAGATAAGCATGTGAATGTGGAAGCTAATTTTGCACCTCTATCCTAAAAATAATATGTTAATATGTAATTAAATTGAAATTTTTATGTAATACCTTAGAAATAAATAAAATTTGATAAAAGTAAACACATTTCATTTGAGAAGTCAACATACTTTGGGAGTTAATTCTAAGGAACCACTAGGATCAGATTTATTATTAAATACATGGGTATTATTTTCAAAAATCCAAGGAGATGTTCTTAGTGGTAAATTTCATTTATTTGGTATTTTCATACTATTTTCTTCATTACTAGTTTATTCATTAGACAGTGTTCCCATATTGTTTTCTTGATTGTTACTTTCACCAATCAGTGTTTCTGTGTAATTTAAATCATCAAACATTCTATCATCATCACCAAAATTAAAAACCATAAAATTTGAATGTGGAATTGCATTATAATTTAGTAGATTATTATAATTAATTATTTTTTACTTTCAAATTTTGGTATACTATCATTGTTCATTTCATAATTATTTGTGACATTCAATTAATTAGGGATCATATACTCATTTGCATGTGTTGCCTTTGTTCTTTTCTCTACACTTATAATCCCTCTGGTGTTTTGTGATTTAACTTATTATTTTAATATTATGAAGGTGTTCACCCATGATTGCACAAAGTTGTCACCTTTTGAGGATGGGAAAAAATCCAATTATTAAAAAAAGACCCATTTGATGTGTAGTAACAAGTGTGGATAGTGATCAAACTATTAAAAAATTAACTTGCACTCTTAAGTCAACCATGCGTAGATAAAGTTTTATACTTTTGAGGGTGGGTACATACATCAAATTAGTAAAAATCAAATCTGTAATGTGCAAAATGAAATAGATCAGAGTACACAGGGGACATATCTCTCGATGTGAAAAAAATGATGTTGACTGTAATGTACATTTTTTTTAGAGCTAGTAAAATTATGTACATAGTAATATTAGATACACAATAATATATGTATGCAAAAACACCCCTAAACCTAAACTCCTAACACTAAAACCCTTATCTCTTAAACATTATACCCTCAAACCTAAATCGTAATCCCAAAACCCTAAGCCATATAAAACCTAATTTAAACTCTTAATACCTTAAACTGATCATTTCATCCCAACTTAACATCATTTACACTAAGAATTAGGTTCACAGGGCTTATTTTGGATTAGATCATACCACTAATTAACCCAATTAACTTATTTTCTCAATCTGTGATGACATGAGGGCTAATCAAACATAAAAATGCATTCTATGATTATAAATAAGTTCAAACAACTCAAATTATCCTCAATTACCTTTGAAGTTAGACCCTAAACCTTATACCTTATACCCTAAACCTTAAAACCTATGCCCTAAACCCTAAACCCTAAACAATATACCCTAAATTGTAAACTCTAAGACCTAAACATTAAACTCTATACCCTATACTCTAAATCTTAAACCTAAATCCCTAAACCCTAATCCCTATAAACTGTAAACTATAAATTATAAACTCTTAAAGCACTAAACCAATCATTCGATCCTTAATTACCATCATTTAGACTAAGAAATATGTTCATAGGGATACATTTGGTCTAATTCACACCACTAACTTCCCTAATTAACTAATGTTGACCAAACTTGACTTCAAGGTCAAATTTGGACCCATATAGGTAAAACTTGGTTTTTTAGATGTTTTAGGGGTCTAATACTTTTTCATGGTGTATGTTATAGGTCTTTTGATGTCATTTAATGTTATATTAGCCTTGGTCTTAGTCATTTTAATCTATGTCACTTTGATTCATTTAGAAGACCTTTAGGGGTCACAAATGCAAGTGGAATGGTTTTTAAGGTGCCTAAGTTTCCTTATTTCATTTTAAACATCCAAGAAGTCATATTCCCTATCAAGAATGTTAATCTCATCTAAAACTTATAGGTTATCTAATTGAAGATCAAGTAATCAACTAAAAAATGAGAGTTTGACACTTGTAAAATCCATGAGGGAAGGTGACACATGGGAGAAGGTAATGGAATGTATCTTAATCTTCCTTAGGTCCATTTCCATGCTTGACATGCTCTAGAAGTGCCATTTTTGAGCTAAAACTATTCTACTCCTTTGCCTTTTTAACACACAAAAGTGGTTAGCAGGTTTATGCTTGGTATGGATAATTGAAGAGGTTTCAGGTCAAATGCTTTTGGTAGGTGGTATTACACTCAGAGACATTCATTTACATAACAAAATTACAAGGTTTGTTACAAGCTCATTCACCACACCAACCAATCATTAGATACCCTTGCCTACTATGTTCTAGATGTTTGCAAGAGGTTTTAATGTTAGAATAGATGTTATGGATCTTGTCTTAAGATATTCTTAATGAAAATAATGAATTTGAAGGATTGAAAATGAGTTTGAGTTATTTATGAGGCCATTCATCAACATATCTTGCTCTATTCCATGCTCACTACTAGCATACATCTCATATGCACCTACAAGAACCTCCTTAATGATGTCATGCTAAGATGGAGAGTTTGATAGTTTTATCAATCTCTTAGAGTGAAAAAATTTGCATTTAAATAATTGGTGATGGCATATCAAGTGTTCATAAAGATAGGTATCTTGTATACTACCCAAGTCTACTTTATTACTTGTGTGTGAGAATGAACACCTACAAGTGATACCTCAGAGCTATGAAGGTCTTTAAATGGGAAATTTGGAGCATGATAAGGTCCTTTTTAAAATCCTAGCATGTGGTGAAATCATAACTGACCTATGTAAGGTGCTAAGGTGGTAAGAAATTGTGAGAAACCTTTCCAAGGATGATGACTATAGTTTTAGAGACCAAACCCCTAAATTATGAAAATAGAGATCCAAGGAATTTTGGTGGAGGTCATATAACATGGTTGTAATGACTTTAAAAACATATAAATAGGTAAATCTTATAGCCTCTAGTATGGAGAAGAGATATGATAAATATGGAGGTAAGAAAGTAAGTGGAGAATAGAAGTTGAAGGCCTCAAATATACCTTTAAAATAACTAAAACCTTGCATTAACATCTATAGGATTTGAGGTTTAAATTACAATTGACATCCTAAGAGCAAACAAATCATACTCTCATGACTAGAATGGTCTTATTAATGAAATGGTGTGAAAATACGAATGAAGATAATTAGTATGATAGTGGTGTATAGTTTTTCAAGCTTCATGGACACCTATAGGTGTCCCTTCTCAAAGAAATGTGCACCTATATTTGAGTATGGAAATAGTGACCTAAACAGGGTGTCTTGGTGGTGTTTTAGACTATTCAAGGTGAATAAAAGTATGAGAAGATGCTAGGTGGATTTAAAGATTTAAGTAGGGTATTGAAAAATCATGACCAAAGTCCAATTAAGTAAATATACACCTACAAGAATCAAAGAATAGGGTATCATAGTCAGAAGAGAGAAGACTCAGTTTAGTGAGCTCAAAGTGTAGGTAAGGGTTAAGGGAGATTTAATATGATGAAATAGCATATTATCACCTTATTTAGGATAATTATGACCTCCATAAGCCATTATAAATTTGAAATAAGCCTACATAGACCTCTTAAGGCCCTATATGCACCTACAACTGAGTGTGTAGTCTTGATGAAGGTAAAGAGATGAATATGCTTATGAGGAGAAAGAAGGTTTGTTAAAAATTTGAGAATGGTTCATGAGAGATTAATAAAGTGTTTTCATGTACTCTAGGATTCCCTTCAATTTGACCATCTACTCTTCCTATTAGCCCAAAGGTAGCAGTCCGTACAGTTACACTATGAGACCCATGTTGCTCAATGGGTAAGGATGAAGAATATAAGGGAGAAGAGTGGTTTTGGATGAAATCTAAGATTATTGAAAATTAATTGAATTTTAATAACATTTTTAAGAAACATAATCATATTGGAGTTAGCCTTGAGAGGTCATTCTTAGATGAAAGTGAAAAATGAAAGAAAATAGTCCTTTTGGAGGCCTTTTTTAGATTAATTGAGGTGGTGAGGTGCCTAAATGGATGAATATAACTTATAAATTTCATAAAAATATTAAATATGACATAATAAAACACATAAAACCTTAAATTTTCCTTGAAATTGAGGGATATATCTCACTATTTTGTCTCAAAGGTCAACCAGTCAAGAAAATTAGGGTTTTGGCAAAACAAGCAAATGAAGCCAAAAAGGGTAACATAGAAAGCTTTGATAACATAAAGAAACATATTTTTAGGTGTATATAATGTGAATATGTTTTATAAAACACTAACCAAATCTCATACCTCTCAAAATGGTCAAAACACTTATGCGTATAACTCAACCAAGCAAGCTACAATTATGCCTAGTTGGTGAATGAGAAGAAGGAATGAGGAGTGCTTGGGTAGTTATGTGATGAATTTATGAGATTTAATGAGGTTTTAAAAATCATGATACACCAGCCTAGCCATGAGAGATCATTCCAAATAGTCAAAACTAGTAGGATGCATTTTAAGACTATTAGGCCTTGAAGGGACCTAGAGCCAATTGGGGGTCCAACTTCACTTCTAGCTCCTAGTGAGTGTTATAGCTGGTTATAACATGTTCATGGGATAAATTTATACATGTATGATATTTTTTTATTCACATAAACCCATATAAAATCTAATTTTAGCTCATAGACAATCCAAGCATGCAATAAATGTGGAAACAAGCTCAATAAGGTGATTTCAAATGCTCATATCTTTTATGAGGCTTTGCATCAAGGTCAGGGAGGTTTAGATGGGTTATAAGGGGTCCTTAACATAATGTTTTTGTAATTTTTTGGAAATGCCAATGCGATGGATTTATGAACAAAGCTTAAAGGAAAAAATAGACCTAAAACCCTACTAAACCCTTAGAAGAGACCCGATGGAGAAAACAAGCATGGAGAGTTATCTAGTTGGGATGAAATGAACATGATAGTGATTATAAGTTTTAGATGACTCTTCAATTATCCTCCTCATAAATTTTTGTGCTACCCTACCTATACGAACATGGCATAAAATGGATTTATTTGATATTTTTGTGCATTGTGCAGGTTCTAAGAACATTCAAGAGATGTAATAAAGTTTGAGAGGAATTTATAGACTTGTAATAACTCATTATGGTAATTTAATTCCTTGAAAAACTCTTAAGTGTTCAAATAATATCTCTCATCTCAACTAGTCAAAATTGGCATAGTGAACATGATGGTGAGAAGTGTGAAAACTTCAAATGAATGTCATTTTAAGGTGTTCATGATGCCTCTAAGGGAATGGAGGGTCTTGAAAAATGTCATCCACTCCATTTTATTAATTTTTATATAAAAATTATTCCTTTTGGAAGCCAAGTGTATAAGGTGTATGGAAGAGTTTTTCTAGATTACAAATGGTGATGGCTCATTTCTAAAAGTTTTTAGATGACTAGGAATGCAACTAATGCATGGGGAAGCATGTATGAAATCCTTCTCTCTTAGTAAAATAATTATATCTACCCATAGTAAATTTTTGGATGTTCAAATAGGTGTGAATGATGAAGGTATATTTCTTATCTAACACATGGAATTTCATTCCACTTTCTAAGAGTTTCATGCCTTATTTGAACACTTGTACTTCCTGACCTTGCATGGTCTACTTCACATCTCCTTCTCATGCATATATAAACTCTTTTATTATTTTGAAAAGTGTCCAAGTGACCTTTGGACTTACCTTATCTCGCCCCTCTCCCAAATGCTATAAGTAGTGAGTTTTTGAGATATTTTGAGTAGCCTCATTGGTTAATGGTGAAACCCTGGCCAATTTTGTATTTTAATGTCTATTGAAGAAATAAAAAAATGAATTTTACTACTTAAATGCCATGTAATTGAGTCTTGTTGAAATATTGTTGGTCTTGTTTAGTAGAAGATGACATTTTTTAGGATAGTGTGCAGAAGAGTAATTGTTACAGGTCTTTGTTAGTGTTTTATTTTAGTATATAAGTGTTTTATAAGTGGTTTATGACTATATTCTCCCAAGGGATCATTCATTACCCTCATAAGCATCTATATACCTCTTGAACCTAGCATATGAAACATTGATGTAACAATCTATCTTGAGTTATGAGTTATGTGTGAAAGAAGCTTTGATTTGCTCTAAGTAGTATAAGTTCAATCAATATGAGGAAGTTTAATATTGGTGCATCACCTTTTTATCTTTTTTAGTTTTTCTTCTTAACCCTTTTCATGAAAAATTGATAAGTGAAAGAGTGTTTTAAAGAGTGCATCAAGGGAAGTAGACCTTTTAGATATTCATCTCACCAAATTGATTACCCAAAGCAAGTGATATGTTTCCATTATGCCACTTAGATGAGGATAGTTGAGACATCTCTTCAAGGGATGAAAATCCTAGTGACAATAGTTTTTGGCACACTCGATGGGATTCTAAGTCCTAGAAGATTGTCCAAGATTAGTGCTAGTCTTGGCATATTTGTATTTATAAGAACATAAACATTTAATACCTAGTGAATCCACTAAGTTTTCAATTATTTGGTTTATGATCAATCCTTAATTTCTATGCCAAAGGTTATCACTAGGTATGATACTAAAGTTATACCTTTTGAGTTTGTGCAACTGCCTTTGTATTCTATCGAAAGATTTAGATTTATGAATACTCATCCTTATTCAAGGGAGTTGGTGTTTAAAAAGTCTAAGTTTCTACTTAGTTCAACCCATAATACACATAGTCTACATTCTAATATGGCTAAAAACCTTCCTTTTATAGCCTTTACCAGATCATCTCCTTTGAATCTTTCCCAATATGACCAAATTCCTAGAGCAGCCCTTAAGAGTTTTCCATATTTTAGAGGAGAAGGTCCTACTACTCCCATTAAACTTATTAGAAACATGGAATTTTTTTTTAACATCCATAATATCACTTAAGATAATGTGTTTATTAGGATATTGGCATTATCTTTCAAAGGGAAAGCTTTATATTGGTATGGAACTCTACCTCATGCTTCCATTGCTTCATGGGATGAACTAGGGAATCTATTGTCTAAAAGGTTTGAAGAGAAGAGTGATTATCTATCACTAGCTAAGAAATTGACTACTATCAAGAGGGATCCTCAAGATGTTTTTCAAGATTTTAACTCTAGATTTCAAAAGACATGGGATAGGATCCTAGCCCTTGTGATGCCTACTCCAAATTATGCCTTCTTGTATTACCTAAAAGCATTGAATAGTGATATAGCCATGATGATCCAATCCATGGGTAAGAATACACTAACTTCTACCTATGAGATAGTTATTAATGCTGAGAATTGTCTTGTTTAATTAGGGAAGATTTCTCTTATACCACCAATGCCATTTCCCCCTGATTTGTAGCCTCTTAGTCAAGTTGCATTACCTACCTTGGCTCCTTTGCTTAATAGTCAAGAGAAGTCTATCATTGCTCCTACCAATGAGATTCATGAAGTCAAGAGTTTACTTCAAAGTGTTACTAATGAATTGGTTGCTCTTAAAGTACAACAAGCTCAAAATTATAAGCCTTATCAATCCTATAATCAGTTTGGACAAGTAAGTAGGCTTACTTTTCAAGGTAATACTCAAGGACAAGGTCAAATAACTCAAGATAGACCTTACCAAAGTTTAAATCCAAATGCCCCATCATCTTCTAAAGATCCTATTCCTACACAAAAAAAAATTATTCAATAATAACCATGTTATCCTTCCTATGATCAAAATAAAAGCCAAGTTGCATATGCCAATGAAATGCCTAGTCAAGCCATGACAATGTAAGGTAGTCAAGCACCTCAAGTTTCTAATTTTGAGGTACCAATGCAAAATGAAATAAAAAATAGACAATAATAATATGATTATACTCTTATGAATCACTTAGATGGGGAATTTTGTGCCATGAATCATTTGGGAAATTTAAATAATGTGAACGCTAGTTTGTCTTCTAATACTAGATCTAAGAAGAGGGATGTAGAAGAGACACAAGGGAAAAATCAAGGACCTGTTTTGAATCCTCCATCACCACCAAGAGTATGTGGGTCTAAATAAACTCCTATGGTGCAAGAAAATTATAAATTTCATAATGCATGGCCAGCTCCTACACATCCATCTTCACATGCTACACCATAAGGTACTAGTGCTTCCAAAGAGAAATTCAAGATGAAAAATAATTATATCAATGTTTTAGATCAAATGAATAAGTTACACATGAATATTTCATTTTGGTATTCATTTTTAAAATTGGGACAAAAATATATCCTTCAAAAATAATTACTTGGACTAGGTAAACAAGCTGGATCAACTAGGATTAAAAATGTTGTTTTCATGAATGGATCTCAGCCGATTGATGGACAAGTGAATAAAACTAATAAGACTCTTAATTTTTATCAGTTATATATATATATATATATATATGTATATATATATATATGTATATATATATATATGTATATATATATATATGTATATATATATATATATATATGTATATATATATATATGTATATATATATATATATATGTATATATATATATATATGTATATATATATATATATATACATATATATATATATATATATATACATATATATATATATATATATATATATATATATATATATATATATAAACTCAAAAAATATCTTCTCAACTTGATAGTACTTTAGTTATGCCCAAGTCAATAGTGGATAAACTAGGCCTCAAGTATGAACCGATGGCTAAAGGAGTTATACAATTGGATGGATCACCAACAAAGACTTTGGGAGTAGTCAAGGATTTGAATTTTATTTTACATACTTGTCTTAATTTTTCCATCCCTCATGATGTGGTTGTTGTATATTTACCCCCATACTTTGCTCTTTATTTGTCAAGAGAGTTTACAATCAAGATAGGTAGATACTTGGCAACCAATTGGTCATATATGCTTTTTAGGACAAAGTATGGTACCAAGATAAAAATTTAATCAAATCCTATTCATCATAATCATTTATATCCCTACATGACTAAAGTTTCAAATGTCAATTATGCTATTCTTAATGAGGAGGAACTTCACATGGATCAATCCCCAACTTCTTCTCTTGAAGGAGTTTCTGATTTGTATTTAGATGAATGGGGAGCTAAACACTATGAACATGATCCTTAAAAAATTAATAGAGGAATCTGGTCTTAGATTGTATTTCCTTCATGAATAAGGCTCTTTTATGCCAAATTTGATGAAGCCAAATGAGAGTATAGATGGTTTGTGGTAGCTATTATTTGATGGATCAAGAATCAAGGTTAGATCAGGTGGTGGAGCAATGCTAGTTTCTCCATCCAAGGAAATTTATTACTCTACTTTTATATTTCACTTTAGTTTTACTTGTAATGTGGTAAAATATAAGTCCCTCATTCATGAACTTGAGTAGGCTAGGAAGAGAGGTGTGAAGGAGTTATAAGTTTTTGGTGATAGTGAGTTGGTTATGAATCCAGTGAGAGGTCAAAATATGACTAAAAACTCCATGATTAAGTCCTATAAGCATAGAGGGTGGGATATTGTATAATATTACCAAGCCTTCAACTTTAAATATATATCAATAGAGGATAACAAATATGCTGATAGGTTGGCAATAATTAGAGCTCAGTTTGATGTTCTAAAAGAGATAAAAGAAGATAAGAACCAGCTTCATCTTAAAGTGATTGTAAGGCCCTCTATACCTAATAATGTCACTAATTGGAAAGTGTTTGATAGTGACCAAAAAATATCTATTTTTCTGTAATAAGAGGTTTATTTTTCCTCAAACAATTAATCTAAACTATAGTAGCAATATGGAGGGTAGATTGTACAATTGAAGACAAACAAGTTCCCTAAGGGCTTAGTCACACTTGAGAGTATCTTTAATGATAATGATCAGTTGAATAAGGAAGATGTAAGCATGTATACTAAGCAATAAAAATATGAGAGATTATAAATCTTCAAAGATAAGTTGCTTGCTCTTGGGAAGGTATGTACTAGAGAAGAAAGACATGATTTCATTGAATTATGCAAAGAATTTTCTGACGTCTTTGCATGAGATTATAATGATTTAAAAGGCTATGATCCAAACTTATCTCAACATACCATAGAGATAGATGAGAATGATAATCCTATCAAGAAAAGGAAAAGGCCAATCAGCCCTAAGATTGAGCCTCTCATGAGAAAAAAGCTTATAAAGTTAATTGAGTATAAGATCATTTTTCCTATTAAGCATTCATCTTGGTTGGAAAACTTAGTCATAGTAAGGAAGAAGAATGGGGAAATAAAGTTATGTGTTAACTTTAGATGTTTTAATAGAGTTTCCTTGAAGGATAATTATCCTCTTCCTTCTATGGAGTATATTTTGCAAGTTGTGACAAGTAATGAAAGGTTCTCACTCCTTGATGGATATTCAGGGTATAATCAAATTTTAGTGAAAGAAAGAGATCAATAAAAGAAAACCTTTACTAATAAATGGGGAATATATGCTTATAATAAAATTAATTTTTTTTAAATCTAATGTTGGTGTAACCTTTCAACATGTAATGGATATGGCTTTTCAAGGTCTAATAAATGATATAGTGTTGGTGTATCTTGATGATATCATAATTTTCTCTAAGGATGCAAAGGATCATTTGACTCATCTTCAGAATAATTTTGAGATATGTTTAGAGTTTTGAATCTATATAAATCCAAATAAGTGTGTGTTTTCTATGCATGAAGGCAAACTATTGGGACATATTGTCTCAAAGAAAGGCCTATCCATAGATCCTGAAAGGGTGAGTGCAATCTTGGCATTGAATTTACCTTAACATAAGAAAGGTTTGCATAGTTTATTTAGAAAAATAAATTTTATAAGGAGGTTTATTCATTATTTTTCTAATTTATTCAATCCTCTAACCTCCATGCTAAGGAAAGATGAAGTGTTTACTTGGACAAGAATAAGGAAGGAGAATTTTGAAGAGATCAAACAAGCTATTGCTTAAGCTCCAACTCTTGCAAGTCCTAATTTATCAAAAGAACTCAACTAGTATACCTTTGGGAATTAAGAATTAATATCTACCATTCTCACTCAATTAAATGAAACTTGGAGCAACCGATTTCTTTCTTTAGTCAAGGATTAGAAGGCTACGAGGTAAGGTACACTTATGTAGAGAAGAAAGTACTTTTAGTTGTTAGAAGTCTTAATAAGTTGAGGCACATGTTGTATAACAATGAGATTAATATATTGGTACCTCATCCTAGTGTCAAAGACTTACTTTTGAGTATAGATTTGAATTAAAAAAGGGTTGGTTGGATTACAAAAGTAATGGAGTATGATGTAGAAATCAAGACAACCAAGCTAGTAAAAGGGAAAAGATTATGTGAGCACCTTGACTCAAATTTGAAGGAACAAAAGTAATTAGTTTTAGCTCTTCATGATGATCCTATGATAGCTAAATCTTCATCAATGAGGACTTGGACACAAGAAATGATCCATTTTCTTCAAACCGATGAGTGTCCACAAGGCCTAGATAGAGCCAAAAGAAGGTACTTCAGATTACAATCTATTCTTTAGGTACTTGTTAATGAAGTGTTGTTTAGGAAGGATTTATTAGATTTAATATTTAGATTTTTTGAACTAGATCAGCTTGAGAAGATATTTTTTGAGTTTCATGATGGACTAGCTAGTGGTCACTTTGCTCCAAGAACCATAGCTGCTAAGATTATGAGAGTTGGATATTTTTGGCCTAGTTTATTTATGGATAATTATTCTTGGGTAAAGAAATGTTATAAATGTGCCCTATTTATGGTAAACAAAATATTTCATCCTTACCTCTTCATCCAATAAAATTTGACCAACCCTATATGCAATGGGGTCTAGATTTCATAGGCTTAATCAATCCACCTTCTAGTGTTGGTCACAAGTGGGTGTTGACTACCATAGATACTTTACAAGATGGGTGGAGGATGTTTTTCTCAAGGAAGAAAATGATTTTTTTAAAGACTTCTATAAAGGCATAGTGACAAGATTTGGGGCTCCTTCAACAATAATTTTAGATAATGCATTAGATTTCCTTGGAATAAAGACAAGTGAGTGGGCTTTAAAACATGGTATTTACCTTAGTACTTCCTCCAACTATTATCCACAAGGAATGGACTATTTTAGTCCACTAATAATAATCTAATAAATATCATCAAGAGGACAATGGAGGAAAACCAAAGAACTTGTCATTCCAAGTTGAAGACAAATATTTGCGTTGATAGAATCACCCCCAAAAGAGCCATTATAAATTCACCATATACACTTGTTTATGGGAGAGAATATATAATACATTTTTAGCTTGAGTTAATAGCCTTGGATATCACTTAACAACTATATTTTATGGAAAATGAAAGCATGGAGGTCAGGTTGTGTGAGTTTATGGGCTTGAAGAAATAAGGGTTCAAGGTATGGAAACTATGAAAGATCACCAAGATCAAACAAAGAGATAATTTGACAAGAAATCCATGAAAATAATATTCCAAGAGGGGGAAATTATTCTAAAGTGGGATGAAGATAGGGTTAATCTTGGAAAACACATAAAGTTTGATGCTTTGTGGAGTGGCCCTTATGTCATCACTCAATGCATGCAACACAATGCTTTCCAAATTTCAAAGTTGGATGGGGAGGAGATTCATATCTTAGTCAGTGGGATATATATTAAACATTTATACTAAATTTATCCTCTCTCCTTGTACATATATATTGTTTTTCTTGTTTTCCCTAAGTGCTTATGCACATGCATGAATCTAGTTGGTGTCTTGCTTTGTTTTGTGTTTTGTTAGTGTGTTGTGGTCATTTTGTGTGTGTTTTAGGCAATTATTTTCTAGTTATCTCCAAGAATTCATTGAATCCCTTGGACCATGGATTGATAAGGCTATTGGTCTTTAGTATAATAGGCATACTACCCCTATGAGTCATTATTTTGTTAACCAAATTTGACTTCAAGGTCAAATTTGGACCCTTATAGGTAAAAACTTAGTTTTTTAGATGTTTTAGGGGTCTAATACTTTGTCATGGGATATGTTATATGTATTTTAATGTCATTTAATGCTATATTAGTCTTGGTCTTAGTCATTTTAATCTATATGTCACTTTGAGTCATTTAGAAGACTTTTAGGGGTCATAAATGCAAGTGGCATGGTTTTTCAGGTACCCAAGTGTCCTTATTTCCTTTAAAATGTACAAGAAGTCAATTCCATATCAAAAATGTTAGTCTCATCTAAAAATTGTAGGTTATTTAACTAAAGATTAAGTAATCAACTAAAAAAGGGGAGTTTGGCACTTGTATGACCCATGAAGGAAGGTGACATGTGGGTGAAGGTCATGGAACATCTCTTAATATTCCTTAGGTTCATTTCCATGCTTTAAATGATCTAGAAGTGCAATTTTTGAGCTAAAACTATTTTACTCCTTTTCCTTTTTAAACACACAAAAGTGGTCAACAGGTTTGTGCTTGGTATGGATAGTTGAAGAGGTTTCAAGTCAAACACTTTTGGGAGGTGGTATTACACTCAAAGAAATTAATTTCCATAACAAAAGTGCAAGGTTCACCACACTAACTAGTCATTAGATACCCATTTTTGCTCTATTCTAGATGTTTGCAAGAGGTTTTCACGTTGGAATAAATGTTATGGAGCTTGTCTTAAGATCTTCTTAATGAAAATCATGCATTTGAAGGATTGTTAATGAGTTTGAGTTGTTAATGAGATCATTCATCAACATATCTTGCTCCATTCCATGCTCATTACCTGCATAGATCTCATATGCACCTACATGAACCTCCTTGATGACATCATGATGAGATGGAGAGTTTGATAGTTTTGTTAATCTATTAAAGTGAAAAAATGTGCATTTGAATACTTGGTAAGGGCATATAAAGTGTTCATAAAGATATGTATCTTGTATACTACCCAAGTCTACTTTATTTCCTATGTGTGAGGATGACCACCTACATGTGGTACCTCAGAGCTATGAAGGTCTTTAAATGGGAAATTTGGAGCATGTTAAGGTCATTTTAAAAATCCTAGAATGTGGTGAAATCATAATAGACCTATGTAAGGTGATGAGGTGGTAAGTAAATATGAGAAACCTTTCCAAGGATGATGACTATAGTTTTAGAGATCAAATCCCTAAACTATGAAAATAGAAATCCAAAGCATTTTGGTGGAGGTCATATAACATGGTTTCAATGACTTTTGAAACATAAAAAATAGGTAAATATTGTATCCTCTAGCATGGAAAAGAACTATGTCAAATATTGAGGTCAGAAAGTAAGTGGAGGATAGAAGTTAAAGGCCTCAAAGATACCTTTAAAAGAATTAAAACCCTGCATTACCATCTACAGGATTCGAGGTTTGAATGACAATTGACAACCCAAGAGTAAACAAATCATACTCTCATGATAAGAATGGTCCTATTGATTTAATGGTGTGAAAATAATCATGAATATCATTATTATGATATTGGTGTATAGTGTTTCAAGCTTCATGGACATCTACAGGTTTCCCTTCTCAAGGAAATGTGTACGTAAAACTAAGTATGGAAATAATGACCTAAATAGGGTGTTTTGGTGGTGTTTTAGCATATTCAAGGTGAATATAAGTATGAGAATATACTATGTGGATTTAAATCTTAAAGGATGTTCTTCATACATCATTCAAAAAAGTCCAATTAAGTAAATATACACCTATAGGAATCAAAGAATAGGGTATCATAGTCAGGAGAGAGAAGACTCAATTTGGTGAGTTCAAAGTGTAAGTAAAGGTTAAGGGAGAGTTAACATAATAAAATAGCCTATAATAAAATTATTTAGGACCATTATGACCTCCATAAGTCCTTATAATTATGAAATAAGCCTACATATACCTCTTAAGGCCCTATATGCACCTAGAGTTGAGTATGCAGTCTTGATGAAGGTAAAGACATGAATATGCTTAGGAAGAGAAATAAGGTTTGATAATAAATTTAAAATGGTTCATGTTATATTAATAAAGTTTTTTCACATATTTTAGGACTCCAATCAATTTGACCATCTACTCTTCCTACTAGCCCAAAGGTAGCAATCCATACAATTACACTAGGATACCCATGTTGCTCAATGGGTAAGGATGAAGAATCTAAGGGAGAAAAGTGGTTTTGAATGAATGAAAAGATTATTTAGAATTAATTTAAAGTGGATAAAATGTTGAAGAAATTAAGTTAGCCTTGATAGGTCATTCTTAGGTGGAAGTGAAAAATGCAAGAAAATAATCCTTCTAGAGGCCTTTTTTGGACAAATTAAGTTGGTTAGGTGCCTAAATGGATGAATATAACTTATCCATTTGGTAAAAATATAACAAGGACATAATTAAATTTCTCAAACCTTCAATTTTACTTGAAATTGAGGGATAAATCTCACTATTTTATCTTAGAGGTCAATGAGTTAAGAAAATTAGGGTTTTGGCAAAATAAGCAAATGAAGCCAAAAAGGGTAAAAAACTTGATAGAAAGATTTGGTAACCTAAAGGAAAATATTGTGAGGTATATGGAATGTTAATAGGTTATATGAAACACTAACCAAATCTCATACCTCTCAAAATGGTCAAAACACTTGTGTGCATACAGCTCAACCAAACAAGCTATAATTAGGCTTAGTTGGTGAATTAAAAAAAAAGAATGAGGAGTGATTGGGAATTTATATGATGAATTTGTGAGATTTAATGAGGTGTGAAAAATCATGAGACACCAACCCAACCATGAGAGATAAATCTAAATAGTCAAAACTAGCAGGATGCATGCTAAGCCTATTAGACCTTGAAGGGACCTAAAGCCAATTGGGGATCCAACTTCACTTCTAGCTCCTAGTGAGTGTTATTTATGGTTGAAAAAAGTTCATGGGATGAATTTAGACATGTATAATATTTTGGTATGAAAATAAACCTCTAGGAAATCTAATTTTAGCTTAGAGACAGTCCAAGCATGCAAGAAATGTGAAAATAAACTCGATAAGCTGATTTTAAATACTCATATATTTCATGAGAATTTGCATGGAGGTTAGGGAGATTTAGAGGGGTTATAAATGGTACTTAACATAATGTTTGTGGAATTTTTTGGCAATCATATCTTTAGGGATTTATGAACAAAGCTTAAAGGACAAAATAGATCTAAACCTTACTAAACCCTTAGAAGAGACTCGATGGAGAAAACAAGCATGGAGATCTATAAAGTTGGGATGAAATTACCATGGAAGTTATTTGAGGTTGTGGAGGACTCTTCAGGGCTCCTCATCAATTTTTGTGCTACCCTACCTATATGGAAATGGTACATAATAGATTTATTTGATAATTTTATACATTATGAAGGTTTTGGGAACATTTAAGAAATGAAATAAGTTTGGGAGGAATATATAGAATTTTAATAACTCACCTTGTTAGTTTCATGCCTTTAAAAAAATCTTTAAGTGTTCAAAAAATAGATCTCATCTCAGCTAGTCAAAACTGGCATAGTGAACATGATGGTGAGAAGTGTGAAAAATTTAAATGGATGTCATTTTAAGGTGTGATTGATGCCTCTAAGGCCATGAAAGGTCTTGAAAAGTGTCATCCACTCCTTTTTACAAGTTTTAATGGAAAATTGATTCATTTTATAGGGCAAGTATACAAGGTGTATGGAAGAGGAGTTTTTCTGAACTATAGATGGTGATGACTAATTTATAGAAGTTTTCAAATGACTATGAATTCAACCAATGCATGGGGAAACATGTATATAACCATTACCTCTCATTAAAATCATTATATATTCCCCTATTTAGTTTTGGGAAGTTCAAATAGGTGTGAATGATGAAGGAAAATTTTTGAGCCAACACAAGGAATTTCATACCACTTTCCAAGAGTTTCATGCCTTGTTTGGACACTTGTACTTCCTAAACTTGCATGTTCAACTTTAAATATACTTATCATGCATATTTAACCTATTTTTCTTAGATTTACAAGTGTCTAAGTGACCTTTGGACTTCCCTTGTCTCATCCCTCTCTCAACTGCTATAAGTAGTGACTTTTTGGGTCTTTTGAGTAGCCTCCATTGGTTAATGGTGAAACCTTGGCCAATTTTGTATTTGAATGTATATTAAAGTAATAAAAAAATTAATTTTCCTACTTACATGTTGTATAATTGAGTCTTGTTGTAATCTTGTTGGTTTTGTCTAGTAGAAGATGATCTTTTGTAGCATGTTATCCTTGATTATTCACTAAGTTTGTAGAAGATTAATTATTAAAAGTCTTTGTTAGTGTTCTATTTTAGTGTATAAGTGTTTTAAAAGTGGTTTATGGCTTTATTATCCCAAGGGATCATTAATTACCCTCCTAAGCATCAATATACTTCTTGAACCTAACATATTAAACATTGATGTAATAATCTGTCTTGAGTTGTGAGTTATGTGTGAAAGAAGATTTGATTTTCTCTAAGTAGTATAAGTTCAATAAATAGGAGGAAATTCAATATTGGTTCATTACCTTTTAGATTTTTTAGTTTGTCTTCTTAAACCTTTTCATGCAAATTTGACAAGTGAAAGAGTGTTGTAAAGAGTGCATCAAGGGAACTAACCCTTCTAGAGATTCATCTCACCAAAGTGATTACCCAAAACAAGTGAGATATTTCCATTATGCCACTTGGATGAGGAGAGCTGAGACATCTCCTCAATGGGTGCAAATACAAGTGATAAAAAATAATTCACTCAATATGTGATGAAATGGGGGATAATCAAACCTAAAAACATATTTTGTGCTCATAAATAAGTTAAAAAACTCAAATTATCCTCAATTGCCTTTGTAGTTAGACCCTGAACCCTAAACCCTAAACATTAAATCCTAAGTTCTAAACCATAAACCATAAACCCTATACCCTAAATTATAATCCATAATACCTAATCCCCAAACCTTAAACCCTAAACCCTAATCCCTAAAAACCCTAAACCCTAAATCACAAATTCTTAAAATCATAAACTAATAATTTGAACCCTAACTACCATTATTTAGACTAAGAATTAGGTTCACAAGGATAAATTTGGCCCAAATTACACCACTAATTTCCCTAATTGACTAATTCACTCAATTTATGTTGATATGGGGGCTAATCTAATCCAAAAACACATTTTGTGTGTTAGGATCTAATAACATTATTAATTATTTTTTATATAGGTTTAAATATGTTAAAAATATTATAGCATGTTAGTAGTATTTTTACGAGAAATATATTTTGGTAAGATTTGTTGTTATTTGTCCATCTTATTTTCTAGGAGGTTATTGTGATACTCCATGCCTATACAATAGCCTTTGTTTTGTATCGAATTACATTAAAATATAATATAATTTCTATGTTTTATTTATCTTTTTGTGTGCAATTTGTATTCATATTTTCATAATTTAATCAACTCTCCAAATTTGCCAACAATCTGGTATCAGAGTGGGTTGCGATTTAATGGAGTCCTAAACATTCTGAGGGGAAGCTATTTTTTATTTTCCCTAAGTGATGGTAGTCTAATTTTCAAGGTTCACACTATAAAATAAATATGGGTGAGTTTCTTCATGCATATACAACTATGCTATTTCAAACTGGCAACTAGATATTTTGAGAACTGTACATCTAAGTCTACCAATCTTTTATGACCTACAAAAGTTGTTAAATTATCCATTGTTATGTATATATAATGCTTCCATTATGATCTTTGCCATTTAGTCTAGCTAAGCATAGCTATCATTCCAATATGTTATGCATACCATCTCAACATCCATCTAGCTTCATGTTATAGCTATTTATCCCTTTTATAAATAATATTCTCATCAATTACTTTTTCTATGAATCTATCAAATATTATTTTAATGGCATACATGTGATGGCGTATTCTTTGTAAATTGAGCCAATCAAGAGAAGTAATGAAATCTCCAACACAGAAAGCTCCAGAAATGATTGATATCTTAGAAATCATTTCTTTAAAGCCATGTCATCTAGTCATCTGACAAACATTCTGTAGATGATATTTTATCTGACAATGTTAGGTTAGTTATATTTTTTATAAGTATTTGTGTTAAAAACAAAAACATATGTTGTCTATCTAGAATATAGTTTATAAATAGGTTTTATTTCATTGGCTATCGATTAAATTTCCATTCATAACTAATTGTTAAGTTTATTTTTTATTGTCTATTATTTTAGGTTTAAATCTAAATACATTGAGTAAAACTTTGAGTTTTGTATAATGTCATGTTCAAAGTTTATAGTCAATTATTTGTCTTTTATAGAAGTCTAGTCTTATTTTGTGTCCATTATTAATTGTCAAAAATTTAAAAAATGTCAAAAGATGAAAAATGAGTCAAGAGTCATTTTGTGGGTCAAATCATTTTGTCAAAATGTTTGTTGTATCATATAGAGTCAATTTTTTTTGTATGGATGTAATATCATTGGTACACAATTTATATCATTGGAAAATTGAGCTTCATCACCATATTCATTGATTAAATAGTGATATACTAGAGTTTGGAAGATACAAGGAGGCTAGAGGATAATTGGCATCCTCTCATGAGTCACCTACGATGGGGTTGCATCATTGCCATGGTGACAGTTTGTGTGGTGTGATGTGTTTTTCTCTTTTTTTAGTGTGGTGTATTTTGTGCCAAATTGACTATGCTGAGGATTATTGCCAGTGGTAGTTGTGAATATCTATGATTTATGATATTGAGTGGAAATAATTATGTACAGAGGCGATAGAAGGTAATGAGGATTTAGTCCTCATTTTTTATTTTTCTACATTTTATGTTTTTCAATAAAAATACTCAACATTATATTCTATTTTGGTACCTCTTGTTGAAGAACATTATGGGAGAAAAAGAACTAAAGTAGCACTTGGTTCTTGGAAAAGGGTTTGTGTAAATTTTAGAAACCATCAAATTATATAAATTAGTTGAGACCTCTTACCACCTCTAGGTTTGTGGTCAACCTACAACAAAAAACCATATGGGTTCATGGTAATCCAAGAAACTACCAAAGTTATTAAGTAGAGAGATGTACTCCTATCACTTCTAGGTTTGTGGTAATCCTACAAGGAAAAACCAAGGTGACACCAATACCATGAAGGCACAAAGATGGCATGCCACCTCAAAGGTGAGCAGGCTACATGGAGAGTGTAAAATTTTGTTACCATGTTTGAATTATAAAAGGGTGCTAGGAATTAATAATGTTAAGGGGTGAATGTTAGGATTTAATAACATTATTAATTATTTGTTATATAGGTTTAAATATTTTAAAACTATTATATCATGTTAGTAGGTTTGTTATGAAATATATTCCTATAAGATTTGTTGTTATTTATCTATCTTGTTTTCTAGGAGGTTGTTGTGCTACCTCCATAGCTATATAATATCCTTTGTTTTGTATCAAATATACATTGAAATATAATATAATTTTCATGTTTTATTTATCTCTCTGTGTTCAATTTGTATTAATGTTTTCATAATTTAATCAGCTCTCCAAATTCGCTAACATTGTGATCACAAATAGGTTCATGCAACTCAAACTATCCTCAATTACCTTTATGATTAAACCCTAACCCCTAAACCCTAATACTTAAAACTCGAGCCCTAAACCATTAATCATAAACCTTATATCATAAATTTTAAACCCAAACCCTAATCCTTAAGACCTAAACCCTATAAATAAACATTAAACCCTAATCCATATACACTAAGCCAAAAAAACCCTAAACCCTAAACTTTAAACTCTTAAAAACCTAAACCAATCATTTGAGCCCTAATTAACATCATTTAAACTAAGAATTAGGTTCACATGGCTCAATTTGGTCTAATTTACACCACTAACTACCCTAATTAGCTATTTCTCTCAATGTGTGATGACATGGGGGTTAATCAAAACCAAACACACATTTTGTGGTCACAAATAGGTTTAATCAGCTCAAATTGTCCTCAATTGCTTTCATAGTTGGACCCTAAACCCTAAACCCTCAATTTTTTGGCTTAAACCCTAAACCAATTGATTTAGCCTCAATTAACATCTATTAGAGTAATATTTAGGTTCACATGGCTCAATTTGGCCCAAATCACATCACTCATTACTCCAATTGACTAATAAGATCAAAATGTGATGATGTGAGGGCCAATTGAGCCGAAAATCATATTTTATAGTCACAAATAGGTTAAATGAGCTCAATTTGGCCAAAATTTCCTTCATAATTAGACCATATACCCTAAGAAATAAACCATATATACTCTAAGACCTAAAACTTAAACCATAAATCGTAAACCCTAAACCTTAAACCAATCAATTTAACTAGACTTAAAATCCTTTAAAGTAATAGTTATGTTTATTTAGGGATCAATTTAGTGCAAATCACATTACTTATTGGCCTAATTAATTGATTTATATAATTTATGATGATATTATGGCTAATTATGTGCAAAATCACTTTCTATAAACACAAATAAGTTCAAGTAGCTCAAATTATCCTCAATTACCTTCAAGATTGAATCTTAAACCCTAAACCATATACTATGTATGTTAAACCCAAAACCTCATACCTTATAACCTATACCCTATACATTAAACCCTAAAACCTATATCCCAATCCTAAAGCCTAAACAAATTGATTTATCCCCAATTAATAGCATTTAGATTAAGAATTAAGTTCATAAGGATAATTTGGCCCAAATCACATCACTCATTGGCCCAATTGACTAATTGGCTCAATCTATGATGACGTAAGGGATAATTGAGCCCAACATCATTTTCTATAGTTAAAAATAGGTTTAAAGTATTGGATTTAGTCCTACTTGCCTTTACAACTGGACCATATATACCCTAAAACATAAACCCTATGACCTAATCTATAAAACCTAAGCCCTAAACCCTAAACCACAAGTCATAAACTTTTAGAAACCTAAACCTATCATTTAACCCTAATAGAACAACATTTAGACTAATAAAATTAGGTTCACATGGCTCAATTTGGCCTAAATCATACCACTGATTACTCTAATTAACTAATTAGTTTGATCTATGATGATGTGGGACCAATTGAGCCCAAAACCACATTATATAGTCACAAATAGGTTTAGGGAGCTCAATTGAGCCCTAATATTCATAATTGGACATTATACCCTAAAACTTAAACCCTATATACCCTAAACCCAAGCCCTAAGTTCTAAACCCTAAATCGTTAACCTTAAACCTTAAACCAATAGATTTAACCTAATTTAACATCCTTTTTAGTAATAATTGTGTTCATAGAGCTCATTTCGATGCAAATCACATTACTTATTACCTCAATTGATTGATTGACTCAATTTGTGATGGTGTTGGGGTTAAAAATCAGATTCTATAGTCACAAATCTATTTAATCAAGCCAATGAAGGGATGATTACAATATCAATTACCTATTTACATTTTATTCGAATTACAAAACTTTAATGTTAACAACTATTTAATCAACTAGGGCCATTCATAAATTTTGGGAATTAAAAAAAAGCTATAACAAAATAATAAGATTGTGAAATGATTGTAAATAATTCTGCATACATGGTAATTACGTGTACATGGTTATTCCATGTAAGTGGTTCTTATATTTCACATTTGAAACACATGACTTAAGGCTTGAGAATGGATTGGATTCCTGAGCTTGAGACATGTACTTGCAATGTGTTTTTGACTAAAAAAATACAAATTTAGATATGCTAAACACTATGAATTTTATCAAACTTTTTCTTAAAATATTACTAAAACATCGACTACACTCTCCTCTTTCTAAATATATATAAATATATATATATATATATATATATATATATATATATTATATTATTATTACTTTAAGGTTGTTATATATATTTATTTTTAAGTGTGTATTTTTTATAGAGATATATGCTACAACCATACATGTTCATATTTGTTTATCTATATTTTCATTCATTGATTCAAACTAAAAAAAAATTATGGTTGAAAACTAGACCAAATTATATACAGATTATAAAAAAAATCCATTTTTTATATTTTTTTGAGGTAGTTAGGGGGGGCTGCACGGTTGGATATACATTATTGATTATATTTTAGGGTCTATTGAATTATGAAATTATTTAAAAAATATTCATTAATTAATTTTAAAAAAATATAGGTTGCAAACTAGATGATCTTATCTAACCTTCCACTAAAGGGATTTAAAAAAAACTAAATGATGCTCAAAAAATGATGGGCCGCATGGAAAGATATCTAATCTAATTTTTGTAAAAAATAGTAATACCTCTTTAAATTTATGATGTTTGACCTACTTATACATGACCATTTAAAAAAAATAGTAGTTTAGAAGCTAGAATCGAAATGTTACTATTCATGTTCCTATGACATCTTCAAACTTTGAGTTTAGGTGTCTCAAATAATTTATACAAGTTGAGGTTTCTTTTTTTTCAAGAAAAACATGTCCACTTAAAACCCCCTTCCCCCCCCCCTCTAATTCCATGAACTTACCTAACTATCATCCATCATTTAAAAACATAAGTTCAGGTTCTTGTGCTTATTGATGCACATTTGTTTTTTCATATACAATTTATCCTATCATTTGACAATGTTGTACATGTGGAGGATGATCAACGTCAAGCTAAATAAAATAATAAATATTTTCATAGCATGAGGAAGTGAAAGAAGGATGGTTTCAATTATTTTCCATTTGTAAAAATGACTTTTTCTTAGAAGCATGACAAAACTAACATGATGATTTCATAATTTCCAAGATGATTACATAAATACTAGACTTTAGGGACTGGTGATTTATCCCATATTGAGAAAAAAGTAAATTAATTACCCAAATCAAGAGTACATGATGTTTAGACCATTTTCCAAGATAAAAAGAACTCAATTAGAATGTAAAGATGTTAATGTTATGTTAGAATTAGCTAATAGGTGATATTCTGGTAGAGTGTTAGGATGACTCCATTTGAGAGACTCCAGATGAGTAAGGTTGAGTTTACACCAGTGGTCCTTCTTTGGAAGTCTAATTATGCTTCATGGAATATGTACATGAAACATTCACTCTCATATTAGGAACTTATTCCATTCTTATATGGACATATTCATGTTCTTATTTATTGAGGTCAATACGATGATTGGGTCAACTCTTGTGACTATGTATAGTCACTTATTGATACACATTTCATGGGATCTACACCACCATGTGGAACACACAGAGTGTTCCTTCACTATTTGGAACACTCTTTAGAATCTTTTTAGGGATCCCACTATGACCTACATCAAACCTCCTCCTTCCTCTTCCTATTTTCTCACTTGAGACTGTTATACTCTCTCCTCTTACTCCTATTTCCTATGATGACACATCCATGGTGGATAGTTATCTTCCTTCTATTGATCCCACACTAAAGGATGAGATTATGATAGACCTTAGTTGTCCCATTATAGACTTAACATTTGTACATGTGTAGATTATTTTTCTTCTAGATCCATCATAGTCACCTAGATCTTGGAGAGGTGGGTGCTACCATTATGAATGCATAGGTACGATTTATATTTTGTGTTATTTTGAATTAATTATTAGGAATTTGTAAATTATTTATATTGGCATTTGCATGCTTATGTATTGGAATACAAGGGTTTTTTACAAATCTAAAACTCATACATGTCATGGAAAGGTAGAGATAGTATGGATTACTGGTTTGTTGGTGTTATTATGGCATTGATTTCCTCCAACCAAGTGTCCCCATATAGATCTATTAAGTTCTTAGGTGTTATTGTTTTATTACTTGGCTTGTTTCTGGTCATAAGGCCCACCTCTCTATCATACAACCTACCTCTTAAGTATTAGGCATACCTATCATATAAATGGCCTCCTCATAATCCAACAACCCATATAACCTATGTATGGGTACTCAAATCATGCTAGGCCTCTCCTAGTTCATTTATTCAATAACTTTTCTCTAGTTGGCGGATCACTTTTTAACACCCTTAATCACCATTGGAGATTTTAGAAATTTCTTCTTACCATCCTCAAGTAAAAATAGAGTTATTTATGTGTTTGTATTGACCATAGTTTGTGAGAACCAATGGATGCATCATTTAGATCCATTCATTAGACAACCCTTCTTCCAATGTAGCTCATCCTTCTTGGTTTGTTCAATTAAATGAATTTTTCAATGGATTTTAGGGGATGCTATAACTTGTTGAAGTCATCACAGCCTACTCATGAATATGATCATGGTATTTAAAGTTCCTCCCAACTTTGATACCATGGAAAAATTGGCCAATAGGTGATATTCTAGTAGAGTGAGAACACAAAAATTCTATAATAATGACCCTGCTTGTATTTATAAATATGTAAGAAGAGTGCAATAGTTACATGATGTATTAAACTATAATTATTACCAATTGTTTTCTCTATTACAATATCCTGGTGAAGAGGAATATATAAAAGGATTAGGGGGAGTGAAATCATAATGTAACTAAGTGGAACTCACTATGGAACTCATAGGAGAACTCACAATGACACTCAGTTAAACTATAGGTGGAACTCACGCTCTCACCCACTTAACCTCTTTATTACACATAATTAATCTTAATCTAAATGTGTAGGGATAATCCATTTAATAAATAAATGGAATAATAATATCCTACACCAACATGTTAGTTCACCAATATTCAAAAGGAATTTTGAAAGAGAGTTAGAGAGTCACTTCATATCATCCAAGGTGGAAGATAGAAGATCAAGAAAATTGGAGATAAGATCCTACCTGTAGAACGTAGAGCTCAAAGAGTGAGAGGATAGAGCTAAGATCATATTAAGTTGATTTAACCAAATGATTAGACTATTGAACTCTTCATCCTAAACTTAGGGGAGAGGGGGAGTGTATATGTGTGTGTAATATATACAATATAGTTGGACATCAATAAAGAGATTATTTTGGTTTCCATTATGAGTCTTGTGTTTTCAAGTGTCCTTGAGAGATACATAAGTGTACATTGTTAAGGATTAATGAAACCATTCATTTGTCCCCCTCATTCCCAGATGCATCAATTGTTATAAAATACAAATTTACCTTCTTGGTTTATGTTTAAAGATGTTTTTTGAGTCAAATGTAAGTTTTGAAAGAGAAATTACATTCGGGTCAAGATATGGCACATAAATGTAACTGTGGTGGAGGATTAGGAAGCCCAAGGGCACATAGAGTTATAGACTTGGTAGAGATGTCTTGAGGAATGATAGTAATATTGGATTCAATAGAGACATCATAACAAAGAATAAATCATAATGAAGATTTAATTAATGATGAAAAATTAGATTGTTAAGAGATTAAAGTGGAGGAGATGGTGGATGAACTTAACTTAGATATATTTATCATAACTATTACAAAGATGTGTAGTAAACTAGACTTGGATACTCCTTGCTATAGAGGAATCTTGAACCATGATGAACTCATATATTAAATCACAAAAATGGATAAATGTTTTGACTATGAGCTAATTGAGGACCTCAATATGGTAATAATTTCCTACACCAAACTTAAAGGTCATGCATCCTTGTAGTGGGATCATGTGAAACTAAAAAAAGAAAGAAAAGGTGAATATAAATTAAAATTTAGAATAAGATGGTCATAAAGATAAAAATTGAGTTCTTCCTTCATGTTATCAATTGTGTTTGCTCAAGAAGTATAAATACTTGAGGCAAAACGAGTTATGTTTGAAATAATTCATATATGAGTTAGACAAGTTGAATATTAGAGTTGGTCATATTGAAGATGATCAAGGTATGTAAATGGAATTAATATCTCCATTAAAAATGATTTTAGAATGTTTAGGGTGAATTCAATGGAATAAGCCTATTAATGTGCATTTAAGACAAAATAAAAACTATCTATAAGGTAACAAATGAACTCTAGAGTTAAAGAAAGTTTCATACAAAATAATGATGGAAGAGGACAACATACTCATAAATATGAAGTAATTAATTCACAAAATAAAAAAAGACCCAAATATGAAGAGGGTTTTCTTCTAAAAGTAGAGGCTACTTTGGAAGAGGAAGAGGTAGAGGATTCATGGGTAAGTGCTTCTAATATGGATAATTTAGGCATAGAGTATTTTAGTGCCCCCACTATTTTAGAACATTAAAAATATGATTAAATCAAGAAATCATATTGCTCATGTAGATGAAGAGATGATTGGATTTCTATTACATAAAGATGATTTTAAGCATGGTGAAGCTATTATATACCTAAGCACAACCTATATTTATATGCTTAGTTTAGAATTTATTTTATTATGCCATAGTTTTGGTGGCTAGAGTTAATGAAGGGTTAGACCAATTTATCCTTGGGTTATTTGGGGTTTCTAGTGATTTAATATAAAATTGGGGAAGACCCTAAATAATGCATGTTTTTAACAATATATACTCAATTTAAGAAATAACCATCATTATGTGAGATATATTTTGTTATAATCAGATTTGCAAATACAATCCACTGTTTGGGAAGAATTTTCTCCCATTTCTTCATTTATCAGTACTTTTACTCTATATATTTTCATTTTTGTGTTCTAAGTCATTTTTTGAATGTAAAAAGTTGAATTAGAGCTTCAATAAAAATTTCTAGTCATTGCCAAAATACTAAGGGGATTTTATTGAAGAATATAATTAAAGTTCTTGACCAATGAGGATTTGATGATTTTTTTAAGGAGGTTTGAAAAAATATTCATTTATCATGATGAAAATCAGAGTCGCTAGCTGAAAAATAAGAGGATGAAAATCCCTAGGGAAATTTTGATACAAATCCATTAGATGGGGAAGAGGAATAGAAACAAGATCAAGTGAAAGAGAAAGAAGGATTACATCATCCTTATTCTAACCTACAAATTAATATTTGATAGTATAATCTTATATGTAAGTTGGATGTCCATACATTGTTGAGCAATATTAAATAGTCCTTTAGGGTACACAAGATTAAAAGTCAAGTTGACAAGCTAATTTTTTTTTTCAACATTTGGATGGTTTTGCCCAAATTTGGGTGGATTGATGAATTTTTGAAAATAGTTTGGAAAAAATTACAAGATTTTACCAACTATCTAAAAAAGAGAATTGATCACAACTAGGATGAACTATATGATGCCCAACTAATGTATATGTTATAGAATGATATGCTCATGTATGTGTATGCATAAAAAAGTAAAATTTTGGAGTCCAAGGCCAATATATCTTAGAATATGGTGTGGAAGATCCATATTTACAAATTTTATGCTGAAATTCAAATAGAATTTAGGGTGTTTAAAGAAACATTTTTTGGAAATGCTATTATAGCTATAAGAACATAAACATATATGATTAATGCATTGATGCCATAAAAAACATACTTTTATGAAATATTACCCATAAATATTTTACTTGGGATATGAAAAACAAAGAACATAGTTCTAATTTTTCCCCTACACCTATTTTTATAAATCCATGTTGTATATGTTCTGAACCATAGAGCAGGGGTCACATATGTAAGACCAAAAATGTTTTTATGGTGCAAGATGTGTGTTATACTGAGCTAGATTCAGATTCAGAGGATGAGAAATATATTGAGAAAATTTATGTAGGGTGTGAACCCAAATATATTCTACCTAATATAGTAGAAAAAATTAAATCATTTGTGTCACTTTCTAGAATGATATGTTTAGACTATTTGGATAGATTCAAGTTATTTTTCCATGCCAAGAAGCCAAAGTTTTTTTCATGGTTTATCTAAGATGTATACTTAATAGAATGGATAGGAAATAATTAAAAATTTAAGGTTCCGTTTGGATAATTTTAGAGTTTCTCTATTCAGGTTCTAGAACACTAAAGAATTGAATGCATAGAAGTAGTCCATAGTGTGGAAGTTTTAGTGGAAAACTATGTTCATAAAGATAAATTCTAGGTGATTAATATTGGGGGATGAAAATTTTACTTTATGAGTTCAATGTCTATATTGATTAGTAATGTACTCCACCAATAATTATTGACACTTAAGTAAGGGGATCATGAGTTTATTATCAATTCCTTACCCCCAATGGATTTTTTTATTCCATCTAGATAAGATATTTTTTTTAAGGAAGATAAATTTGAATTTATGGATCACTTTGATTCCAAGATATATCAAATATACTACCACTAGATATGGAATTGGACCACATTTTAAAGTTCAACACTAAAAATGAGCTAATGGTATTTACATCGTCATATATATGGGCATTTTTATAGAGGTCAAAGATAGAAAAATTGATAAGTGAAATGTGAGAGGATTAAATCATTATCCCTAGTAAAATGCCATATAATAATCTGATGGCACTATCTAGTAAGAATTATGTGTCATATAAAATCTAAATCAGTTATAGGGCCCTAAAAAAAACCATCATTAATTATTTTACCAATCCCAAGGATTTATGATTTGCTCAAAGAGTTGCATGGTGTGAAGTAATTTCAAATATAGATCTTAGATCTAGATAAGTGTCAAATAACAATTCAAATTCAATCCCAAAAAAATACTACCTTTAGAATTCATTATGGCCATTAACATTATAGGGTCTTTCCCTTTTGTCTCAACAATTCTAAATCCATCTTTCAAGAATCTGGGTGTTGTGTTGATTATATGTTATAATGAGAACTTGTATGCCAAGGAATCTAAGTGGGAACTTTAAAATACATATTTTGAATAAAATTTTCACATTTTTTTGAGGGTTTTCTCACTAACCTTGAAAAAATTAAGGTCATATGTGATAGGTTTGTGCCCAAAACTCTTAATAAAATTTACAACTTCTTAGGCCTAGTAGGATTATATACAATATTTGTAAGGATATTTTAAATAATATAACATATCATGATCAAAATCACCAAAAAAATACTTCAAGTGGTCCATAGAGGAAAAATAAGACTTTGATGATTACATTTGATCTCTATTCTTGATGCATAAGCATCAAGCTAGGAAACACCATTTTTGTGTTTTGGTCAATAAGGAAGTCAAAGGTGGTAAAAGTATGATGTCAATGTGTGCAAGGGGACTTCCTAGGTTAATTTTTTGTCTTAGAGTCTATTTGGAGTCATCAATGTGTGTTAGATGGATTCTCAAAAAATTTCCTCCAAAACTAGGAATTTGAAAATTCAAATGCTTATCAAGAGCCTAGGAGGACAAAAACATGGTCTAGGGTGATTATATAAGTGAATAATGGTTAAATAGGAAAAATATGTATTTTAAAAGGTGGTTTTAAGTATTATATGTCTAATTCATTAGAATAAGGAGGTATGTTTAGTGGTACAACCATTATTCCTATGTTGGGTTGACAAATGGTAGTTATGTCTTGTAACTAACTAGAAAACCAACATACGATTTGGTGAGAAATGAAAATCATATATGGATGGAATGGAGAATGAAAGAATATGAAAGGAGAGATAAATTTGAGGAGAAGGAGGATAATCTTAAAGTAAGTTGTGTACAAACTCCTCATGGAAGATGATGAATACAAGTTTTGAATTGGAATGTAATATTGTTTTATCTCCAATGAATAAAGAAAAGTTTGTGATTGTATATTATACTTGAAATATATATTTATTTATGTAATACTCACTATCTTTAAGGCCTTTTATTCCATGATTTTTTTCATTTTTCCAAGGTTTTAGGTTTGGGGCAGAAGTTAGAAGTCATAGTCCAAGAACAAGAACAATGGTGTGTTTCTCCAAGTTGGTGAAGTAAAGATTATCATGGATTTGATATTTTCATTTATTTATACAGTAAAAGTATTATAATGATTAAGAGGAACTAGGTAGGTTAATTTACTTAGTTTAAATATCATTAAATTCTTAAAACTCTATAGACTATTGACAAAGTCAAATAATAAGAGTAAATGCTTGGTTCTGAAGATATAAACTAATAACTTTTTAAGATAGTGAATAAGGGAATGAATTTGATGTAATATTTTTTTTTTTGGATTATAAATAAGGTGTGGAAAAAAATTCACTAGTTACAATAACATATTAATTATATTGTTACAGTCAGACCCTACCTTAACAATTATGAGACCCTATTTGGTATGTTCAAGTGCTAGGTGGATATAGTGATAGTCAAATGAATGATTGTTTAGATGAAATATTTTTGATAGAGACTAGGAGGAAATAATGAGGAGAGTTTATATGAAAATTTTAAAACCCATTTTAGAGGAGAACCATTCTGTCAAATAAGTTACAATCCAAAATGGACTAGACCCTTATTTTGCTTAGTCAGAGTTTTAGAGACATGTATACACCAAAATGAAGTGAATGAGTGTTGTGGTAAGTAAGGTTAGAATTAATTATATATAAAAAACCTATTTGATAACCTAGGTATGGTTTTATAATTTATTTGAAGAGAACGAGCTCTTAAACCCCCACACAGTCTTTTATGAAGACTCAAAACCTTGAATTCATAGTACACAGACCTTGAGATGTTAGAGGAGAGGGTTTTAGAGTATTGATATAAAGATATATATGATATACATAATTATTAAAGGTCTTAAAACCTGGTTAATATATATAAACCTAAACGTGTGCTAATATGTAACTTATTTTACCTTGCACATTTAGTTTTTTAGGACACAAAATTTTATGTTTGGATGTATTGTGAGTAGGTAAGGTGAATCCAAGGTTGAAAACCTATTGGAAAAGGTATAAGGAATATAGATAGACCTTAAAAAGGTTATTTTGATCTTTTAAACATTTTAAAATTTTAGTTATGGAATTTCTAATTCTCTCGAGCCTGTATGCATGTAGAAAATCCTAAAATTAGGGTTTCATTGATAAAAATGGTTCCCACCATCCAAAATGGATGAAATTTTATAATAATGTTGGGTTTTGTGTTTTATAAATAAATAAAGTAGTTTAAGACCTGTATGATAATGATGGTATAGATTTTGAAGGACTGAGATGTAATTAGGCATAATTAGGCTTAGAAGGGCTAATTGGGAAGAGAAAAAAGTTACGAAAAAGGTAAATAAGAGCGAATCAATTAATGAAAATTTATGAGGATATGAAGGGGAATAAAGGGTGATATAATATGTTTTAAAATATTAAATTAAGGTTATATATTTTGTGAACCAAGTGAAAACCTTGAAAAAAAGGTTACAAGCCTTAAGAGAAGATTATGTCCATAAGGTAAACAATGTGTCTTTAAGCATGTTTGAGGAATTTTAAGAGGTTGGAAAAAGTGTAATGAGATCAACTGATACTATCCATGACAAAATATGTAATCTTTGAATCCTATATCAAGTTGTGGTCCTTAAGACCTAAGAGGTGTGTCTAGTGAAAAACTAGAGAAAGTTGATTACTCAAGGAAGATCAAAATTAAGAGGTGAGGTAAAAGTGAATGTGATTAGGTTTAATAGATTTAAAAAGATACCAATAAGTGTCTCTACAAATTATAAGTCATAGCTACAACTAAAGGAGGCTATTAAGCCTAAAGCTTAAGAGAGAGATTGGGTTTAGGATGGAATCTTGAAGATTGTAGTCATGTAAAATGCAAAAATTGGTAACTTGAGTGTGACTTGTGACACCCAACTCATAAGTAATTATTATTTGATCTCATGACCCTCATAGTAATCTTTTCACTAATTCCCAATCATTTTTAGCCTTTTAGACTTGATCCTAGCTGAGCTAGACCCATCTTTCCATGACTAATCCATCCCTCCAAGCCCCATCAACTTAGGACAATAGCACCACACTTGGAATATAGCATCGATTACACTCCTATATACTTTTAAAACTTGTTAAGTTGTGGAGCTAAAAGCTTCACCAAGATGCAAACAAGAGGAGTTGCTGAGTGTCATAGTCACCAGCATCGGTCAGGCCAATCGACGTCAGTCAGTGGTGGACAGATAGCAATCGACATCGGTCAGGAGTCAGCTAATGTCGATCATCTCTAGACAGACAATGACCAACTTTGGTCACTTGTGTGATTCTAGAACTGTTAGTTTCACGAATAGTTTGTTAACGAACTGGTTGTTTGCATGTTAAAGACTAATTTTAGTCTTGAGCTGTGGTTTCTAATTATTATAATTAGATGTATAATTATTGTTTGCATGGGATCTATATAATAGACTCATGGGCTGTATTGTAATTGTTAGGTTGTGGAGATAAAAGCTTCACCAAGATGCAAATAGGAGGAGTTGCATAGTGTCACAGTCATCGGTGTCAGTCAGGCCAACCGACACCGGTCAGTGGTGGATAGATAGCAACCGACATCGGTCAGGAGTCGATCAACGTCGGTCATCTCCAGACAGACAACGATTGACATCGGTCACCTGTGCAGTTTTGAAACTGTTAGTTTCATGAACAATTCGTTAATGAACCGGTTGTTTGCATGTTAAAGACTAATTTTAGTCTTGAGCTACAGTTTCTAATTATTATAATTAGATGTCTAATTATTATTTGCGTGGGATCTATATAATAAACTCATGGGCTGTATTGTAAAGGGTACTAGATAGAGAGAGCAAGGTTAGCTCCTTCAGAGGGAAGAGAGCAAGGTTAGCTCCTCATAGTGCCACAGTGCCAAGTGTGTATGATCAGGTAGATCTGTGGGAGAGCGAGATCTGGTAGAGATCCATAGGGGTTCTAGTTTGGAGAATCAAAAGGGTTCTTCATGTGTGTATGATTTAGGTCGGTAGGTGTGCAAGGCCAGGTTGATCTGTGGTATAGCAAGATCAGGTGAGATCTACATGTGTAAGTAAGATCTGGGATTTGCAGGCTGCTGCAAGATCAAGGAGATCTACTTGGAGTGCATTGTGTACTCAGACCTGGAGTACTTCGAGTACTCAGTTGGTACTAGCAGTAGTGTTACTGACTGGTTAGAGGTGAACAACAAATTTGTGTTTGAGTTGTTTGTTGTGACCGTGATTGAGAGAGAGAACTCTTGAAGAGATTTATTATTTACGCCCTAGAGGTGTGGGAGCCCTAGAGGAGTGTAGAAGAAGATTGTGGCATATTCTTTCTTTGTATTTCCTTCTCGAAAGATTATTAATACAATTGGGTATTGTCTCTCATATTCTATGTTATTTTTGAATTTCTATGTTACTTGTTACTTTTGGTTAAATTCTGCATTTAGTTGCTTATACAAAGGCAATCAATTATGCTCTTTATGAGCTGGGGATCCTGACAAAGTGGTATCAGAGCAAGGTTAGGTTCATTAACAGGTGGTAAAGCTTGTTAAGTGTGTTGATTACAGGTCACTCTCAAAGGTTTCTGATTGAGTGGGAGTATAGCAATGGTAAAAGAAAGTATGGAGGAATTCAAAAGCAAGAATGATCAATTATGGTGTTATGGAAAGAAAGAGCAGGTAAAGAAAGATTGCTGGTTAGTAGCAGATCAGCATGAAGGAAATAAAAGAGCATGTGTTGCAGGTATTGTTGCACTGGTTGTTTTGGTATGTTCCTTGGATAAAGTAGAATCTTAGTTTATAGATTTTGTTGCCTCTTTCCATGCAGCCCCAAATAGAGTATTTTTCCATGTTAAGGTCCATGGAGACTTTGGAAAGATTTATTTAGGGGTTGGTGAGCCTTGTCAAAGTTTTGGGAAAGGGGAAGTGTGGCTAAAATTGCAGACGGCCAACACATGGGTGTTGAAGAAGGTCATGCAGGTCCCAGTCTTGAAGATGAGGCTAATTTCTTTAGGAAAGTTGGGTGATGAGAGATGCACAATAACTCTCATAGTGGATGCACTTGAATTAGCAGGTGGTAAGAAAGTAGGTATCCTTTATCTATTTACTTATATTACTGATTCTTCTTTTATTGTGAAGACGTGGCTTTGTAGGCTTGGTCACATGAGTAAGAAGGAGATGCATGTTCTTAAGCAAAAGACAAATGTCTTTGACAAACTTAAGAACTGGAAAGCCTTGGTGTTTATGGAGGAGATGATGGATAGAGATTAGTGGATGGGACTGAATATCTCTGAGTAGGGCAGTTTGGACAGGGTTTTGATCCAAAGAAAGCTTGTGGGTAAAAAGTCATCACTCACAGGAAAACACAATTACCGGCATCGATTAAGAAGAATCGATGTCGATCAGATAGGTACTGACATCGATCATGTGTAGACAGGCAAAGTTGGTAATTTCAAGTGGTTGGACACTGATGTCAGTCTGGTAGACACCAGCATCGATCAGGGAACTGGCATCAGTAGTCAAGTCAGTCGCATGGAACCGATGTCAGTCAGATGTAGATTGGGTGGTGACTGACATCAGTCACTGAAATAGATTTTGGGTGGACAACAAGCTGTTAAGGAGTCTCAAATGCCCATGTGGAGGACTGAAAGTGTAAGTAAGCCTCAAATTCATTATTCCCCTTCTTTATACTTGTTGCTTACTGTAGAGCAGGTAGGATCTAGGAAACAGTGGGAGCATGGCATGATGAGGAATTTGATTCCTAGGATGCATAACCAAATGGGAGATTTGGTAGAGTTGCCAGCTGGGATGAAAGCACTAAAAGATGAATGGATTCCTTGGTTAAATAAGAGAGAGGATGGACACGTGAGATGGAAGGCCAGGTCATATGGTCTTGAGGAACCTACAGGATAGTGGTATAGGTTTGACAGGTGTATGATAAAGCATGGCTTTAGTTAATGTCATTGTAACCATTGTGTTTACTTTACCAGGTTGGATGATGATTGCAATTATCTTGTTACTGTATGTAGTGTGTATTCTTGTTGTAGGGTCACACATGCAAGGTTTTGCTAAGCTAAAGGTAAAGTTAGTTCAGTGGTATGTCATGAAGAATTTGGGAGCAGCAAAATTTTTTGCCATGAGTTTTTCTAGAGACATGGAAGGTCACAAGTTGATTTTGTCTCCAGATGATTGTGTGGATAAGGTAGTGGCGAGGTTCATGATGTAGGATGCAGAATCGGTTAGCACACCTATGGATGGATAGTTCATAGAACAGAGTCCCAATTCACATGATGAGGTTAAGTACATGTGTACTAGACCTATTGTTGCCCCAGTAGTGGGTGTTGCCAGTAAGTTCATAGCCAATTTGGGAAAGAAGCACTGGAGAGCAGTTCAGTGGGTTCTCAGGTATTTGAGAGGGACCAATAGTAGGTTAACATGCTATGCAGGGTCGGGGACTTCTCTACATGGGTATGTAGGTTTGGATGTGGTAGGTTACTTGGATGACATGCAGTGCACCACAGGATGTGTGGTGGTTGGTCTTCAGGATTGATCTTGAAGAGGGATACAAGCCAGGAAACAAATTAGATGATGTACAGGTATAGGTACAGGTGCAACTATTTATCTCCAAGTGGGAGATTGTTAGGTTGTGGAGCTAAAAGCTTCACAGGATGCAAACAAGAGGAGTTGTTGAGTGTCACAGTCACTAGCATCAGTCAGGCTAATTGACATCAATTAGTGGTGGATAGATAGCAACTGACATTAGTCAGGAGTTGGCGGACGTCAGTCATCTCTAGACAGATAGTGACTAACGTCGGTCACCTGTGCAGTTTTAAAATTGTCAGTTTCATGAACAATTTGTTAATGAACCAGTTTTTTGCATGTTAAAGATTAATTTTAGTCTTGAGCTACAGTTTCTAATTATTGTAATTAGATGTCTAATTATTGTTTGCATGGGATATATATAATAGACTCATGGGTTGTATTGTAAAGGGTGCTAGATAGAGAGAGCAAGGTTAGCTCCTTTAGAGGGAAGAGAACAAGGTTAGCTCCTCATAGTGCCATAGTGCCAAGTGTGTATGATCAGGTAGATTTGTGGGAGAGCGAGATCTGGTAGAGATCCATAGGGGTGCTAGTTTGGAGAATCAGAAGGGTTCTTCATGTGTGTATGATCTAGGTCGATAGGTGTGCAAGGTTGGGTTGATCTGCGGTATAATAAGATCAGGTGAGATCTACATGTGTAAGTAAGATCTGGGATTTGCAAGCTATTGCAAGATTAAGGAGATCTACTTGGAGTGCATTGTGTACTCAGACTTGGAGTACTTCAAGTACTCGGTTGGTACTGGTAGTAGTGTTACTGACTGGTTGGAGGTGAACAACAACTCTGTGTTTGAGTTGTTTGTTGTGATCGTGATTGAGAGAGAGAACTCTTGAAGAGATTTATTGTTTATGCTCTAGAGGTGTGGGAGCCCTAGAGGAGTGTAGAAGAAGATTGTGGCATCTTCTTTCTTTGTATTTCCTTCTGGAAAGAGTATTAATACAATTGGGATTGTCTCTCATATTTTGTGTTATTTTTGAATTTCTATGTTACTTGTTACTTTTGGTTAAATTCCGCATTTAGTTGCTTATACAAAGGTAATCAATTATGCTCTTTATGAGCTGGGGATCCTAAAAAAACTCCTATATATTCATAAAATTAATGCTATATCTCAATTTTCAATAGTGTCCTAGTCTTGCACAGTGAATATTAGACCCTATCTCAACTGTATCAGTCAATTTCTAGCTAAATCTTCTTTTTCATCTCTTATTACTATTTTTAGAAAGGTCAAAATTGTAACATAATTTACACAAATTAGTAGATTAATTATTTCATATTTATTTATTGATTTCCTATTCTAGACCTTTAACTAAATTAGGAATAATACACCAATATTCCCAAAACTGTTAAATCATTTGGTGAACCTGACTTACTTCATTTGTGCATAAAATCCATAGAAACCCTAAGGTAAATTTCCTATTGATTTTTCCTATATTTTTTGATTTTTTAATTGCATAATAAAATAAAAAATTAGCATTAAATTTTAAATTTTGACAGTAATTTTAAAACAATTTTCTATTCATACCCTAGTTGCCCATACTAGGTCTCAGTATTTTCCCAACATTTTTTTGATTTTTTACTAGCTTATTTAAATTAGAAATTCATTTCAAATTTTAAAATTCAATAGTAATTTTCAAAAACATTATTTTTTCAAAACCCTAGTTGCATCTACTAGGTCTTGTTAAATCAAAAAAAAATCCAATATTTTTTTGATTTTTACTAGCATATTTCACTCAGAAATTCACTTTAAATTTCAAAATTTCATAGTAATTTGTCAAAATATTTATCTTTCAAACCCTAGTTGCCTATACTAGGTTCCTTTGCTTCTTGAGGTATCACCTTACATGTTTGTGAGTTTCATATCATTTTTATGCATATTCCAATTCCTTATTTAGATTATATCTGTTTAATCTTTTCTACTCTTAGCCAAGTTGTTTTCCTTGTGCCACCTAAGTTCCTTGCATCTCTTCCTTTGAGATGAAGTGAAAGACTTAGTGGCAATCCTCCTGAATTCACCTAGATTCTTGTAACTTGACCATCTACCATGGATAAACAACCAACTCATGTTCCTATTATAGATTCTACACATCTAGATTACACCAATTTTAATGAGGAAAATTTTGACAAAGAGCAATATGAGAATAAAAATGATGATGCAAACATAAATGTTCATGATCCACCACATCAGACTCTTGATCCACTTCCACCAATTGTTAATTATGAAGTTTTCCTTAACAAAGATTTGATCCTACAAAGTTTTTAAGAAAGACTCTGGGACCAGCGCTAAGATTTTACTCTTATTTTACAATATATCATGGAAATAGAAAAGGATAAATAAGTTGAGTCTTCTATTCCTTCAGAGAAACCAATTAAAAATGACACTATGGGGGCAACTATTTCTCAACAACCTCTTATAGTATCCCAACCTGCCTCTATGCCACCAACTACAGCTAGTACATATTTGTCTCCTAATGTGGTAGCCCTTATGTAAGAGATAAAATCTCTTTAATCTAAGGTGCTACATCTTGAGCAAGTTGCCTCTAAACCTACATAGGATTTGTATTATTTTTATCTACTACATACACCATTGGTACGTCACATTGCTTCTACACCCTTGTCACAAGGTTTTGTTCAACCCAAGATTACTCTATATGATGGCAAGGGTGATCCAGAGACATTTGAGAGATTTTTGCACATCATACTTGGAATATGTACCAAATGATTGGCTACTGACCAAGCTATTTTCATAGAGCCTAAAGGAATATGATTTACAATGGTTCTATAGTATATCAAATCAATCAGTCAATGCATTCAATACTTTAACCAACATGTTCCTAGATCATTTTAGCATTAACATTGGTGATAAGGTTTCATATGCCCAAGTTACACAACAAAAACAAAGGTCAAATGATCATCTCATAGATTATATTCTTTGATAGAAGACTATCTTGGATAAGATGACTAGCCCCATGGTTGATCAAGAGTTACAATATCTCTTCAAACATAGTCTTCTACCAGATTTGCATGAATCAATTATGTTCAAAATATTCTCTTCCTTCACTGAATTGTGTCACACACTAAAGGAAAGAGAATTCAAACTAATTTTAATTGGCAAACTCAAATACACAAGTATCTCAGAAATAAAAAACAAGAATAACAACAGAGTCCCATACAAAGTTAAGGTCAATGATAACAAGAGTCAAAATCAACCTACAGTTAATGTAACTTTAGATCCCCCTCAATGAGTGGCTTTATCAACACTTCCTCGATAAACCTTTACCAATCTACCAGTTTCTCTAGCTAGAGTTTTACATTAGCTATTAGAATGTAACATCATATCTCTCTCTCCTATTCAAGAAGTTGACCCAACAAAGCCTCTTCCATAGGGATATGACCAACATGCATTTTACAAGTTTCATAGGGCATTAGGCCATACAACAAATAGATGCATTAGTTTGAGACACAAGATATAGGATTTGATAGATGGAAATCATATTGATCTTGACACTTCAGTTGAGCCTCCTTAGGCAAAGCAAAAACAAGATAAAGCATTGAAAATATTCTTTGATCCTTTTTTGTATCATTCTAAAAAAGAGATAGGGACACATCAGGGGTTCACCATGCATATCATGCACATCACCCACTAGATACATATAGGGCACCTTCAGTTGAGTTACATCCTTTGAGCAACACGATTGGTGTATACAATTCCAAAGTTCCATATAGACCTTCTATCTCCTTCTCAGAATAGGAGATCATCGAGGATGATTCAAATTATCATGCACTCTTTATTAGAGCTTACATTCATAATCATCTTATTCATAGTGTTCTCATAGATAATGGATCTAATGTGAACAGGTGCACTATGAAAATATTACAGCATTTGGGATTTTCAGAGTAGGATATTACCCTGATAGACATAATTATCAATAGATTCAGTGGGCACATACATATTTCATTAGGTCATATTATACTTACTCTATAAGTTAGTCCAACACAGGTGGCCACACCATTCACTATAGTTCCAAGTGCAGGAGTTTTTGATATGCTACTTGGCCAACCTTGGATTCAGAAACTTTGAGTAGTACCTTTTATAATTCACAAATGTGTGAAATTCATTCATGATAATAAAGTTATTATAGTTGGTGGAGTTTCATATGAGTTACCACTCCCCACTTTAGAGCCATATACAGTCACTACTTTTAGTTTTTCGACAAGTTCTAGTTTTTCCACCAATTATAGTTCCTCATCTAGTTCTTATTTAGACATAGTTGAGGCATCCATCACCAACACAAAGAGTTTATACACCTCCATAGCTTCAAGATTCTATAAAGCTTCTAACTACAGTGTTCACACCCAGGGTAGTATCATTGAGATATCATGCATATTTTCATTGAGCACATGTTTAGAGAGCTTCTCCTACTACCAGATGGGTCCCTAAGAGCCCTATAGTTGCATTCACTTCTCAGAGTTATAGGGGGGCCCCATAGTCAATTTCTACCTCAAAGCATTTACAATAGCTTTTAGATCCATAGTCTCAGCATTACCATTGTGTTTCACGATCATGCATGATTCCTCTCCTTGATATATGACACCATGATAGGAAGTCTCCCATGAGGCTCATCATTTAGTGTCATTTCTCTTCAATTTTACCTATATATAGTTTCTTTTTACCTACCTGTACATAGTTTCTTTTTGATTACTTGTACATAGTCTTTTTATGATTGATTGTACATAGCTCAAAATCTCAAAAATCTAAAAAAAATATAACTCTTTAAAAATATAAAAACATTCAAATATCAAAATTTCAAGAACATTCAAATATATCAAAACTTCAAAAAGATTCAAATATACCAAAATATCAAAAACACTTTGATTATATGCATTATCCATGCTTTACATTTCTACTGCTATGTTATATTTACATTTGTTGTTATATGCTAGTATTTGCCTATTTATCTACATTACCATGCTTCACTTGATCTCCTTTGAGTGTGCGTAATGACATCTAACTCTTTGATTATTTCACTCTACCTATTGAGGGGGCATCCTAATTTTACATTCAAGACACACATTTATATACATACCCACTGGGGGCATATTCTACATGACTACACCATCCAGGTTAAATCACTTCTACACCACACACTCTAGTTATCATGTTGATGTACATTACTTACTAGCTTACATAGATTACTCTATCGACACTCACTAGTATATAAAACTTGTGTTTTTCTTAGCATATACCTAGTTTTATACTAACATGTTTTGCATACTTTCACTTCTTATTTTGATTAGTTAGATGCAATTATATTTTCAAATTTTACATGCCTTCCTTTCATGCTTTGCATAGATAAATGTGATTACATTTATTAATTCCTATTATATCTCTTGTGTGTGCCTTAGGACATTTGTTAATGTCCTTTGCTTGTAATATTTTATGTGCTTGTGGCCCTTGTGCCAACCTTGATTGTTTCAATTTTATGTGTATGTGACATTTGAATATGCCTTGTATGATTTCTTCCCAATTTGAGTAACATGTGCCCATGTCCCTTGTTTATTTGGCCCCTTGGCCACCATTGTATGCTTCTTATTTCTTTCCTTGTGTGATTTTTTCTTGATTGCTTCTCAACTATTTGAAATGCTATGATCCACATCATGCATTCTCTTTATTTATTGGATTCCATGATGGACATCATGATCCATCCCTCCTTGACAACTAAAAACTAACAACTAACAACTAAAAACTAAAAACTAACAACTAACAACAAACAACAAACAACAAACAACAACCAACTAACAACTAACAACTAACAACTAATAACTAACAACTAACCAGACTTCTTGTTCTAATTTTATACATTACACATGCTATTACATTATTATATCTATCTAGGCATACCCATATTGATCTAATAATCTCTCATTATAAACCATGTTATATCATGAGACATCTTATCCATTATCATTGTTATATCATGTATCTTTGTAACATAACACATTTACAAGGCTCTTTCTTTTGAGGGTAGTCATTATAGGGTCTTTATTCCTACCCTCAGAGGAAGGGGAAACAAATAGGGGTTTTATCATAGAGATTAGATCTCCTAAATAGTTAAAAAATTAGCTTTTAGCACACCTAAAATAATAACTAATCAGAATAGACTAGGCAAACAATGAAAATGTTAAAACAGTTCCCAGATTTGGCCCAAGACAATAGCACCAAGATTGGAAAAAAACACCAGTGCCACTACTACCCATTTTTGGCACTCCCATCCAAACAACAAAAAAACTAGATTTTTTAGAAGTAGGTAGAAAAGTAGGTTCAACTATAATTTTGCACAGTCAGACCAGTTCAAAATCAATAGTTTTTAGTACACTTTTGCTTAGAGAATTTAGATATAGGGGGCATTATGCATGGCATGATGCCTCTCACTTTTATTTTTAGATATGACAATTGGTATAACTTCCAGATTAGAATCCATGTTTTAGACACCAATGATTGGGGAAAATGTACATCACACATTTGTTTTCTTTTCTTTCCAAGTTTAGTATTACCTGGGCATTCTTAGCAGTTACATGCTTTATTCTATCTATAGGTGGTTGACATCATTTTAGAGTGGCTTTCATATAGTATTAGTGTACTAGTTTTAGAGTGGCTTTCATACAAACCTAATCTCCATCTTTCAGAGTGGCCAAGAGTGGCCTAGTTTCTAGTATACATTTGGATATCCATGCAAACATTATCAGATCATAGTACATTCAATGGCTTCAGGAGCCATCTCATATGACACACATTTCATACCAATATCAATTCATAACTTCACTTAATGGGGCAATGATGGAGCTAAAGGAATAGCTAGCCTTTGTATTCTTGAGCCACCTATTTAGAGGGATTAGACACATAGTCTAGACATTGATTAATACACACATAATCACCTAGCCTCACTTAGTGGGCGATGATGGAACAAAAGGGCTAGCTTTTATATTCTTGAGCCACTTTTGGGGAATTGAGCACTCAACTCCATTTTTGATATTAATCTTGGTACAACACACATCCAACATTACTTAGCATCATTCAACATCAAAATAGGTTTTTTATTGGTCGACATACCTGATGAGGTGTATTTGTTCCTTTTTCTTCCTCTCTCTTTTACCCAACTTTGTACATTTTTATTTTAGATGTAGTGTATCTAATAAGAACTGATCTACTCTTTGTTTTCTTTTAAAAAAATTTCACTTCACAATGTGATCTCTTTATACACCCAAAATCACATAGCTTCATGAGTTTCACCCTTGTAGGTAAGTTCAAGTACGCTTTCTATTTTTCCTTTATCCTAGTATTTCACTTTGCTGCATCACTAAAATAAAGGGGGGGGGGCAAATGTAGTCATATAAAATAAAAAATTTGGTAACTTGAGTGTGGATTGTGACAACAAACCCATAGGTCCTTCTTGCTTGCTTTCATGACCCTCATAGTCATCTTTTCATTGATTCTTAGTCATCCATAGCCTTCCAGACTTGATCCTAGCTGAGTTAGACCCCTCTTTTCATGACTAATCCATCCCCCCAAGCCCCGTCAACTTAGGATAATAGTGACACACTTATAATATAGCATCGATGCCACTCCTGTCCACTTTTGGTGCTCTTATCCAATCATAAAATGAAAGTCAAATCTTAGTTTGTGAGTGTCATAGTCCTGCACAGTGAATCTCAGACCCTGTCTCAAATGTATTAGTTAGTTTCCAGCTATCTTCTTTTCCATCTCTTATTACTATTTTTAGAAAGGTCAAAATTACAATCTAATTTACATAAATTAGTAGCTTAATTATTTCATATTCATTTACTGATTTCCTATTCTAAACCTTTAACTAAATTAAGAATAATACACCAATATTCCCAAAACTATTAAATCAAAGATCAAACCATCAAGTGCATGTGACCAGTTGGATTGAGAATTAAATAATGATGTTTATGGAGACTTCTCCCCATAAATCTGCATCAATTATCTATTCTAGTTTTATAAACCCACTATTTCTCAAAGTCTTTTGTCATTGAATGTGGTAGTTCAGGATCTAGATTAAGGAAAATTATTATTCAAAACCATCCAACTACACTCAAAAGTATTAAATTAAATAAATGTGATAAAAGGATGCCTATGTATAGTAAGTAAATTCTATCCATACTAAATGTATTAGCTATATGGCATGAGTTTCTATTTAGAAGAATTTTATTTGTTACACCTTACCTTAAACACTTGTTAACTCAATTGACATTAACATGAGAGTAAAAGAAAATGTATTGATCAGATAAAAGCCTATGAATTTTATATTTTTTTACAAGAGAAAGATAATGTGGTGGAAAATTCATTGTATCACCAATAAGAACCATAATATTTTAGGCTGTGTTCATCATCAAACTATTTGGATACACGACCTTCTAGAAAAATATTCAATTGATCTTACATCAACCAAACAAAAGATATAAAATGATGATGGGAAAATAAGAATGGTTGGTTAGTTTTTAATGTAATTACATTTTTTATAGGACACATTTAATTAAGGGGTGATTCTTACTTTCATCAAAAGGTGCTAAAATAAGGACATAAACCTCCATTTATAGGCCATGTGAGGTTATAAATAACATATGAAAACATTTATAATATTTTTTTCTAGAAAATAAATGAAGGAAATAATTTTAAATTTTATATCTAAGAGTGATGTTTTTCAACACAATAAGGTTTATAATTTTGTTTTTTCATGCCTTTTACAACCAAATTTGGTTCCACATCAAAATTGGGAAATTGTGCCAATGAACTTTATCCTAGTTCTTCCAAGATCTAATTGTAAGGATGAATGTTTGTGGTGGTAGATAGATTGAATAAATATATCCATTTCATTTCCATAAGAAAGGTAGAAATAAAATGTCCTAAGGTTGGAAAATTTTATTTCCAACATGTGTTTAAGTTAGATAGGATCGTTGAACAAGTCTTCTATGACTGAAATGACATTTTTCAAAGTCATTTTTGGCAAGAGTTTTTAAAAAATGTATGATCTAAATTTAACATGGAGATTTCATACCATATAAAAATATATGGGAAAATTGTCACTGTAAAAAAATGTTTGGAAGGAAATTTGAGAATGTATGCAGGGGACAAACAAAGAAAGTGGGTAAGATAACTACATTTGGATAAGTAATGATACAATAAAACTTACCATTAAATCATAAAAATGACATATTTTAATGATTAATATGGTTACAAGGAAAAATATCCATTACAGTGGGTAAATTAGAGGGGAATTTTCTTAGTGGTGAAGGACGTAATTTTACAAATGAAAAATATGATGCAACATTTGAGAGATAAAATGGTAGTGAGTGCTAATAGGATGAAGTAACAAGTGAATTAACATAGGATAAAGAGGAGTTTAGAGATTAGGGATATGGTGTTTTTTTTATAATCACATCTATATAAAAAAATACATTAAACAAGAATTAAATTAAAATTTTTAGTCAAAGTATTAATGGCTCCATGAGCCATACATAGTGAGAGTGAATCTAAGGGAGTTTTCATAAAAACTAGACATACCAAACAAGGTAAGGTTTCATGATGTATTTCATGTGTCATGTTGAAGTGGAAAGGTTTTCCCATATAAAAATCAACTTTGTAAATAAAGAAGTTCATAGGAAATAATTAGAACTTGAAAAAATGATTATAAAATAAAGTAATTAAAAATTAAAAAAATATTAGAATTTTTTTTGGAAGAGGATGAACATCTATTAAAGTTTTATATAAATATGACATTATTATAGCTTAGAACTATGAATAAGTAAAAGGATATGATAAGAATGTCATTTAGCATACCATTGAGCTAGAATGAGATATCAAGTTAGTTAGACAAAACCAAAGGTTGGCCAATCCAAAATTTGAAGCCATTTTGAGAAAAAATTTAACAAATTTAATAAATCTTATGTAATATATCCTTATTAACCACTCAAAATTGATAGGTAATTTTTTAATAGTTATAACTAAGAATGGATACATTTGCCTTTGTGTATAATTCATATATATTAATAGAACTTCTTTAAAATATCATTACACTATTCCATCAATGGACCAAATCTTACAAACTATGGTTGGTTTAGAAAGGTTTTCATTACTAGATGGATGAATGTCCCTAAATCCACCCTTCCCCCACCGCCCCCCCCCGCCCCCCCACCCCCAAGAAAAAAAAAAAAAAAGGAATAATAATAATTATTATTATAGTTAATGAAGGCAAGTTTATTGGAATTATTGTATCCACAAAGAGTTTCGACTATTTTGTGTTTACCCCTCATCATTCCAAAAAAATTTTATAGCTGACTAAGGCAAGTTAATATGACATATTGTATCCACAAAAAGTTTCAACTATTTTGGGTTTACCTTTTCCATATTATATTAAACAAGTGTAGTATTTTATTGGAAATATTGACATTTTTAGATATATCATTGCATATTTTGCAATCTTGGTTAGGCCCATTATGCTATTATTGATTAAAGATAAAGAGTTAAAATAGATTGAAGGAAGAAGGGACAAGTTTTAAAAAATCATACAGTCATGTCTTAAGATCCCTGCTTTGATAAATCCAAATTTTGATAAAGCCTACAATTCTAATCTTACTTACCCATATTTATTGTTTGTGACTTTTTCAACTTAAAAATAATTTTTCATTAAATGAATATGTTCTCCTCTACTCAAAAGGTCATAGCTTTTATGAAAGATTTTTGTAACATATGATTCACATGTCTTTTATTTGTAGATAAAGAAAAGAAAATTCTATAACTTGTAATATTTTAATACTAGAATCTAGACCTTTTTTATTATAAGAATTATATATACATGTAATAGAATCATTTTTAACAAGGAAGGGAAAAGGAGAGGAAAAGAGAAATCACTCTCATGTTGTAGTAATTTTTTATCAATAGAAATTTTCATTTGGGTATATCATTATTTTGTAAATGTGTGGGTGTTTTATTTTAATACATTAGTATTTATGATTTTAATTTATTATTACATGCACCTTTTTGGGTTTATTTTATAGTAGAGATAAGTAAGGTAAGTGAACAAGAGTGCCAACCAAACAATGTCCATTCATTGTCTCAAGGTAAGGACCTAACATTTTTGGATGGCACTGGATTAGATCTAATCAACCCAATAATGAGTTGAAGAGATTATATCTATGGTATGAGAGGAAGGTGTTAATGGAATTAGGAAGGAGTTTTTTGGAGAGCATGAAGTTTTAGATCTTTAATATTATTCAAGATTTATAGACAACATACATAGCACTAACAAAAAAATGTATTCAAAATTAGAAATATATATGCTAATTTTACCAAATCACCATTTCATGATACAACATGAAATACCAGTGCTCAGAAGGGTAAGAAAAGAAAAATTATATAAAATTTAATCCATGTCTATGAAAGCAAAGAAAATGTAAAAGACATTACAAATTACATATCAATAATAAAGAATAATGTCTTTTGAAATCCTTAAAATAATATGAATCATCCTGTGCTTCATGAAATTAATGTTATTGTTTCTTTTATTGATTGAAGAATCAAAATAATTACTAAACATGTGATTCTTGAACCAATCCATCTCTAATCTACTAAATAATATCATGAACTAAAATAGGTCCATGTGGTATATATACTGATGAATTCTTAGAATATGCTCAGGTCTCTTTCATCATGTCAAAATACTGTGTGATCAGCACCATATCCATAAGATATTTTGAACTTGTGATGGGCACATTATCTAAGAATGTAGGTACACACTCTCTCTCTTAACCCATCCATAATTGCTTGCCTTTATTGAGTAATATCTAGAACTAAAAGATACTTTGATTTGGATTCACCTTTTGCTCACTTGATTTGTAAAATTTTCTCTACCTCTACTCTTTCTTGTGTTTCTAATCTCATTCTTGTAGTGGACATGGACACAATATTTCCAAAATTAATGAAACATAGACCAATTATGAACTATAAAGGTGTATATGATAAAAATCTCTAAACACAACAATTGAATTCTTGCCTGCATTTATCTCATTCATTGCTTTCTTCACATAAATCAACAATGAAATGAAATGGGATTCAAATTACAAACCTTTTCAAGTTCCTCTTCAACATCTTTAGCAACCTCAATCTTTTGCTAAAAAACATCATCCAGTTTCATCAGTGGGACATTTTATTAGATAACTATAATAAAAAATGGAAACAAGCTATACAATATTGAATAGAGGAAAGGTTGGCATGCAGATCAATTGGTATTAAGATCAATTCCTCTTACGTTATAGATTTGATGATTTCACAGTCCATTAAGGTTTGAATGAATGCTTTTTGAAATACTACATAAGATTTTACTAGCTAGAATCACAACAACAGTAATAATATTAACAATAAACATGATGATGATGATGATGATGATGATGATGATGATATAATTAATAGTACTAATAAATATAAAAATCTAATCAACTACGATAATACTATTGTAAATAATATTATTGATAGCAATAAAATTACCAACATACATAATAATAAAAGTAACAATAGCATTAACAATAATAAGTATAGTAAAAATAATGATAATAATCGAAAAAAAGGATTCTAATGATAAGAAATGTACTAATAACATTAATAATGATAATGAAAATTGTAATAACCACAAAAATAATAATGATAATATCAATATTAGTAGTGGTTTGGGTCCCAATTAAAAGGGGTGGTAGATGGCAAGGAAAAAAAGCTGGTTGTTAACTTGTTAGATCTCCAATTGGATAAACATGCCTTTAATGTACTATAAAGAGGATTAGGATTTTATATAAAATCCCTTTCTATTAATTAATACTTCATGCACAAAATTCTAGATGATGTCAATGGTCATGGATTTAAATTGAGGTAGGACTGCGGATTTATGCTCTTTTATTTTGCCACACACTACTTTACTAAAACTAAAAAATGCATCCTTTCCAACATGACTTGAAATTTTGGGGTAACTAATAAATTATATACTCTCTGTCTTAAGTGCATTGATGCCATTAAGTATAGTAACTATTGGATATATTTATTTTTAAGGACTATATGGATGCCACATGGTTTGAGCAAGTTTTATATCTCCACAAAATATTTTGAGTGCAATTTAAAATAGTTTTACATCATACAAGTTTATCAAGTTGAATAAAAACATAAAATAAATATAATATGATCAAACACAATGATATTTCTATATGTAATCTAAAAATAAAATAAATTAAGATAATAATTACTAAAAAAAGAAAAATAACGGTGAGGTACAAAATGGAATTTTATTAATAGGTATATATATTATTAAAAGGATTAAAAAAAAAAATGTTTAAAAAATTAGAAATATCACTTATAAAATAAATTTAATACAACAATTGAAAAAAAAATGATAGAATTAACTTATATAAAATTCAAAAACATTTTTTTATTGTCTTTCTTGCAAACATCCTCATGTTTTGGAAAGATGACCTTATTGCTAACATAAGAAAAGCATTACTATCCTTTTGACATCATCAAATACATATTTTACTTCTTTATTCTTGAGGTCATTATTCTATAATAAATTATAGCTGGATAATACTAAAAATCTAAATTTTTAAAATTCCAGCTCATACTTTTAGAGATCAAAGTCATTGTTTAAAAAAAAAGTGAAAATGATTAAATACTTTAAGGTGCACTAGGTAATGATGGTAAATGATAATGATAAAGTAATTCCCCTATGCTAGACTTTAAGAAGCTAAAATAACTACACACACCAATATTTGTAACATGTCACTATTGTAATATATTATACTATAAGCTATAAAATATTATATATTTGTGTATAATATTTAATGTAATATATAATAGTAAATTATATCATCATCATCATAATATATAGTATCAATATATTTATATTATTAATAATTTTTTTTGGATAATGTTAAAAGTATGGGATTTGAAAGGGCCTAAAACTTTGTAAAATAGAGGAAGATATATTACAATAAAAGTCATGACAAACTCTTCTACCAACATAAAACAAGAGATTAAACATCAAACAAGATGCAAACAATCATTAAAACATCAAACTAATATTCAACCATCCTTTTTCCAACATTTCATGAATAGTCAGTGAACTTAAAACAACTTAGAAAAATAAAATTGTCAATAACATTTCTAGTCAAGGCATAAACGTTCAACAACCTCTTCAGTGGAGATCAATCAAAGTAGCTTAACTAAATTTCTCCACTTCCATCTCCTTTTTGGGATGTAGTATCATATTAATATGTGTAAAAACTTTTTTGAGATTGCCATTTTTTTCTTCCTTAAAATAGTATAATTTGCCTTAACTTCTTAATCTAATTTAGGGTAAAATGGGATAGACACTATAAGAGAATTATATTTCTTGAAACTAACAACAATATCTTATTTTACTTTTGATATCAAAGACTTTGGTTCCATTTTGGTTTCCTCCTCAACATGGTTCAGCCCCTTAGGGTTATCAAACCTTGTAGACGATGGATCCTACCTTGTATTAGATTTTGTTGGCTCTGGGACCAAATGTTTTGAACTTGATTTAGAATCATCCTTCTCATAAGTTATATCTCCATCTACTATAAGAGTTTGAGAAGGGCATCCTTCCACCATGAAGTCTCCCCATTTATTTTGGAACTTATACAAGTTGATGCTAAGAGCCCTATCTCAAAAAATCTATAGTATAAGGGTTACTCCTCATAATCTAAGGATTATTTCCAAAATTGATCCCCCACTTTAAAATCAATTGATATTGTAAGATTGTTGGAATTATCAATAATAACCAAGATTCTAGTAAATTTTGTATGGGAGAATTTTGAATTAGTAAAATATGTCAATAGGTACTCTCTTAGAGTATTCCTTATGAATTTGAAGCAGGAATCTTCCCAAAAATGGAAAGGGAGGTGAGGAAGGCAAACACAAATATCCCTTGTGATGATAGACTTGTGCTAATAAACTTGGAAGGCAAACACAAACCCTTTGATGAAGTCTCATTCATATTATAATCTAGCAAGATCATATCATATAGTAAAAGGTGAATATGAAAATTTAGGCTACTACTATATGGATTCAGTCAAGGAAATCATGAAACCCAATAATTTGTGTTTCCTAATTTTGGGTTGGGACAAATTCAAATGAAGTTAGTAAATATTTAGATTTCTCTATCGAATTTTAAAAGGGTTTTGAATGTTCAACCTAAGAACTATGAGACCATAAAGGTTGTGGGAGACATAAATGCTCAACAAGGACAGGTAGAAAAGGCTTTGGAAGTTTTTAGAAAGGCAACTCAAATAAATCCACATGATGCACATGCATTTATTGAGATATATTAGCCAACCCAATGCAACCTTTGAGTCTTTAAGACAACAAAGTCTCTTTTAAAGAAGCACATAGAATAAGTACCAAGTTAATTACTAAATAACATTGGGGTTTTTCATTTTGAGCATGATGAACTAGAATTAACTCAACAAACTTTTATGGAGGCAATAGGAAGTGGAATATGGATTAAAATTTTCAATGGAAAAATAGATTGCCCTGGTGTTGAATCTACATAATTTTTAATGCAATTTAAGGATATGGATTTGTTCTATGGACTAGAAGAAGAGGGTGTTTCAATTAAATTAGCTTAGGATAAAGTTACAACACTGTTTAATCAATCTAGGTTGCTTGAACAATTACATGAGACTCCAAAAAGCAAATATTTTGTACAACCTGATATTGTTCAAGTTTCCTAATAATGTGGGATGTATATCAACAACTTTTACATGCTGATATTAGTTTCCTAATAATGTGGGATGTATATCAACAACTTGCAACCATGGCTCAAGCTCCAAATGATATCCGACTATGCCTAGAATTGATTAGGGACATAATGGTTTGCAATGGTTGTTTAGCTCATTTAAAAATAATGTGCAATATATAATGGAAATCACAAAGTGGAAAAAATATTAACTTTGTAATTTTCATACCATAGTTAAAATTTTATGGTAGTTTTCATCATTTAAATGGAAACATAGGGATGTTATATCAAAATCCATATGGAAATGGGCACATGACATAAAAATCTCAAAAAATGGGGTAGGGGGAAAATTGGATATCAATAGACTCTCGTTTTCTTGAAAGGTAGACTTTGCCCTAACTGACTTGATTCTATGATTGGTAGCATCATAGTGGGGCCTAAAATTGTGTTCTATTATTTTTTTAATACTATTTTTTTAATAATAATAACAACATCATTTATGTTTCATATACAGAAATAATCCACACAAATAACAAAACCCATCTTCCAGATAATATATCACTTTTATTCTTCTCTATTGTTTGTGATGGTACAATGAAGATCTCAACACCTTTAGATTATAAAATTCTCGATCCATTGGAGCCCTCAACACCTTTATATTGTGTAATGTTGGAACCCAAATTAGGTGTTACCATGATGTTACTAGAAACAATCTCCAAAGGGTTGTCTAGTGTAAAAGCAAAATAAGATGCCTTATTGATCACATTTGGATATCTTATTGACCATGTGTGAAGTCCTTATGGTATTTAGAATAAAATTAAATATGTTTTAAAGAATTCAAAAATAGCTGAAGAAAATAATACAAGGATAAAATAGAGAAGGCTTCAAAGCACATTAGTTGACAAAATAATTGAATAACATCTAATTTAGACCAAATTTCTCATACATAACACAATGCACCAACATATATATATATATATATAATAAGACTAAATAAATGTCAAAGGATTTTATTTATGTTAAGGGATTGTATTTATGAGTCTAAAGTCATCTAATGGTAAGTTACAAGTTATGGATTCAATTAGCACTAAGACCATAGCAATTCTAAGAGTAGGTGACTTAAAATAATAAAACATTTTGATATTTTTATGTCACATAAAAAGAAAGGATGTTGAGTCTCATGGAGAAAACAATCCTCCTCATTTGATAATGTAGGGAATATCATGAAATTAAAAATAAATAGATAATTATAAAATTTAAAACCCTAACCTAAAAATAAGAACAATTATATTTTAGAATAATAAGTTCAATAGTTTAATAGACTTTGGAGACTTAAGTTCACAACATGTAAAATCATAAAAATAAATAACTTAATAGAAAAAAATTAATTGGTTATATTTCATTGAAGTATCCTCCCTCAACCTTCACTCACAAAAGCAACAAGTTCTTACATTTATCAGACAACTTGCCTTCCTTTCTCAAAATAATTCAGCCTACAAAAAATCCCAGCCAACATCATATAACATGAACATGAATAATTGTTAACATTTTCAAGAGCCAACTAGAATTTGTAATTTAAAATATTTTCAAATTTACAATAGGTATGGTTATGTAACTAGTTCAATCAATATGGTTCAGAATGTGGATTGATCGAATAATTTCCTCAAGTCACATTGTTTATGGTTCTCCAGGACTTTGATACCATTTTTTAATTTTTCATAAATAAAACTAAGACTCAACCTAACCTCTTTCATAGGATTTTGATATCATTTTTAATTTTTTCATAAATAAAATAAAGACTAAGACTCAACATAACCTCTATTAACAATCTATATGGTTTGGAATATGGAGGAGGCATTGACCATCTTAAAGTTTACATGCCCTTCATAGGGATACTAATGTGTCCACTAGTGCTAGCTATTAAAAACCAAAATGTCTGCATCCCTAAAGTGCTACGATTGTTAAAAAGATATTTATTTCAAATGTTTCTTTACTGTTGTTCTAATTACTCTCTATCATTAACAATGGTCATGCCATGTCCCTGTGATAAAAACTTCAACATTAAAATGACTAATTACAATATCAGTCTTACATAATTTAAAAACCTTTTTTAAGAAGACCTACCTTGTACCCAATTTCTTGTAGATTGATCCAACCAAATTTTTCATATCTTTCAAAGATTCCAAATACATGTCAAAGAATTTTTTGGGTTTTATATTATATATTTTTTGAAAATTTTCAATTTTACTTGTAGATTGATCCAACCACATCCTTCATATTTTTCAAAGATTCTAAATATATGTCAATGAATTTTCTAGGTTTTATATTGTATAATTTTGAAAACATTCCAAGCATCAATAAAAATATAAGGAGAATATATACACACCCACAAGACAAAATTGATTTAATTATTTCCTTATTTTTCTTGTAGATTGATCCAACAAAAGTATTCATATTTTTTCAATGATTCCAAATACACATCCAAGAATTTTATGAATTTTACATTATATAATTTTGAAAAAAATTGAAGCACCAATAGAAATATAAGGAGAATATTTATATGCCTAGAAGACAGAAGTGATTCAATTATTTCCAATACCAAATTAAGTTTATAAAAGCCTATAGAAAACCATAGCCTTTGATGATAAGTCCAAACCTTGTAGTAGTGGCCGAGCCACAACCAATAACTATAAGGGTGGAGATGACAAGGGCACATGGTAGACAGATACTAGTAGAACCGATGCTCTATATAGATACTCATGATTACTCAATGACTGCTTGATGAATGACACTATTGTAACAAACACAACTATTGAAATAATATGCAGGCTCCAAAAAAGGTTGGGTCCATGATAGTTATGACTGTGGTGGGAAGGTTTAAAACCATTGTTGTGAACCAATGATTCTTGAAAATAAAGAGATTCATTTTGAATATTAGTGATAATATGTTACAACAAGAAATGAAACATTTGTGTGGATTTAAAGGGATACATGTTACAAACTTGCTTCTGCCCCTAAGCTAAATTTTGAGCCATACCCATTTATTATTGTCATTGTTTAGAGATTTTGGGCTGGTTATACTATGATATGCTATAAACAAGGCTAGTTATACTTTGAAATGCTATAATTAAGAAATTTAATCAATACATTTCCTCAAACTCATGGGTAGATATAACCAAATAAATTAAGCAACACCATGGTAACCTTTGTCACTAGGGCAAATGGAACATTTATGTATATATTACCAAGGAAAATGCAACATTTATGTATATATATTCCTATGCCTTGTGTTTATTACACCTATAATTTACCTTATGTCTTTAAATTACATGACTATCATAGAGCCTTATACTTCCATTTCTATCCCCACATCTACCGCCACCAATGCCAAAGATCCATTAAATAAATCACCCACCATGGAAATTATGCCTTTTTGCTTTAGCTATTCAATATATCTCAACTTGTCTTCTGGGAATGATTGGGAATAAACTTCAATTTTTCTTAAATAAATCACCCACCATGGTATTCATGCCCTTTTTCTTTAGCTCTCTAATAAATCTCAAAATAATAGAGTAGGAAGAAACTCATTTGCCTATTTTTTCATTCACCTACGTTACTATTTCAAACTAAATAATCATAACAACATAATAAGCAAAGACATGATAGTCGGTGGGGATATCCAGGAAATAGGACTAGGGTTTCAATGGAATGGGGAATAAAAGTGAATGAGGAATGAAGAAAAACAAACAAGGGATGAATATTCGATGGTCAAAAGTCAATACATGAATCAAATTGCATTTTTCTAAAAACTCACGATTTTTTAAGGGTGGTTATTTTTTTAATGATTTTTTGCAACTTTTTGGTTGGGTGATTGTTTGACTAATAAAATCATGATTTCAAGGTTTTAATAAATCATTTTTGTTGATTTTAATCATGATTCTAGTAACTTAAAAATCACTTTTGCACAAATGTGGAAAATTCATAGTAATTAAATTATCCACACCAAGAACAAATCCTTGTTGCTAAAATGGAACATATAGAAAGCAAAAACATTATAAGAATGGCTCACATGACTTGGTCTAGCCTCCATCATTAGCACCATACAATGAAACAAGTCTCAATAGAAGCTAAGCAATCACAACATGTTCTCTATTATTATTTGAGATTTGGCCTAATAATCAATCAAGCTATGGTTAGCTCTTAAAAAAAGAGCAAACCAGAAATTTGAATGGAAATATATTCTTATGTCATGTATTATTGAAATGGATAAAGGTCACCAAAATCATGTCAACTGTAAAATAAAAAATTAAACATATTTCCAAACCATGTAAAGATTTCATGTAACCATGTTAATGTAGAGAATGTAGAGCAATCTTGCTTGAGCTAAGTTATTTGATTAAGCAACAAAGCTTTTCAACTATACAGAGATTATCTATCCCCTTATCCAAAAGAATGAAATTATTTACATTCTGTCTCAGTCTAGATAAATAAGAAAATTACCTTCTCCATTATCATTGGCTCTCATGACAAAGAAAACATATTTGACTAGAAGTATCAATGTCAATGTGTATATGATTAATGACAAGGAGACTAACACATCTTCAATGTCATCAATGCATTGTGTAAATGTACTATGAAAGACATATAAATAAGAGGTCCCCAGATCTCCATATACAACTCCAAGGCTCTGAAATGCTAGCCTTAAAATAGTCAAGGTTGTTAGCTCCTGAATAAGAAATAAAAAAAAATTAAAGATAATTAAACCAGTTTCCTTTAAACATTATATACTGAGCTTATCAAGGATTTCAGTTCTCATTTTGTTATTATGTGACAATAAGCTCATGAAAATTACAAAATGGCATCAACTAAATATTCACAAAACATTTTGATTTTGCAAGTAGACTATTATAAATTTATCTCTATTTTCTTCAAAGAATACAAACTTATGAATGACATATTATAGAATAGGAATACAAAGGAAGAGAATGACTAAGACTAATACTAAGACTAAGCCAAAATTATTTTCAAACATATAGTACTAAAAAATATACTTAAGGTCCTCTTTCATACCATATTGAATAGATACCAAATTTGAGAGACTCTTATCTAAGAAAGATATTTACCCAAAACCACCCATTTAAGAACTGTGAACTTAAAGGTACATGAATTGGACCATATAGGGTTGATCTTGAGCATCCAATGTGTCTCATCATCTTTACTCATCCACCTACACTTTAGTTTCTCAACCACATATTATTTGGGCTTAGAATAGATGTATTAAAATGTTAGTCATAACAAAGGACCATTTTATCACTGAGCAAAAATCGATCCCTCCATCCACTACCTCAATTTTATCATCTTCATAAAAAATGATGAGTCACTCAAAATAAGATGGATTATAATTCTCATCTATTAGGAAGCTCCTAGGATCAATGAATCAAACCTCTTATAATCCAACATCATGTCATTGGATCTTATTGAGATTATTTAAGGCCAAGAATATTGTACAGATAAAAAAGTGAATGTAAAAATGCTTAAAAACATTGTTGTTCTTTTGCTCCTCACAATACTAGTTAGCTTTTTCCATTCCAATGCAGGGTAACAGTAGATTTTCCATTTCCAAGATTTTTCAACTCCATAGGAATCATCACCTGTAATACCTTCAAATTGAACAATGGAGCTAATTTTATGAATATTTATCCCCTGAATCAAAACACCAACATTCAACACCTTAGAGCCCTCAATTAGAACCCAAAGATAAATTTTTGATTAAAATAAACCAAAGAAAGGAGGAGCAGAGATGAAAGTTAAGAGGAGATATCCTTGAGTTTTTTTTGGACATTTGTTGGTAGTGAATAGAGGGATTTGGGGAATCCAATGAAAAATACCATGGTTGAATGTACTCAACATTGATTCCATAAATAACCATATAGTGGATTATAGTTTAAGTGTAGCCAACAAAGCCCTTTTTTAAATTATGTTTTATATTTATATTATTGAAAAGCCATGTGTCATGTTCTAAAATGGGATTTGCTAAAATGGAAGATGTGGTTTTTTTTAAGAGTTATGCAACTTGATATCATAATTATTTTTATTGCCAACAAAGTTTATGGTTATTATTGATGACATCTATTTACACCTTTAATAACATCTAAGTCATTTCTACCAATCAAGATGCAGTTAAATATATTTTTTATAATTTTTTTTAAATATGTGCAAGTTAACTATTAATTTTTTTAAAATATTTCATTACTTAAATAATAAAGACTTTTTATTGGTGGAGAAAGAGCAGTTTAATGGAAAGTTAGATGAAATTGATTCCTTTAGTTATCCCTTCAGGACTAATAATATATTATATTGAGTATAATATATAATATATTATATTATTAATAATATTTATTATAAAATATATATTATTTATAATATATAATATTATATTAAATATTTGTATATTAAAATATATAATTAAATATTACTATATATATAAATCATAATTGTATGTATGTATATATCTATCTATTTACACATACACATATATAAGCATATATGTATGTATATCTATGTCTCTCTCTCTCTCTCTCTCTCTCTCTCTCTCTCTCTCTCTCTCTCTCTCTCTCTCTCTCTACACACACACACACACACACACACACACACACACACACACACACACACACACACACATAGCATCTTATAACTTATATTTATAATATAATAATATTTTTGACTAATTTAACTAAATAAAACTTAATTAGATGACCCTAAATTCAATTAGATGAAAAAAGACAAAGTATTCTTCAATAAAATATGCCTCAGGTATATAATCCAAGTGATTGATGCAAGATGACATATGCAAATAGATATGGATATATACATTTCCAGTCTTTTCTTATTCTCAGTATCAATAACACTAATAAAAAACTTGTATTCTTAATAGTAGTGCTCACTTATCTTTATTCAGTTAATAGAGGAAATATAAATTTGTTGACAAGACCACAAGCACTACCTAATTTGGATAGTCTATTAGACCTAGGTTTGAAGTCCCACAAGTCTCTGCATACTTCTTTAAAATGCTATGGTGGTATAATGTATCTCTAATTTAGCACCACTGCCACTGTGAATACACCTTTAAATACATATCATATTTACAACCTTGATATTTTTAAATATTATCATCCCCACATAAAGTGGAAATTGACCTATTAATTGTTGATGGCACAATAATGCAATACGAGTAAAAAAGCTACAAACTTCATGTTTTTTTTTTTTTGATAAAATTAGTTTGCTTTGTTGAATGGCTAAGAGGAAAGTAGTTATTTAATTTTCAATGATTATAATTCTCTTCTAGGGAAAGTGCATGTAATTAGGGGAAAATAAGGGGTCTTAAGTAGATAGGTTATTCTTGGAAAATAAGAAACCTCAACTTGTATAGACATGCCTTTCCTAAAAAATAAGACAACTTGAATTTGTCTTTTATCACCTTGCTTATAAACCATAAAAAAATAAATTTATTCCCAATTAACATCCTTTAGATTAATAATTAGGTTCATAAGGCTCAATTCGGCCCAAATTATAGTAGTCATTGGCCCAATTGACTAATTGGCTCAATCTATGATAACATAGGGGATAATTGAGCCCAAAATAATATTCTATAGTCACAAATAGATTCAGGGAGTTCAATTTATCCCTAATTGCCTTTGCAATTGGACCTTATATACCCTAAAACATAAACCCTATGCCCTAATCACTGAACCCTAAGACTTAAGTCCTAACCTTAAACCATAAATTGTAAACTCTTAAAACCCTAAACCAATCATTTTAAACCCAATAAAAAACATTTAGATTAATAAAATTAGGTTCACATGGCTCAATTTAGCCTAAATCGTAGTATTGGTTGACCCAATTGACTAATTATCTTGATCTATGATGATGTGGGGCTAATTGAGCCCAGAACCACATTCTATAGTCACAAATATGTTTAGGGAGCTCAATTCGACCCCAATTACCTTCATGATTTAACATTATACCCTAAATCTTAAACCCTGTAGACCCTAACCCCAAACCCCAAACCCTAAATCATAAACTTAACATACTTTCTAGTAATAACTATGTTCAAAGGGCTCATTTTAGTGTAAATCACATTAATTATTGCCCCAATCAACTGATTGGCTCAATTTGTGACAATCTTGGGGCTAATGTGCCCAAAATCAAATTATATAGCCATAAATCTATTTAATAGAGCCAATGAAAAGATGATTAAAATATCAATTACCTATTTACATTTTTTTGATGTACAAAACTTCTATGTTAACAACTGTTTGATCTACTAAAGCCATTCATGAAGTTTGCTTAAAAAAACAAAAAAAACTATAAAAAAATAATAAGATGGTGAAATGCTTGTAAACTATTCTACATACATAGTAATTCCATATACATAATAGTTCTATGTATGTGGTTCTTATATTTCACATTTCAAATGCATGCCTGAAGGATCAGGAATGGATTGGATTTTAGAGCTTGAGACATGGAATTGTAATGTGTTTTTTACTAAGAAAATAAAATGCAAATTCGGCCATGCTAAACACTATAAATTTTATCAAACTTTTTCCTAAAAAATTTATTAAAACATCAACTAGACTCTCCTCTTTCTAAATATAGATTTTTTTGATATTGTTATTATATTAAGGTTATTGTCTATATTTATTTCTAAGTATGTATTTTTATAGTGTTATATGCTACAACTATACATGTTCATCTTTTTTTATGTATCTTTTCATTCGTTAATTCAAACTAATATATATATATATATATAGTTGAAAACTAGACCTAATTATATACACATTAAAAAATATATATTTTTTTGATATTTTTTGACGTAGTTAGGGGGGTTGCATGGTTGACTATACATTATTGATTATATTTCAGGGTCTATTGACTTGTGAATTTAGTAAAAAAAAATTCATTAATTAATTTAAAAAATATATAGGTTGAAAACTAGGTGATCTTATCTAACTTTCTACCAAATGCTTTAAAAAAAATGATGGGTTACATGGAAAGCTATCTAATCTGATTTTTCTAAAAAAAGTATTGTTGACCAATTTTGACCATGTAGGTCAAATTAGGACCCTTATACATAAAAACTTTATTTTTAGGCATTTTATGGGTTTAATATTATGTCATAGGGTGTATTATAATCTATTTGATCTACTTTAATGTCATCTGGGCCTTAGTCTTAGACTAATTAGTCAATATATCAGTTTGAGCCATTTTAAGGGTAACTAATAATGGGTTTAATATTATGTCATATGGTGTATTAGAATCTATTTGATCTACTTTAATGTCATCTTGGCCTTAGTCTTAGTCTAATTAGTCAATATATCAGTTTGAGCCATTTTAAGGGTCACTAATAGAGCATTAAATGAGTTGTACAACATCATTAGTAAATTTTAAGGTTAAAAAAGGTGATATCATGTTACATGTGTCCTATTATGCCTTATTCAACTATTTCTAACTAAAAGTGGTAGGTTCCTTAGAAAAAAGGTAGTTTTCTTGGAGAAAATTAGCATTTAATGAGGTGTACAAAATTGTACAAAATCTTGTAGTTGAGGACATTTCAAGAGTATCCCTTGGTCTTCCATACACTCATTCTAGTGATTATTTTGATCATAAGATCAAAGGAATGAATAAAATTGCTTCTTTCTCCTTCCACTAGGCTTGGCAAGAAAAAATGGTCTTCAAGTTTGTACTTGGTACGGTCAATAAGAAAGGTTTCAACAAAAATGATCTTGGGGGTGTCTTCTACACTCAGTCATATTCCATTTGATGTTTAGTTTTAGAGGAATTATTTCCTATGCTTTATGAACCATTTCTAATAAGTTGACCTATCCAATTAACTTGCTAATCTATGTACCCTTTAGGTTTTGCCTTGGTTTGAGAAATTCCATACAATCCAAATATTGAGATTGTTTTTATGTCTTTTAATCTCTTCTCACATTTTCCCCATCTTTTTTTCAACTTCTAGGTTGATTTGAAGAGCCAATCACCTTAGGATTGTAGACTAGTCCCATTTTATGTAGCGGGCAGGTTTTCACCATTTGTAGGACCTTCATGATTTGATAGTGTTTTTAGAGGATAAAGATAGGTTGTTTTACATTTTTTCAATGTCCTCTTAGCCACATTAACCTTTCAAACTCTTTTCCCAAATTAACCTTCATGAAATTATAGTCATATACAACTTACGAGTTAGGCAGCCATTAATGAATGTGTACAAAAATCTCATGAAGACCAAACATTGAAATGGAGTTTAGGATCTTGTTTCAAGATTTTAAACATATTGATGTTCCATTTAAATTCCATTAGGGGAGATTAGTTGGTTATCAAGGTATATTCTTTGAGTATATTGACTATTTTTGCTCACTATCTGTATGTAGCTTGCAGTGCACCTAAAAGAGCCTCTTAGGATGATGTAATGATGGAATGAGAGTTTTGATAGGTTTTAAACATTTTTATAGTTATAAAATTTCATTTAAAACTTGGTGGAGGTTTATAATTGATCACAAACAAATTTATCTTGCACACTGCCTACAACTTTTCATTTACTACCTGTATTAGAAAATCTCCACCTACGGGTGGTACCATAAGGCGTTGAGGTGTCACATAGGATATTGGAACAATTTGAAGCCTTATTTTAAGTCTTAGTGTGTTGATAAAGTCACTAAAGAATCATTTGGAATGATAAGATGGAAAATGGTAGTGTTGATCACCTTCTAGCATTCAATGACTGAATTCTAGGATAAAATCCCCAAAATGTGAAAATAGAGGACCTCATCATTTTTTGGATGACATACAACAAGGTTTCTAATTACCCTTATGAATATTTATGAACTTATCTTGAAGCCTCTACATAGGAGGGAACCCATGAAAAATATGGAGGGCAAGAAGTTAGTGGAAGATAGAAGTTGGAGGTCCTAAAGTTGTGATTTTATTCACTAAACACAGGCAGTGAAACCTACAATATTTGAACCTCTAAGATGAATCTAGAATTTAAGGTTGTAAATGAAGCATGTTATCATGTTTTAAGGATATTATCAAGAGGAACGACATACCATGAGGAAAAGGATCATCAAAATATTTTGAATTGCAATGTCTAGAGCCTATCTACACCTATAGGATCCTAAAGACTCCCACACAGTCATTTGTAGGTGACTCTAGATAGATAATGAACTGATCTATGGCATCTAGGTGTTTGTATTGCATAAAATAAAGGTGAAAAAATGAGTCCAATCATTGTTAAATGACCATGGAATCTTGAATAAAGGTTCTAGATATTGTCTCAATCCTAAACTGAGCAACCATACACCTACAGGGCCCCACACAATTAATTATAGCTGACTGTGAGGGGCAGAGAGCAAAGGAGTTAAGATCCTTGATGTAGACTTAACCCAAGTATGCAATGAATGAGTATAAATCACTAATATATGACTATAAATATTCAAGGAGGATTTTGCAATGTCTTCAAGGCTTAAATTATGCAGGATCATCTTTATGAGTCCTCCTCAAACAAGAAATATAGTCAAGGCTATACACAGTCTTAACTAGGCAAGTAGTATGAAGGACATGTGAGAGGTTGGAGGGATGAATAAAGGTTATAACACCTTAATAAAAATTATAAAATACTTATGACACCATCATGATGTATATTAAATAGATAAAGGGGCTCAAATGATGAATTACACAATCTACATTCTTAAACCACTATGCATAGTACCCCTTTTTGCATAGTCTATCTTAGGTTTTGTTGAATTTAGGGGGTCTATTGATAAGATCAAAATCTGAAATTTGGTAGAGGGAATATCTATGATGTTAATAATCCTTTCCAACGTTCACCATTTTCCAATAAAATAGTGGAGTTCCCTCTATTTTGTCTCAGATAGAGGGCACTCCCTTCATGCATAAACCCTACATTCATGAGGAATGAGGATGGAAGGGTGAACCAAAGGTTGGTTGGACAAGGAAAGGAGTTGTTTGGAGTTCAAACACACCCAAAAATACATTAAAAAACATCTCACAAAAGGATTAAACCTAAAAATTGGCCCAAACCTACAAGAGTTGTAGTTAGGCCTAGTAGGCAGGGTTTAGGCCTGGAGGCCAATTGGAGGGTCACTTCTAATTTTAACATGAGATGAACATTATAATGGATTGTGTCATATGTGTGAGGTCATTTAAGACATTTTAAATCTTTCAAATTGTAGAGGAATCACAAATAAGGCTATTTTTTTCTTAATACAACTTCAAGCCTATAGGGAATAGAGAAGACAAGCTCGATAGGCTAAGTTGAAATTCTCACATTTTACTTGAACTATGCTTTAGTTGAATTTGTTGGTAACTTCAATGTCAAATATGTGTGAACAAACCTTAAGATCCTAAAGAACTCAAAACCATTACAAACCTTTAGATAAGGACTTGATTTGGAAGATGAGGTTGGAGGGATATCTAAGTGGGATGAAATGACCATAACATTTCTTGAACCTTGTAGAAGACTCTCTCAGAATCCTCCCATACTTTTGAACTATATAGAATTATATAGATGGGGTACAAAATAGGGTATTTATAATAGTTTTTTGAATTATTAAATTTATATGAGGTTTCAAGAGATTAAATAAAATTTGAAAGGAATATTGAGACTTAAGATAACTCCCCATGTCAATTTCATGCCTTGGAAAAACTCTTAAGTGTGCCTAGCAGAGTTCTCATCTCAGCCAGTCAAAACTCGCATAGTGAACTTGATGGTGGGAAGTGTGATAAATTTAAGTGTATGGATTTTAAAGGTCTACCTAAGTATTATAATTTCATGGAGGGTCTTTCCAAGTGTAATCCATTCTCTTACATGTATTTTCATGAGAAAATGAAGCCAATTTTGAGGCCAAGTGTGAAGGGTGATTGAAAAAGGAGTTTCTTAGACTACAAGAAGTGATGGATCAATTACAAAATATTCCAAATGAGTAAGAATACAACCAATGCATGGAGAGGCATGTTTAAAAGCCTTCCATCTCATTTCAATCATTAGACCTATCCCTAATTAGTTTTGGGATGTTCAAATAAGGCTAAATCATGAAGGCAATTTTTTGAGCTTCATGCCACATTTCAAGAGTTTCATTCCTTGGATTGACACTTTTGCTTCTTGACTTTTCATGATAAATTTCACATTTTCTTCTCATTCACAAGTAATTCATGTTCTAATCTTGACAAGTGTCCTTGTGATATTTGGACTTCTTTCTTCTCTTCTCTCTCTCAACTTCTATAAGAACTAGCCATTTTGGCCTTGTAAATTATGGTCCACCTGAGTATGATGAAGCCTTGCTCATTTTCATACCATGGATCAATAAAGACTACTAATTTTTACCTCTTTCATGACTATTCATAGTGTGTTCACTTAGATGATTTATTTTTCTTAGTGATGAATTATTTTTCCTTAGCATTATTGTTTCATTCTCACACCTATTTGTAGTTGGAAAAATTCTTCTTGAAGGTCATGTGAAGTTTTCTATTTATGTTTCAAGGTTGAGTGAGTTATTATATTCAAATAGTTCCATATTAGGCCTCTTTTTTATTCATCCTATCCTAAACATTCATCATGACCTCATAATGAAATATTGATGAGAAAAGATGTAGATTGGAAAAGTGTATGTTTGGTTAGTCCCTTGTTCTCATGTGTAACATGTAACTGGTTGGTAGTCATAGAATAATTTGGTGTATCACCTATTTTAGGATAGTTTACTTTCATTTTCTCTCCCTTTTCCCTCACAAAGTTTAGGTGTAGTATTGATTTACAAGTGGTACATCAAGGGAGCTATCCCTATCTAGAGATTCACCTCATTCTTAGGATACCCATAGCTTAGAAGTGTTTCAATTGTGCCACTTGGATGAAGAGAGCTGAGACATCTCCTCAAAGGGTAAAAATCCAAGTGACAATAATTTTTGGCATGCCCAGTGGGACAAAGGTCCAAGAGAGTGGGAAGATTATTGGTGTGTCTTTCCTTTATCAACTTTTGAAAGCAAGCAAGTTATCACTAATGGTGACTCTGAATGATAACTCATGGTTGTAAGAATCCTAGGTATATCTCATTGAATATTTTGATCAATTTTTGTCTCTCATCTAACATATGAGGCTGATATGAACATCTATGGCCAATACCCCTATCATGGACTTCCCTATAAGCCTTGTTATGAATCACCTTTTACCCCTCAAGAGTCCTATCAAAATGGATATGAATCCTACGAGCTATAGCAGCCCTATATCCCTTTATTTCCCTCTCCATATGGACACCATGTTGTTGGACAAACCTATGAAGAAAGCTACCAAGAAACCTATCAAGAAACACCTCTCTATTAGTCTCAATATGAGACCTATCATTCATATCATGATGACAATCATCCTCAAGAGTACTCATATGAGTCTTGTCATGAGAAATAAGATGATTCCATGGAATTTACACAAAGATATTATTGACAATATGAAGATCCTTCTTATGTAGGTGTTTTTCCTTCTAATTAGTCCAATAATTCACTTCCCTATGAGTTTACTAATGCTTTTCTCTTTCCCAAATCCACTCATAAGCCTTATCTTTCATCCCATACTCCATATCCAACTCATCAACCTTAAAATACACCTAAAATTCTATATCTTTCACATAAGCCTATCCATCAACCTTCCACCTCACCCCTTCTTGAGGAAGAGCCCATCTTGAGATAAGCAAGTAAAGAAGAGTAAACTCAATTCATGGATGATCAAGAAGATCCCACGAGTGAATATGAGGAATAAATCACCATAGGGACTCCCCTTGGTGAAAAAAAGGGAAATCCTACATTTTTAAATGAGGAGAAATATATTGAAGACTCTTTTTCAATTATCCATAAGGAATATGGCCAAGACTTGAAGAGAGAGGCATTTGAAGAAGACTCCATGTCTAATCATAAAGTTGTGGATGACCATCTCAAGCATGAAGTAGACTGTGTTATCAAGGATGAAGGTCAAGTCACTCCTCAAGAAGTAGAATTCCTAAGAGAGTCTCATGAGACCAAGGTAGAGGAAATATCTCTTGAATATGACATTCATGAGGAAGAAGATTTATGGAAAAATTTCAATGCCATATGCAAGGAATTTGATAAGTTGGGTAAAGTTTTTTCTTCTCCAAAAGATTGCATATCTGATGACAAGTTTAATGATGAGTCTAATAAACATGATCTTGAGTGTTTAAAACATATATATGAAGGTAATTATGTTGGCCAAAAACCTAATGTCATGAAGCCATTTGATGATGCTAGTGTACAAGAAGTTATAGACATGGATAATAATGTCAAGGTAGATCTTGTTGTACCTAAAATATAGTCAAGACCTCCATCTAAGGTAAAACCACATTCAATAATGTGGGAACATGGTGAAGGAAATCTTGGTTCTTCCAAACATTAGACACATTATGTCAAGGAGGAGAGCAAGGTTGAGAGGACTGTCATATTTTCAAACTTACACATCAACAACCAAGTACATGATAAGGTTGAGACTATTTGGATGTAAGAATATTTCATTTCTATAGTCAACTTGTATGGATATGCTTGGTTCTCATTGAACATCATGCCAATGAAGTTGGCAAACACCATGAAGAAGATGGAGGCATCAATGCTAAATATCAAAAGGCTATATGTCTCATTAAATCCTTCATGTCATGAAACAAGGAAGGTTTCAAACTTCCCCTTTGATCTAGGAGGGAGTTTTGATCTTAGGTTAGTTAGTGTTTGCATCAAATTTTTAGTTTAGTGTGTGTGTTCCATAAATGCTTTGAGAACATGTGTCTGTCTTGTTAGTTTTTTTGCTTGTTTTTGTGTGTGTCTTTTGTTTTGTGTGGTTAAGGTAGTCAAATGGTCTTGTCTTGATCAAAGCTTGTTGTCATTGGTAAAAATCCTCTTGTTGTTTTTCAAACTCTAGATGACTCCCTAAGCCCAATAGACTGATAAGGCTATTGATCTTTAGTATAGAAGGCATACTACCCCTACGAGTCACCAATTTGTTGACCAATTTTGACCCTTTAGGTCAATTTAAGACCCCTATAGGTAAAAAATTGATTTTTAGGAATTTTAGGGGTCTAATATTATGTCATAGGGTGTATTATAATCTATTTGATCTACTTTAATGTCATCTTAGCCTTATTATTAGTCTAATTTAGTCAATATATCATTTTGGTTCATTTTGAGGGTCATTAATAGAGAATTAAATGATTTGTAAAACCTCCTTGGGAAATATGAAGGTTTTAAAAGGTTATGTCACATTCCATGTGTCCTATAATTCCTTATTCAACTTTTTCTAATTGATAAGTGGCAAGTTCTTCAGAAAAAAGGTAGTTTTCTTAGAGAAAATGAGCTTTTAATGAGGTGTATAAAATTATACAGACTCCTAATGTTGAGAACACTTAAGAAGTGTCCTTTGGTCTTCCATAAACTCATTTTAGTGATAATTTTTATCAAAATTTCAAAGGAATGAATAAAACTACTTCTCTCTCCTTCCACTAGGCTTGGCAAGAAAAAATGGTCTTCAAGTTTGTACTTGGTAAAGTTAACAAGAGAGTTTTCAATAAAAAATATTATGGGGGTGTCTTCTACACTTATTCAAATTTAATTTTATGTTTTTTTGTAGAGGAATGGTGTCCTATTCTTCATGAACCATTCCTAAGAAGTTGACTTATCCAATTTACTTGTTAATCTATGAACCCTATAGGTTTTGCCTTAGTTTGAGAAATTTCATATAATATATATACTAAGATTATTTGTATAGGTATTTTAATCTCCTATCACATGTTATAAATCATTTATTTTAAGTTTAGAGTTGTTTTGAAGAGCTAATCACCTCAGGATTATAGATTGGTCCCATTCTATGTAATAGAAAAGTTTTCACCATTTACAAGACCTTCATGCTTTGATAGTGATTTTTGAGGATGAAGTTAGGTTGGTTTACATGTTTTAAATGTCATATTTGTCACCTTCACCTTTAAACATATTTTACCAAAGTAACCTTCATGAAATTACAGTCATATGCAACTTACCAATCAGGTAACCATTAATGAATGTGTACAAAAATATCATGAAGACCTAACTTTGAAATGGAGTTTCTGAGCTTGTTTCAAGATTTGAAACATATTGATGATCCATTTAAATTCCATGAGGGGAGTTCAGTTGGTTATCAAGGTATATTCTTTCAGTATATTGACTGTTTCTGCTCATTATCTGTATATAGTTTATAGTGCACCTACAAGAACCTCTCAAGATGATGTAATGATGGAATGAGAGTTTTTATAGATTTTAAACATTTTTAGAGTGATAAAAGTGAATTTTAAACTTGGTGAAGGTTTAGAATTGATAAAAAAACACATGTATCTTGCACACTACTTACAAATCTGTACTTACTGCCTATATTAGAAAATCTCCACCTATAGGTGGTACCACAAGGAGTTGAGGTGTCACATAGGAGTTTATAATAATTTTAAGCCTTAATTTAAATAATAGTGTGTTTATAGAGTCATGGAAGACTCATGTGGAATGATAGGATGGAAAATGGAAGTGTTGATGACCTTGTAAGATTCAATGACTAAGTTCTAGGATAGAATCCCAAAAATGTGAAAACAAAGGACCTCACCATTTTATGGATGCCATAAAACAAGGTTGAAAATTACCCTTATGAATCTTGATGACCTTATATTTAAGCCTCTACATAGGATGCAATGCATGAAAAATATGGAGGGCATGAAATTAGTGGAAGATAGAAGTTAGAGGTCTTAAAGTTGTGCTTTTATGCACTAACCATAGGCAGTGAAACCTATAGTATTTGAAGCTCCAAGATGAATCTAGCATTTAAGGTTGAAAATAAAAAATGTTATCATGTTTGAAGGATATTATCAAGAGGAAATATATACCATGAGGAAAATGATCATCAAAATAGTTTTAATTTCAATGTCTAGAGCCTATCTACACCTACAAGATCCTAAAGACTCCCACATAGTCAACTGTAGGTGAATGTAAAAAGATAGCGAATTGATCCATGGCATCTAGGTGTTTGTATTTCATAAACTCAAGGTGAAAAAATTAGTCCAATAATTTTTAAATGGCCATGGAATCTTTAATAAAGGTTCTTGAATTGTCTCAAGCCTAAACTAATAAAGCATACACCTACAGGGACCCACACAGTCAGTTGTAGCTGACTATGACGGGTATAGAGCAAAGAAGTTAAGATCCTTGATGTAGAATTAACCCAAATATGCAATGAATGAGTTAAATTAAATGATGTATGACTATGTAAAAATTAAAAGAGTCTTGTGCAATGTCTTCTAGGCCTAAATTATTTAGGATCATCTATAGGGGTCCTCCTCAAACAATAAATACAGTCAAGGATATACACAGTCTTGACTAGGCAAGCAGTACGAAGGACATGTGAGAGGTTTGAGGGATGAATGAAGGTTATAAAACATTCATCACAATTATAATATCCTCATGAAACCATTATGATGGATATTTAATAGAGAAGGGCTTAAATGATGCATTACATAGTTTGCATCCTTAAACTACTATGCACAATACCCCCTGTTTGCATAGTCTATCTTGAGTTTTGTTGAAGTTGGGGGGTATATTGATAATATAAAGATTTAAAATTTGGTATAGGGAATCCATATAATGTGAATAATCCTCTCCAACATTCACTATTTTTTGAGAAAATAAGGAAGTTCCCTCTATTTTATCTCAAATAAAGGGCACTCCCTTCATGCATAAACCTTACATTTTGAGGAATGAGGATGGAAGCATGAACCAGAGGTTAGTTGGACATGTAAAGGAGGTGTGTAGAGTTAAAACACACCAAAAAAAAATAAAAAATCATCTCATATAATGATTAAACCTAACAAGTGGTCCAAACCTACAAGAGTTGCAGTCAGGCCTAGTAGGCAAGGTTTAGGCCTAGAGGCCAAATGGAGGCTCACTTCAAATTGCAAAATGAGATGAACATTATAATGGATTGTGTCATGTTTTTTTAGGTCATTTTAGACATGTTAAAGCTTTCAATTTATAGAGGAAATATAAATAAGGCCACTTTTGGCTCAAGACAACTTCAAGCCTACAGAGAATGGAGAAGACAACCTCGATAGGCGAAGTTGAAATGATCACATATTTAATAAGGATTTTCATGGAGATTAAAGGATTTTTGGGAATTTTGTGAGAGACTTTAAATATTCTCTACTTTATTTTTATTGGAAAATTCAATGTCAAATCTGCATGAACAAACCTTAAGAGCCTAAAGCACTCAAAACCCTTGCAAACCCTTGGATAAGGGCCTGATTGGGAAGATGAGGTTTGAGGGATATACAAGTAGGGTGAAATGACCATAAAATTTATTTAACCTTGCATAATACTCTCTTAGGCTCCTCTCCATAATTTTGAACCATACGAATTTGTATGGATTGGGTAAAAAATAAGGTATTTCTGATAGTTTTGTATATTATGCAGGTTTTAGGAGGTTTCAAGATATGAAATAAAATTTGGAAGGAATATTAAGACTTAAGATAACTCCCCATGTCCATTTAATACCTTGTAAAAACTCTTAAGTATGTCTACCAGATCTCTCATCTCAACGAATCAAAACTAGCATAGTGAACATGATGGTGAGAAGTGTGAGAACTTCAAGTGGATGGATTTTTAAGGTATAACTAAGAAATATAAGGCCATGGAGGGTTTATAAAAGTTTCATACAATACATTACACATATTTTCATGATAAAATAAATCTAATTTTGAGGCCAAGTGTGAAGGGCAACTAAAAAAGGAGTTTCTTAGACTGCAAGCTCTAGGAGGTTTCAAGATATGGAATAAAATTTGGAAGGAATATTAAGACTCAAGATAACTCCCCATGTACATTTAATACCTTGGAAAAAAATCCTAAGTATGCCTACCATATCTCTCATCTCAGCCAATCAAAACTATCATAGTGAACATGATGGTGAGAAGTGTGAGAACTTCAAGTGGATGGATTTTTAAGGTATAACTAAGAAGTATAAGGCCATGGAGGTTTTATAAAAGTTTCATACAATATATTACAAATATTTTCATGAGAAACTAAATCTAATTTTGAGGCCAAGTGTGAAGGGTGAATTAAAAAGGAGTTTCTTAGACTGCAAGCTCTAGGAGGTTTCAAGATATGAAATAAAATTTGGAAGGAATATTAAGACTTAAGATAACTCCCCATGTCCATTTAATACCTTGGAAAAACTCCTAAGTATGCCTACTAGATCTCTCATCTTAGCCAATCAAAACTAGCATAGTGAACATGATGGTGAGAAGTGTGAGAACTTTAAGTGGATGGATTTTTAAGGTCTAACTAAGAATTACAAGGACATGGAGGGTTTATAAAAGTTTCATACATCCATTACACATATTTTCATGAGAAACTAAATCTAATTTTGAGGCCAAGTGTGAAGGGCGACTAGAAAAGGAGTTTCTTAGACTTCAATCTCTAGGAGGTTTCAAGATATGAAATAAAATTTGGAAGGAATATTAAAACTTAAGATAACTCCCCATGCCCATTTAATACCTTGGAAAAACTCTTAAGTATGCCTACCAGATCTCTCATCTCAGCCAATCAAAACTAGCATAGTGAACATGATGGTGAGAAGTGTGAGAACTTCAAGTGGATGCCTTTTTAAGGTCTAACTAAGAAGTATAAGGCCATGGAGGGTTTATAAAAGTTTCATACAATCCATTACACATATTTTCATGAGAAAATAAATCTAATTTTGAGGCCAAGTGTGAAGGGTGACTAAAAAAGGAGTTTCTTAGACTGCAAGCAGTGATGGCTCACTTCCAAGAGATTCTAGATGAGTAGGATTACAACCAATGCATGGAGAGGCATGTCTGAAATAATTTCATATCATTCCAATAATAATTACTATACCTAATTAGTTTTGGGGTGTTCAAAAATGGTTAAGTCATGAAGGCAATTTTTTAAGCCAGTAAAGGGAATTTTATGCCACATTTCAAGAGTTTCATGCCTTAGATTGACACGTGTGTTTCTGAAATTTGCATGATCAATTTAACACTCTATTATCATGAAAAAATAACTCATTTTATCATCTTAACAATTATCCTTGTGACCTTTTGACTTATTTCTTCTCTTCTCTCTCTTAAGTTCTATAAGAACTAGCCATTTTGGCCTTTGTAAATTATGCTTTACCTGAGTATGGTGAAGCCCTGCTCATTTGCATACGATGGATCAGTAAATACTACTAATTTTCACCTCTTCCATGATTTTTCATAGTGATAACTTATTGTTTCCTTAGCATTGTTGTTTCATTCTCTCACCTATTTGTACTTGGAAAGATTCTTCTTTTAGGTCATGTGAAGTGATTTATTGATGTTTCAAGGTTGAGTGAGTTAGTCTATTAAAATGTGCCATCCTAGGCATATTGTTTAGTCTTCCTAGCCTAAACATTCATCAAAACCTCATAATGAAATATTGATGACAGATGATGCAGGTTGGAGAAGTGTATGTTTGGTTAGTCCCTTGTTCTCATGTGTAACATGCAACTGGTTGATAGTCATAAACTAATTTGGTGTATCACCTTTTTTAATATAGTTTACTTTTAATTTTATCTCCCTTTTCCCTCAAAAATTTTAGGTGTAGTATTTATTTACAAGTGGTACATCAAGGGAGCTATCCCTATCTAGAGATTCACCTCATTCTTAGGCTACCCACAACCTAGAGGTGTTTCCATTATGCCACTTAGATGAGGAGAATTGAGACATATCCTCAAAGGGTGAAAATATAAGTGATAAAAAAGTACTACCTCTTTAAATTTTTGATGTTTTATCTACTTATACTTGACCATTTCAAAAAAATAAATAAATAGTAGTTTAGAACCTAGACTCAAAATATTATAATTCATGTTCCTATGTCATCTTCAAATTTTGAGTTTAGGTGTATCAAATAAGTTGTACAAGTTGAGGTTTCTTATTTTTCAATAAAAACATGTCCACTCAAGACCCTCTTTTGACCCCTAAATTTCATGCACTTAACCAATTGACATGTATCTTTTAAATACATGGGGTTGGGTTCTTGTGCTCACAATTCACATTTTTTTAATACAATTTGTCATATCTTTTAACAATGTTTCACATGCAGAGGATGATAAAAATCAAGCTAAAGGACATAATCAATATTTTCATAGCATGAGGAAGTGAAGAAAGGTGGTTTTCATTATTTTCCATTTGTTAAAATGTCTATTTATTAGAAGCATGATGAAACTGCCATGATGATTTCATAATTTCTAAGATTATTACATGAATACTAGACTTTAGGGACTGGTGATTTGTCCCACATTAAGAAAAAAAGTAAATTAATTACCCAAATCAAGAGTACATGATGTTTGGACCATTTTCCAATGTAAAAATAATTTAATGAGAATGCAAAGATGTTAATGTTAGGTCACAAGATTCAAAGGGAGTTTTGAAATAGAGTTAAAGAGTTAATTCAGATCATCTAAGGTAGAGGACAAAAGATCAATAAAATTAGAGAGAAGAGCCTAGCTTTAGATAGGAGTAGAGATAAAAGAGTGAGATAGTAGAGATGAGAGCCTAATAATTGATGTAACCAAGTGATTGAAATGTTGATCTCTTCACATATTCTTAGGGGAGAGGGAGAGTATGTATGTGTGTAATATCTATAATATAGTTGGACATAAATAAAGAGAGTATTTTGGTTTCCATTATGATTCTTATGTTTTTGAGTGTCCTTAAGAGATATATAGGTGTAAAATTGTTAAGGATTAAGGCAATCATTCACTTGTCCCCATTATTCTTTGCTACATCAATTATTATCAGATAAAAATGTACCTTCTTGGGTTATGTGTGAAGACTATTTTTGAGTCAAAAGAAAGTTTTTAAAGAGAAATTACAATTGAGTTAATATATGGCACAAAAATGTAATCCTGACAGAAGAGTAGGATTACCAAGGGCACCTAGATTTGAAAACTTCGTAGAGATGTTGAGAGGAATGCAAGTAATATTTGATGCAATGGAGACATCATAACAAAGAGGAACTCTTACTAAAGATTTAAGTTATGATGAAAAATTAGATTCTCAAGAGATTGAAGTAGAGGAGATGGTGGATGAATCTAACTCAGATAGATTTATCATAACCATTACAAAGATGTGTAGTAAACTAGACTTGGATACTCCTTTCTATAGAGTAATCATGAACCATGAGGAACTCATATATTAGATCATGAAAATGGATAAATGCTTTGAATATGAGCTAATTGAGGACCTTAATATGATAATAATTTCCTACACCAACCTTAAAGTTCATGCATCCTTGTGGTGGGATCATGTGAAACAAGAAAATGAGAGAAAAGGTAAATATAAATTAAAAATTAGAAGAGGATGGTCACACAGATAAAATGTGAGCTATTCATTCATGTTATAAATCATGTTTTCTTAAGAAGTATAAATATTTGAGGTAGAATGAGTTGTGTGTAAAATAATTCATAAATGAGTTATACAAGTTGAATATTAGAGTTGGTCATATTGAAGATGATCAAGGTATGTAAATGGAATTCATATTTCCATTCAAGATGATTTTGGAATGTTTATGGTGAATTCAATGGAATAAGCTTCTCAATGTGCATTTAAGGTAGAAGAAAATTTTCGTAGGAGGTAATATTTGAACTCTATAGGTATATGAAGCTTCTCAATAGGAATAATAAAAAATAATGATGGAAGAGGGTGACATACTCATGAATGTGAAGTAATTAACTCAAAAAAAAAAAAAAGACCCAAAGAGGAAGACGGTTTTCTTCTAAAGGTAGAGATTACTTTGGAAGAGGAAGAGGAAGAGGATTCATGGGTAAGTGTTTTGAATGTGCATAATTTGGGCATAGATCATTTTATTGTCCCAAATTATTTCAGAACATTAGAAATAAGATTAAATAAATAAACCATACTTCTCATGTAGATGAAGATAATATTGGATTTCCATTACATGAAAAAGATTTAAAGTGTGGTGAATGCTATTATATACCTAAGTACCACATATACTTATATGTTTAGTTTAGAATTACTTTTATTATGCTATATTTTGGGTGGCTAGAGTTAATGAAGGGGTATACCATGATTTATCCATGGGTTAATTGGGTTTTTAGTGATTTAATATAAAAGTGGAGAAAACCCTAAATAATGCATGTTTTTAATAATATGTAATCAATACAAGAAATAACCATAGTTATGTGAGATATATTTTGTTATAGTTGGATTTTTAGATTCAATCCACTCTTGGGGAAGCAAGTGCTCCCATTTCTTCATTTATCAATTTTTTAACTCTATATATTTTCATTTCCATTTCTACGTTATTTTTTGAATGTAAAAAATGAAATTAGAACTTCAATAAAAAATTATTTTCATTGCCAAAATACTGAGGGGATTTTATCAAAGAAAATAATTAAAGTTCCTAACTAATGAGGATTTTATTGGGTTATTTCATTATTTATTTAAGGAGGATCAAAAAAATATTCATTCATCAGGAAGGAAATTAGAGTGGCTAGCTAAAAAAGAAGAGGATGAGAACCCTTGGGGAAAATTTGACACAACTCTACTAGATGGGGAATAGGAATAGCAATAAGATCAAGAGAAAGAGAAAAAAGATTTCATCATCCTTATTCTAACCTAGAAATGAATATCTGACAATGCAATTTTATATGTAAGTTGGAAGTCCATAAATTATTGAGCAATATTAAGTAGGCCCTCAGGGTACAAAAGATTAAAAGTCAAGATGGCAAGTTGAATTTTGATTTTTAACATTTGGATGGTGTTGTCCAAATTTTGGGGGATAGATGGGTTTTTAAAAACCATTTGGAAAATTTTACAATATTTTAACAAATCTCTAAAAAAAAGAGTCGATCATAACTAGGATGAACTGTATGATGCCCAACTAATGCATATGTTGTAGAATGATATGCTTATGTATGTGTATGCATAAAAAAGTAAAATTTTGGAGTCCAAGACTAAGTTATCTTAGAATATGGTGTGGAAGATCCATATTTCCAACTTTTATGCTCAAGCTCAAATAAAATTCAAGATGTTAAAACCAATTTTTTTTGGAAGGGCTATTATTATACTTATGAGAGCATAAAAATATATGATTGATGCATTAATGCCATAAAAAATATAATGATATGGAATATTACTCATATATATTTTACTTGTATATGAAAAGAAAAGACCATATTCCTAAGTTTTCCCCTACTCTCATTCGTGTAAATCCATGTTGTATATATTTTGAACCATGGAGCAAGGGTCACATATATAAACCCAAAAAAGTTTTTATGTTATAAAATGTGTGGTATTTTGAGCTAGATTTAGAGTGAGATGATGAGAAATATCTTGATAAACTTGATGTAGGGTGTGAACCCAAATATCTTCCTCCTACTATAGTAGAACAAAATAAACCATTTGAGTCACTTTCTAGAATGATAAGTTCAGACTATTTTGATAGATTCAAGTTATTTTCCCATGCCAATAAAGCCAAAGTTTTTTTTCATGATTGTTCTAATAAGTACACTTAATAGAATGGATAATAATTAATTCCAAATGTAAGGTTTCCATTTGGATAATTTTAGATTTTCCCTATTTATTTTCTAGGACACTAAAGTATTGAATGCATATACGTAGTCCAAATGTGTAACTTTTAGTCAAAAACTTTGTTCTTAAAGATAAATTATAGGTGGTCAATATTGGGGGAAGCAAATGTTATTTTATGGGTTTAATGTCTATACTAATTAGGAACATACTCCACCAATCATTATAAATAATTTCTGACATTTAGGCAAGGGGATCATGAGTATACTATCAATTCCTTACCCCAAATGGATTTTTTTTATTCCATCTAGATCAATTTTTTTTAAGAAATATAATTTTGTTTTTATGGATCACTTTAATTCCAATATATATCAAATATCCTACCACTATATAGGTAATTGGACCACATTTTGAGTTTGACACTAAAAATGGGCTAATGGTATTTACATCCTCATAAATATGGCAATTTTCATAGAGGTCAGAGATAGAAAATTTGATCAGTGAATTGTTAAAGTCTTACATAATTATCCTTAGTAAAATCCCATATATTATTCTTATGGCACTATTGCTTTCAGCCATTTCAACAAAATATATTTTATTTTTTTCATTAAATGAATATGTTTTCCACTATTTAAAAATGACATAGTTTTTATGAAAGTTTTTTGTAACATATGATTCACATGACTTTTCTTGTAGATGAAGCAAAAGGAAACTCTATGACTTATAATATTTTAATATTAAAATTTATAAATTTCTATAAAAATACTAATTATAATAAAAATTATATATAAATTTAATAGACTTATTTTTAGCAAGTATGAAAGAAGGAGAGGAGAAGATAAATCACTGTCAATTTGTAGCATTTTTCATCAATAAGATTTTTCATTTGAGTATATCATTATCTTGTAAATGTGTGGGTGTCTTATTTCAATATATTAATATTTATGATTCTAATTTCTTATTGCACACACCTCCCTAGATTTACTTTCTATCAGAGATGAGTAAGGTAAGTGAACAAGAGCACCAACCCAATAGTGTCCATCTATTATCTCAAGGTAAGAACCTAACACTTTTAGATGGAACTAGATCAGATCTAATCAACCCAACAATGAGTTGAAGAGATTATATCTGTGGTATGAGAGGAAGTTATTAATGTAGTAGGAAGGATTTTTTGGGAGAGCATGAAGTTTTTGATCTCTAATATTGCTCAAGACTTATATACATAACATGCATATCACTAACAAAAAAAGGGATTCAAAATTAAAAATATATATTCTAATTTTATAACATCACTATTCCATGATACAACATGAAGTACCAGTGCTTAGAAGGGTAATAAAATAAAAATTATATAAAATTTTCTAAATGTCTATGAAAGCAAATAAAATGTAAAAGACAATACAAAATGAATATCAATAATAAAAAATAAGAAAACCTAGGAACAATGTCTTTTGAAATCCTTAAAACAATATGAATCATCCTTTGCTTCATGAAATTGATTATTATTTTTATTTTATTAATTGAAGAATAAAAATAATTACTGAATATGTGATTCTTGAACCAATCCATGTTTGATCTAATGAACAACATCATAAACTACACTAGGTCAATGTGGTATGAATATTGATGAAGTCTCTTTCATCGTGTCAAAATAATGTGTGATCAAAACCATATCCATCACATCCTTTGCACTTGTGATGGGTACATTATCTAAGAATTCAATTATACACACACTCTCTCTCAACCCATCCATAATTGCTTGCCTTTATCAAGTAATATCTAGTACTGAAAGATACTTTGATTATGCTTCACCTTCTGCTCGCTTGATTTGTAAAATTTTCTATGCCTCTACTCTTTCTTGAGTTGCTAATATCTTTCTTAGAGTGGATATGAACACAATATTTCCAAAATTAATGAAACATAGACAAATTATGAACTACAAAGGTGTATATGATAAAAATACCTAAACATAACAATTTGAATTGTGTGCTTTTGAGTAAAAAAAATCACATTGACTTCTATTTGAGGAAGAATTCTTGCCTAAATTTATCTCATCCATTTATTTCTTCACATAAACTAACAATGAAATTAAATGGGCTTCAAATCACTAAACTTTTCGAGTTCCTCTTCAACAAACTTTAGCAACCTTGCTCTTTTGCTCAAAAACATCATCTAGGTTCATCCATGGGACATTTGATTAAATAAATATAAATAAAAAGTGGAAATAGGCTATTTAATAGTGAATAAAGGAAAGGAAGGCATGTAGATAAATTGGGTATTAAGCCCAATTCCTCTTTCATTATAGATTTGATGTTCCTACATTCCATTAAGGCTTGAATGAATGCTTTTATTGTGTAAGAGTTTTTACTAGTTAGAACCACCACAACAATAATAATATTACCACTAATAATAATAATAAAAATTATGATAATAAATTTAACACTAATAATAAATGTAAAAATATCATCAACAATGATAGTACTACAATGAAAAATAATATTGGTAATAATAAAATTACCAATAGAGACAATAATAAAGGTAGAAACAACATTAACAATAATAAGTATAGTACAAATAATGATAATAATAAAAAAGATAATTCCAAAAATAATAAATGGAGTAACAACATTAAAAATGGTAATAATAATTTTAATAACCACAACAACAACAACAACAACAACAACAACAACAACAACAACAACAACAACAACAACAACAACAACAACAACAATAATAATATCAACAATAATAGTTTTTGGGCCCCAATAAAAAAAGGGTGGTAGATGATTGTGAAAACAAGTTGGTTGTTAACTTGTCAGATCTCCAATTGGATAAATATGCCTCAGTGTCCTTAAAAGAGGATTAGGTTTTTATATAACCTCCTTTTCTATTCCTAAATAATACTTTAATTTGGGTATAGGTAGTGTGTTAATAAACCTTCCACATGAAATCGCAGAGGAGGCTAAACAAGACTGTACGAATGCTCTTTGACATGCCAAACCTTTGACTAAAAATATATCTAGAGGAGGAATGAAGGGCGATCACCAAATTAAAAAAAACAATAGAGACATAGTGATCATCAAATTAGATAATGGTAATGCCACTATTGTCATGAAATAAAGAGACTATGATGTGAAGAAAGACCACCTCCACAATAGTGGTAGTTATCAAAATCTTGACCTTAATTATTTCTCAAATTTTTAAGAAGGTAGATAAATTTATAAAATATTATTCTCTAGATTAATCCATCAAGAAAAATATTATCCCCAATAAGGAAGTTATCCCTAGGGTCTATGGTGCTCCAAAAAACCACGAGGAAAATACTTTAAGACCTAGTGTCAACACCATAAACTATTCGACCTATGGCCTTACTAGCTACTTGGCCAAAAAATTAAACCCATAATAGCAAATAATTCCTCCTTTATTTGTGATTAAAACAAATTTGTTTGATTTGTAAATGAAAAAAGGTGTAAAAATATTATTTGTTAGTTAGCTTTAATGTTGTATCTCTCTTCACCAAGATACTTATCGATGAGGTGGTAGATGTAGTAAAAACCCTCACAAATGAGGAACTAGCCAAGTTAGTATCCCTATGCCTTAATTTGAAATTTTTATTCTTTAAGGGTATGATCTATGAATAATGTAAATGTATGGCAATGGGTTCACCTCTCTCCCTAGTTGTGTCTAACCTTTTCATGGATAAATTCGAAGAAAGAGATCTCCACTCTTTTCCACTTAAACCTAAATGGTGTAAGAGGTACATAAATTGATGATACTAACTTGTGATGGACACATGGTAGGAAAAGCCTTAAATAATTCTAGTACCACCTAAACAATTTTTTTCCTAGTATAAAATTAACCAAAGAGATTAAAACCAAAAGTAGCCTAACCTTCTTATATGTCCTCCTTTACAACAAAGAGGACAAATATCTAGATATAAATTTATTTAGAAAAATTGCTCGCACTAACCTCTACCTTTGTGCCTCTTCAAACCACCACCTAGATAAAAAATAGGCATGTTTAAGACATTATCCACTAGGGATTTTAGTATTTGTGATGATGATAATTTGGAGTATGAAATTGATCATTTAAATAAGGGTTCTAGAAGAAATGGTTACAAAGGTGAAAAAATTACGAAGGCCTTCAAACAAGTGAATTTTAGTCCTAATAGACTGAAATAAAAGGAATTTTCAATCGAAGGCCCAATTTCCTTCTTACCTTACATTAAGGGGGTTTCTAATATGATTGTAAAGATCCTCAAGCACAAAAACATCAAGACTGCCTTCCTTCCCATAAAAAAATAAGGATGTCTTTAGGTTCTACCAAGGACCCATGGGAACCTGGTCTTTGTAATGAATTCTCTTGTGGAATCCCTTACATCAAGGAAATAGATAGCTCAATCAAAAATAGAATTAAAGAGCATGTTGTGGATATTCATTTGGAAATAAAGGAGAATTTGGCACTAGCCAAACATTGTTGCAAAACCAAGCACACCATTCATATTAATGATGCCAAGGTCATTTGGGCTAAAAATCATTTTCAAAAAATTAAGGGAAGAGATTTAGATGTGTAAACTTCATAATAACATTAATATAGATGAGGGGTTAGCAATTAGTCATACGTGGAGACCAATTCTTAGCAAGTTAGGAGGCTAGAATTATCAATTATGCATTGATAAAATTTCAACACAATTTGACTAAATTTCAGCTATCCTTTTATTAAAAAATCAATATGGTTTGGCAACAACCAATGTTTTGATAAGGTAATAATTGTTTACAATTTTAACTTGACTAAAATTTTTTACTAATAAATTTAGAAACTAATTAAAAATCTCTTAATTTTTTTCAAATTTTTAATCCTTAGATTCTTAATAGGTAATAGGCTTATTATTCTAGATTATTAGCATGTCAAATATTTAATTTTATTTTCAATATCTCATCTATTAAGAGGTGGACTCATAATTAACATAATAGTGGCTAAGTTAATCATTACCAACTCTTGGCTCAATGTGCATCATGGTTTTTACCCTATTTAAGTAAGCATTGGTCTATTGTTCACACATATCTCTTACTTTATCTAATGGTGTATCAGGGATGCTGATCCAAAACATTGAACAATAAAAACTGTTACATAGTATTACAAAAAAAAAATCATTCAATCCTCTTTCATTATTTGAAATTTGTAGGTCATTGTTTCTTTTCTCTAGTTGTCTTCAATAGAATAAATCAAACCAGAGTAAACATAATATAAGCATAGGTCATTCCATTACTAAAGTAGTCCATATTAGAGTCATCTTAGTTAGGAAATTTTCATTTCCTTATAATTAACCATGTGTGGGATAAATTTTACCATTAAATACATAAGTTTTAATTCGGCCCTTATGTCACTTATATTATAAAAGGCCTCACTTGATTTCTCTATAAGTGTAAGGTATTAAACAGAGGTCATCACCATCACAAAAAATTTATCATGAAACAATTAAAATAATGACCCTCAGACTAAAATTATGTTTCGAAAAAAACATCATTCTAAAGTAAAAACCCATACCTTAGTCTTTATTTCAAAACAAACATTTAATTTATGTACTCTCAAGGAAAGATGCCGCCGTATTTTTTTGGAAGCACAATCACTGAGAGGTGGGGGGTGAATCAGTGATGTAAGTAAATCAACATCAATTCTAATTATTCAAACTCTTAATCATTCAACCATAAGCAATCATGAAGCATGTAGACCATTCATTCCAATGAACAAAGAGACAATGTAAGATCAAAGCACATAACACATGAATTATGTGGGAAACCCTCATGGGGGATAAAACCCACTCTTAGGCCTATAAATACATGTGATAATTTTCCTATAAGATGATCACAAACATGATAATTTATTGAATTACTCACTTCACAAGAGCACCAACCCCTAAAGATGATAAGCACCAACTTGCCTTTTAGTTAGCACCAACTAGTAAGGAGGCTACACCCCCCTAGGTGATGAAGCACTAACTCAAACACCTCTAAACTGATCTCCACCTTTGATATGATGTCTTAAACACCTGATGATGGTATTATCTTTATCTAACACCTGAAAATCTTCCTCTCTACCTCAAACAATTGATGGTAGTTCATACAAACACAAATCTACCTCTTACATAGGCATACAACAACTCTTTCTCTTAAACACTTCTCATACACATGCTCATAACTTTAAGGCCATTCCTCAATCACACTATAATCTGATTTTATGTAAATAAAACCTTGAAACATCATGAATATCAGTCATACATAACCTTCACATTACTCTTCTAGCATATATTTAATACAAACTAGGCCTAATCATGCCTTGAATCAATACAAAAAACTTGCTGATTACCTTAAGCACCAATATCTGATTTTTATGACATGTTCAACATGTTATTATTATGATTTTCATTCCCTCACATACTTCTATAAAGCCTCATACCATTTGCCTCACTCTTCTATTTTATTTTCAATCAAAACCTTTCACTAGGTCACTTGAGCAAAGTAGGTTTAATAGCCTTGAAATAAATCTGATTATTTGCTCATAACTTGCAACACACAATGTTAGACCCTTTTCATATTTTCAAAATATTTTTATGATGTCTTTCATGGCCTCTTTCACTTCTAAAAACTCACATGTAATTTGTTTCATTCACCCATGGTCTACCTTTTACAATAAGACCAAAAATGCCTTTTACAAATGCATTATTCTTTCTCTAAACAATCTTTGTTGGTCACAAAAATTTCCTTAACCCCCAATTCTCCTTTCCCAATTTGATCAACATAAAAATATATCAAAGGATATGTTCCATAACAAGTTACATACATTCATGCGGTCGGACACACTTCAAATGGATTTCAAACAACACACATAGTCTAACCTTTACCTTTGAATTTGCTCTTTTGAAGAATCTACAAGATCACCATCTTATTGGTCAGCCAAGAGACATCTATTAACCCTTAAGGATTCTAACATACTTAGGAAAATATCAACATCACCTCCATAGGTCAGCCAAAAAAATTTATAGCTCAACCTTAAGTAACCATACCTTTCCATTAGGACTAAGTGGCCCTTTTAGGTCTCATGAAGACTTATTCATCTTTTCAACACTCCAACGAGCCAAGTATAAACACAATAACTTCAACAATAATCAAATTTTACCTAAAATAACTTCACTTTTAAGAACAATAAAAAATCCAAATCCCTTTTAGGATGATCTTTATGGAGTATAATTAACTTTTTTTTTAATACCAACAAGATGATAAACACTTTGTCTTCTACAAAAATTTCTTTGCACGCTAGTTTATTTAGGAAAAACACAGTCAACAACAGTTTATTTTCACATGTAATACATGTAACTGTATGAACATTCATGATCTATAACCATTTTTTATGGAATCCTATTGAAATTTTCTAACACTTTTATTTTTACTACATCATCAAATTATCCCTTCATCAAAAGATATAATAAGAACATTGCATATTGGTCCTTTGTTCACTTGACATTTGCAAATTTGGCTAAGTATAGAAAATAGTGAAATCTACTTGGGAGACCAACTTTCACTTCCATAACTTTTGACTGACACATCCTCATGAACTTTAATTTAAAACATATAAACTAGGCACAAAAAAAAACAAACCCATATAACCACTTTCATCTGAAACCTCCACATGTGCAAATTTTGATGTCATCAATCTGCCCACTTAGCCAGCTAGACACATAAACAACATTGGTCTAGTCAACTCAAAGAACCATCAAATGGATTTTTATTTCTTCCAAACTTACTCTAAGCACTCTCAACACCTCATGGACCCTCTAAAGCATCACCAAAATCATCATCAACCTTCATCAAAACCATCACTTACCTTTCCAAGTCAACCAACCTTTGACCAAGCACGAGTGCCATGTTTCACTAGCTTTTTGCCCTTGCTAGCACACAAAGATGAAAAATATGAATTCCATGCACAACCATATGAAATTAAAGCATCCTAGTCCTCTCATGAGACCCTTAACACATTCTGAACTCATTATAACAATCCCTAAACCATCAAACCATGAAAAACAAGAAAGTTCACCTCATGCATACTAGGCCATACACAATGCACACTTTGTCATTGTTCTTGTAGACCTCATCACCACTCTTGACCACCATGATAAAATCATTTCAATCTAGAAGACATCACATGACAAATATCCAATAATCTCCCCCTTTGTCATTGATGTTAACACCAATCACAAAGCTCATGCTCATACTCCTCTCTCCTTAAGTACTCTCTCCCCCTTTGACACAATGACAAAGTGGGAACCAATTGATCTTAAGGACCTAAAAACACTAATCATAGAGATTATAAATCTCCCCATAAAAACATACTCATCTCATATAACCTAATCTCTAACCTTACTCAATCAAACCTGCTTCTTGGAATAGAACATCTCACATATGCTTACTCTCACTTTATGCATACCTTGCATATTATCAATTGAAGAGAACATATATCTATTTGAATTGTTACTTGATTATTAACATATATAAAACATGCCCAAACTTCACATAATCCTCAAAAACAAAAAAAAAAAACTTGAGTTAGCTCCCCCTAACATCATATTCCACTTGAGCAAAACCAAAATATTGCAAACATGTGAAAGCAAACACTATTACAAAAACATACCTTGAATGGATCCATCTTCATGCACACATAGGCTTCCCACAACTAACCAACATCATTCATGAAACAACTAAAACAAATACTGATCTTCTTGGGCCCAGAAAAAAAATAAAAAATAAAAAATAAAATCAAAAAAAAAAAAAAAACTTTTTCAATGGTCTTCAAACCTTCTCATATGAAGAAAACAAACATAATTGATTTGAACAAAAAAAAAACATGTTCAAGTACTCAAAACAAGCATAAATGACATCCTATCTTCCTTTGTTTGTATTTAACTTTAAAAACCTTAAAAACACTATAAAAACATTAGAGACATGACCAACAGGTCATATACTTATTACTCACATAATTTTTCCCTTTCACACTTTCACCAAGCATGCTCAAAGATCACCTAACCTTCGCTCAATTTCCACATGTTCTCACTAGCCCAAAATGGCCAATTATGCACAAAACATGAATAAGATGCCTTATTAGGCCACCTTATGGATGAAATATGATTTTATTCATATATTATTCTTACTAAAATCTAAACTTACCATCACAAATTTATCTCTCCAAGGATCTCTCTTTTGCACAAGAAAAGATACTCCTCTCCTAGCTCATTACAAAGAGATATTTTACAAACAAAGATACATAACTTTAAGTTCTCATAAATTTTAATCAAGGGGATGACTCAAACACATAAAAACCTCATTTAATACTTTAAAAACACCAACTAAACCTATTCAAGTTTGGTGACCCAACACATTGTACAACCCAAGATACACCATGTCAAATGTTTCTTTCTTTAGAACCCTTCATGCAAACCAAGAACACTCAAAGCAATATCTTCTTCCACAAACAACTTAAGATATTCAAATCACATATAATGACTTTGAATAGGTGATATACATCTTTGAAAATTCTTGAAATAAATATACAGAATCCTACTCAAATATATGCATATCAAGACAAAGAGCATACATTGATCCAAAAACTAGATTTTCACTCATCACCCTTACAACACCATTTCATGATGCTTCAAATGAAAGAGTAATGCCTCTATGAATCCTAATAGAGATAACTCACCTTACAAGGTCCTAAAACATTGGAGTACACTATTACTCATCATAGGACTAAAAATTCTTCTCCTTTTATTTCTTCTTCTTAGCCTTGACAACCAAACTTTCCTTTATGTTATTCTTCTCTTCTATGAAAGTGGATAACATGAACTCTTGAAAATCATGAATATCTTCCTTACTTGAAACCTATTCACCCATAGAAAAAAAACCATCTTAAATTATATGATCATCAATCAATTCATCCTTGGTCTCAATATGATCTCTCTTAATAGTCTTAGGTATCCATATCCATGTATGCCCTTTTCCTTTCACACTAGAAACTCCATACACTTTGTTTTGCCTTGAGAACTCATTTAACCTATTTTTACAATATTTTGAAATATGACCAACTCTATGACATATAAAACAAATAATATCATTCATACCTTTTTCTTGGTGATGGTCATTAACTCCTTTTGATAAGTTACTTCTCCTTTTGCAATGCCTTGCAATGTGACCAAACCGATGGGAAGCATAACATTGTTTATGAGATGAATTTGTAAACCTCATGGCATTGGGATGCCTTTCTAGTATTATTACATTGTTTTTCATGCTATCCTCCTCATTTACTTGATTCAATTCCTCTTGCTCAACTTTGATCATTTTTACCACTAGCTTCTCATCCTCAACCTTGCACAATTTGACCACTAGCTTCTCATACTCAACCTTTAAGGAACCTAGCTCAGTTTTCAATTGATCACACTTATCCTTTTTTTCCTTCAAAATTGAATTTTCAGCCTCTAATTGATTCTTAAGATCATGAATAATCAGCTTATCCTTTTTGACTTCTAAGGCTAAATTAGAATAAAAGGTACACACCTCCTTATGAGCCTCCATAGAACTTATTTTTACATTAGCATCATCTAGCTAAAAATCAAGATCCTTAATGACAATATCAACCTCTTTATCTATTATGACCATGTCACTCTTTAAGGTACAAATATTATCCTCATAAGCCTTAGCCATAGATCTCAAATCTTGATTTTATTTCCTTAGTTACTTAGCCATTTTTTGCTTCAAGGACCACCTTCTAGCTGTCAAGCCTTCTTGAAGATCCTACTTTGATACTAATTATTGGAAGCACAATCACTGAGAGGGGGGGGGGGGTGAATCAGTGATGCAAGTATATCAAATTCAATTCCAATTATTAAAACTCTTATCCATTCAACCATAAGAAATCATGATGCATGTAGACCATTCATTCCAATGAACAAAGAGATAATGTAAGATCAAAGCACATAACACATGAATTATGTGGAAAACCCTCATGGGGGATAAAACCCACTCTCAAGCCTATAAACACATAGACTACTTATCTTATAAGATGATAAAAAACATGATAATTTAGTGAATTAATCACTTCCCAAGGATCACCAACCCCTAAAGATGACAAGCACCAACTTGCCTTTTAGCTAGCACCAACTAGCAAGGAGGCTACAACCCCCTAGGTGATCAAACACCAACTCAAACACCTCAAAACTGATCTCCACCTTTGATATGATGTCTTCAACACCTGATGATGGTATTATCTTTATCTAACACCTAAAAATATGCCTCTCTACCTCAAACAATTGATGGTAGTTCATACAAACACAAATCTGCCTCTTACATAGGCATACAACAACTCTTTCTCTTCTACACTTCTCATACACATGCTCATAAATTTGAGGCCATTCCTCCTTCACACTCTGATGTGATTAGATGTAAATAAATCCTTGAAACATCATGAATATCAGTCATACATAACCTTTACTTTACTCTCTAGCATATATTCAATGTGTTTCTTCACTCTAGGTCATCTAGACAAACTAGGCCTAATCATGCCTTGAATCAATAAAAGAAGCTTATTGAATACCTTTAGCACCACTATATGATTTTTATGACATGTTAAAAATGTTATTATAATTATTTTAATCCCTCACATACTTCTTCAAACCCTCATATCGTTAACTTCACTCCTATTTTATTTTCAATCAAAACCTTTCACTAGGTCACTTGAGCAAAATAGGCTTAATAGCCTTGAAAAAAATATGATTATTTGATCATAACCTAAAACACACCATGTTAGACCCTTTTAATATATATATATATATATATATATATATATTTGATGTCTTTCATGGCCTCTTTCACTTCTTCAAACTCACATGTAATTCGTTTCATTCACCCATGGTCTACCTTTTACAATAAGACCAAAAATGCCTTTTACAAATGCATTATTCTTTCTCTAAACAATCTTTGTCAGTCACAAAACTTTCCTTAACCCACAATTATCCTTTCCCTATTTGATCAACATAAAAGTATATCAAAGGACACGTTCCATAATAAGTTACATCCATTCATTAGGTCGGCCATACTTCAAATGGCTTTCAAACAACACACATAGTCTAACCTTCACCTTTAAATTTGCTCTTTTGAAGAATCTACAAGATCACCATCTTCTTGGTCAGCCAAGAGACATTTATTAACCCTTTAAAGATTATAACCTACTTATAAAAATATCAACATCACCCCCATATGTCTTCCAAAACATTTGATAGCTCACCCTTAAGTAACCATACCTTTCCATTAGGCCTAAGTGGCCTTTTTAGGTCTCATGAAGACCTATTCATCTTTTCAACACTACAACGAGCCAAGTAGAAACACAAGACCACTTCAAAGAACATGGGTCCATGCCATATGACCCCTAAGATACCTTAAAAATATAATATCCATAACTACACACCTATAAGACATTATCTCACCTTAGGAACCTCCATTAGGTCTTAAAGACCTATTAGGCTTAACTAACCCAAAAACATTGTCTTCACCAAAAAGGCTCAAACTAATGGAATATAGACTTTACATGTACAATCCACATATGGATATAAATATTAAGACCTAAGGAACATAATAAAATCTGTAATTTACATTAATTAAGCCACCTAAGGCTCATAAACACCTTTGCAAGAAGCTTACTCAAACCTGAAATAATTACAGTCAACAATAATCAAATTTAACCTATAATAACTTCACTTGTACGAACAATTAAAACTCAAAATAAATTTTAGGATGATATATATGGAATATAATTCAAATTTTTTTTATACCAAAAATATTTTATCAAAAATTTGTCTTCTACAAACATTTCTTTGCACCCTGATTTATTCAGGAAAAACATAGTCAACAACAATCAATTTTCACATGCAATAAATGCAACTGTACGAATAGTCAAGACCTCTAACCATTTTTTATGGAATAATATTGAATTAATATACCAATTTTATTTTTACTCCATCATAAAATTCTACCTCCATAAAAATATAGTAAGAACATTGCATACTGGTCCTTTGTTCACTTGACATTTCCAAATTTGGCTAAGTATAGAAAATAGTGAAATTTGTCTAGGAGACTAACTTTGCACTTCCATAAATTTTGACTCACACATCTTCATGACATTTAATTTTAAAAATATAAACTATGAAAAAAAATAAACAAACCCATATAACCATTTTTCTCTGAAACCTCCACACATGAAAATTATGATGTCATCAATCTACCTACTTAGTGATCTGGGACACCTAGACAACATTGGTCTACTCAACTCAAAGAACCATCAAATGGATTTTTATTACTTCCAAAATTACTCAAAACACTCCAAACACCTCATGTACCCTCTGAAGCATCACCAAAATCATGATTAACCTTCAAAAAAACCATCACTTACCTTTCCAAGTCAACCAACTTTTGACCAAGCATGAGTGCCATGTCTCACTAGCTCTTTGCCCTTGATAGCACACCAAGATGAATAATATAAATGATATGCACAATAAAATACAATTCAATCATCCTAGGCCTCTCATGGGACCCTTCACATATGCTCAACTCATCTAAACAATCCCTAAACCATCAAACCATGAAGAACAAGAAAGCTCACCTCATGCATACTAGGCCATGCACATTACACACTTTGTCATTGTTCTTGCAAACCTCATAACCACTCTTGACAACCATGATAACATAATTTATATATATAAGACATCACATGACAAATATCCAACATATTTGGATCCAAAAATGCCATGGAAGTTAGTGGAACCTTGGTTTTAGCACAAGTATTCATATTGCCCAAATCTCTCTTTCATTCCCATTGTTTATACTAGTATCATTTTTACATCGATAATTCTATTTATTATGAATAATTTATATTAATATATATTTTAGTTATATAATATATTTAAAATTAATATATTATATATTAATATATTTATATTATTAAATTATGTATAAATATAACATAATAATATTATTATTTTTGAAGGCTACCACCATACTAATTTCATCTATATGCTGGTTAATTTTAAGATTTTAACATATTTTCTTGAGAGTATTGAGATGAGGGTCCAAGACCATGTTTGGAAATAAGCTCTCAAATATGAGGGGTTTCCCTTATGCTATCAAAATTGCTTTGAGATAGGGCACTTGGCCTCAGCTTACAACTTTGTCAATTGTAAAAAGGAGATTCTTGGTGGAAGGATGCCCTCCTAGAACATAGCTTGGTAGGAAATGATAATAGAGGGGAGTGATTTTGATAAGGATCTATATGAAGAAGCCCCTGAGGTGGAGTTATATTTAGTTTTGAAAGATACACCTAGACAAAGGGAAAAACACAAGGAGGCTGATGTTGGAGAAGAATCCAAGGATGATGTAGTAGATAAAGATAAGCCATCTCTATAAATCTTGATTCTCGTACTTCTAGAATCTATTGAAGATAAGGGAGTATAGACCAAAGTGTATTAAAAAAAGAAAGGCAATATAACTATGGGCTATAATTATTGCATTATGTCCCTTCACTCTAGTAGGCCATTGAAAAGAATTTTAGCTGAAGATAGATAAGGTCACAAAATGTGGAGGTTTGGTAGAAGACCCATGTTCTAAAGTAGGACACCTTCTGTTGGTTGGTCTTCATCTTGCATTTGTTGGCCTAGTCCCGTTGGTATTTGGATATGGTATGCTTGTTGGTTGGTTGCTTTATTTGGGCCTTTTGGTAGGGCTCTACTTTGTTGTGGTTTTATGGAGATAGAAGTTTTGTTGAAGACTTTCTGTTTATGGTTGGTCTTTTACTATAGGTAGGATTGTCTTTCTAGTAGGCTATGGTTTAGCTACCCATTGGTCGTTTTATCCCTGATGATCCATCTATTGTGGCATCTCATTAAAGCTTCATCACTTTATCTTTTGTATTCATAGTTTCAGGTCCTCCCAAAACATGTGTTTTTACCCTCTCTAATAAAAAATAATATTATTATTTATAAATTTCTTCTTGTTAATTTCGATCATATTTTGTCCTATCTACTCCATGTTTAGTATATCATTATTATTATTATTTTAGATATGAAGTGTTATTCAGATCCTACTCAGTGTTGAGAATGACAAAGTGTTGAGAAAGAGAAAGACCATATAAAACATGAAAATAATTAACTATTTCAAGGTGCGCTAGGCAGTGATAGTAAATAACAATGACAAACTACTTTCCTTGGGCTAAACTCTAAGAAGCCCGAACAAATACACATAAAAACATTTGTAACATGTCAATATAATAATAATAATAATAATAATAATAATAATAATAATAATAATAATAATAATAATAATAATAATAATAATAATATTTTTTGAATAGTGGTAAACGTATGGGATTTGAAAGGCCCCGTAGCCTTGCAAAATGGAGGAAGAGATATTACAATAAATCTCATGACAAACTCTTCTACTAGTAGAAAACAAGAGATTAAACATCAAACAATCTACAAACAATCAATAAAGCATCAAACTAGTCTTCAACCATCCTTTTGCCAATATTCCATAAATAGTTATCAAATTTAAAGCAACCCAACAATTAAAATTGTCACCAAATAATCATGATTGAGGCATCAACGTTCAACAACCTCTCCAATGGAGATCAACCAAAGCACCCTAGGTAAATTCCTTCACTTCTATCTCCTTTTTGAGAGTGTAGTATCATATTAATAGGTGTAGAAACATTTTTGAGATTACCATTTTTTTCTTCCTTACAACAGTCTAATCTACCTTAACATCTGAATTTGATTCAGGGTAAAAGGGGATAGATACTACAAGAGAATTATCTTCCTTGAAACTAACAATAATAACTTATTTTCCTTTTGAGAGCAAAGCCTTTGGTTCCTTTGTAGTTCCCTCCTCAACATGGGTCAACACCTTAGGGTTATCAAACCTTGTAGTTGATAGATCCTACCTTATATCCAAGTTAGTTGGCTCTGGGATTAAATATTTTGAACCTGATTTTGAATCATATTTATCAGAATTTGCAGCTCTATCTAGTGTAAGTAGTTTAGGAAGGGCATCCTTCCACTACGAAGTCTACCCATTTCGTTTGGCACTTCTATAGGTCGATGCTAAGAGCCCTATCTCAAAACATCTATAGAAGAGGAATGGTTACTCCTCATAATCGAAGGATTATTCCAAGATTGATCCCCACCTTTAGATCAATTGATGTTGTAAGATTATTGGAATTATCAATAACAACTAGGATTCTAACAAATGTATGGGAAAAATCTAAACTAGTGGAATATGTTAATAGGTACTTTCCTAGAGTATTCCCTATGAATTTGAATGAGGAATTTACCCAAAAATTTAAAGAGAGGTGAGAAGTTGATAAAAAAATAGACATAGTGCTGTTATACTTGGTTTGGGGTTAAAAGACGGAAGTTAGGGTTTCAATCGAAGGAGGTCCTACCCTGGGCCCAACACACATTTATATCCTTATTCCTATCTTTGGTAATGTCAAAAAATACAATAAAAAAACCCTTTTGCATAGGGGTATATTTCAAGTTTACCTTAAAAATTGGGTTGCAAAACTTTTGTTAACAAGTTGTTTAGATTCAAGAGACCCGACTAATGGATATTAAAGGTCTGTAGATGACACCTCTACTTGAGAGTTAGGCTTTTGTTTGGAGTACCTCATCAAGTGCCTCCCCATTAAAAGGGAGTAAAAAGAGACTATTTTCAAGTTGAATGGGTTTGGTCTCATGTTTATAATGCAGCTTGGTTTGATCTTTGATTAATATATTTCGTATGCATGTATGCATGCATGAATGTATCTACACACACACACACACACACACACACACACACACACACACACACACACACACACACACACACACACACACACACACACACATTATTTCATATATCTATTAATATTTTTCACTACTTTAACTAAATAAAGATTAATTAGATGAATCTAAAATCAATTAAATGAAAAATGGAAATATCTTATTCAATAAAATATGCCTCCTATATAATCCAATTGATCGATGCAATATGTCATATGCAAATAGATATAGATCTATATATTTCTAGTATTTTCCCATTCTCATTATCAACAACACTAGTAAAAAACTTGTATTCTTAATAGTAGTGCTCACTTCTATTTATTTAGTTAATAGAGGAATGTAAAATTGTTGACAAGACCAAAAGCACTACTTGATCTGAGTAGTCTATTAGACTAAGGTTTGAAGCCCCACAAGTCTTTGCATACTTCCTTAAAATGCTATGGTGGTATGATCTATCTCCAATTGGGCACCACTGCAATTGCAGAGCCACATTTAAATGCATATCATATTTATATCCTTGATATTTGTGAAGATTATCATCCCCATACAAAGTGGAAATTGACCTATTAATTATTTTGGTGCCACAATAAGGCATAAAGAGTAAAAAAATTACAAATTTTAAGTTAATTTTTTTGATAAACGTAGTTGCCTTTGTTGAATGGTTGAGAGTAAAGTAATTATTGAATTTTTGGTGATTATAGTTCTCTTCCATGGAAAGTGCATTGATGGAATTGGGGGACAAAAAAGAGGGTCTTAAGTGAACATGTTTTTCTTGAAAAACAAGAAACCTCAACTTGTACGAACAAGTTTTTCCTAAAAATAGGAAACAACTTGAATTTGTCTTTTGTCACCTTGCTTGGTGTAGATGGAAGTTCTTCCTTTGCCATGTCGGGGACCTTCTCATTGTTTCCCATATTTACCTCTAAATTTATTAATTCATCAATGCGATTGAACATGTCTTTGTTCCCACTCATATGGTTGCTATAACCATTATCCCATATCTCTCTACTACTTTGCTTGATGATATTACATATTATAAAAAAACTACCTCATTTATCATTCCTATTAGGACCAACCTCTTTTTCTTGAAATAAACTTGCATTTTTCTTTTTCAAATCTTAATCTTTCTTTGTACACTCACTAGCATAGTGTCCATACTTATTGCAATAATAACTTTGTACATTAGACTCATCATACCTTTCAGTAGATCCACCTCTTGAAGTGTTGGTGTTACTTCTTCTTCTTCTATGTGATTTTTAATGATTGTGTCTTCCACGTTCTTGACTATTACAAGTCTTTCCTCTACCTCTATTATTTGGTCATCTCCCCCTGCCTCTCACATTCATATTTTTCATGAAGGCTTGATCATTGGAGGATGCAACTAACCTATTCAACCTTTATTCATGGGTTTGAAACGAACCCATTAGTTCAACAACCTTCATTTGTCTTAAGTTTTTATAGTATTCAATTACAACTACTATAGGGTCAAATCTGATTGGAATGCTTCGCAACACCTTCTCAATGATTTTATGATATTCAATAGTATCTTTATTTGTCTGAATTTGATTAACAATGGTCATGTCATTGTGAAGAATTCATTGATAGACTCATTTTCTATCATTTTTAGGGTTTCAAAGTCCCTTCTTAATATCTTCAACTTGACAAGCTTCACATTATCACTAGCTTGATAGACATTTTGTAAAATGTCTCAAGTTTGCTTGGAGTGGGTAGCTATTGCTATCCTTAAAAGTACTAAATAAACTAGTGCCATTCGGATGTAGCTAAGAGGCTTGGCATCCTTCTATCTATTCTCTTTACACATATTTATTTATGCTTGAGTAAGGGAATTAAATGTTTTTTGGTTTAGAACTTCTATATATCTACCCTCTTTAGGTTCCCATAGATCTTGGGAGCAAAATATTATCTTCATCTTGATGCACCATATATCATAGTTCTTTCCTTCAAATGTTAAGAGGTTGTTGCCATGAAATAATTCTTGCATCCATGTCTTAGAAAACCTTAAAAATGTCTTTGCTCTGATACCAGGTATTGGAAAATAGGCTCAAGATGACAATGTTGATACATAGCTAGGAGAGAGAGAAATAAAACACACTAAAGAACTAACTATATCACTTGTTTGAAGCAAGTGATAAGGCTAAAAAAGAATGCTAATTAAAAATATTTACAAGCAAGAATATAGGAAGGAAGAACATGTTTCAAAGCACACACAAATATGATATTCATATATTAATTCAAAACACTACAAAATTGATTACAAACTCTGAATGTTATAGCCACTACTATTTACATACACATAACAAATTTCTATATTGAAATTACTAATGTTATGACTTCTATTATATGTTGTTCTAAAATATAACTCCATCTTCTCTTTGTATTAAACACCTTGGATTTGTTATTTAAAAACTTGTTCAGAATGTTGTCTATTCACTGTTGTTATCTGGAGCTGGCAAAAGGTAGGTGGAAGAGGGTGAGTTTAAATGATTGCGAGAGATATTTGGAGCTAGAAGAGGGTAGGTGGAAGAAGGTGAGATTAAATATTTTTAACAGTCCAAAGTATTAGTAGTGTCAACTTATTTAGATTAATGGATGACATCTTGCATTATATCGAATAAACTTCTTACAATGCTTTATTTTTTTTATCTAATGAATTTTTTTTCAAAACTTTAATAAACATCCAAATTATAATCCACTTTGATTTGATTTCCCAAAATATTATACCACATATAATTAATTTTTATCCAACTCTTTAGAAAAATCATTTATCCACTAGCGCTTTTTTATCAAGGTTAGTGCTATTAAAGGCATCAGTTTGAATGTAAATCAGTTGGGATAATATTGCTGAATTTAGAAATAACTTTTGTAAGAAGTCTAGAACTTGAGTAGTCATGAATAATTCCTTGTTTAAATGAACAAGGTCATCTTCAATAACACTATAAACATGGCCTAAAGCTTCCTCCTCAGAGATCACAATACTGTCCTTCATGTATCATTCTATTACAGAAGCCATGTCACCACATTCTCTTTCAGCGTTTCATTCAAAAATAGTATTGTTAATAATACACGCACACACACACACGTGTGTGTGTAATAATGATTATTAATTGAGAATTAAAACTTTCCCTCTTCATAATTGTTGTTTGAAAGATTTATGAAGGATTTTGTGTAGAAAAGAAACTTCATCAACTTTTAAGGACTCTAACATTCTTGACCCATCATCAAGGAAAGATGGATGTTGTGATATTGGATTACAAAAAGTGACCCAAACCTAGATGAAGTTTATTTTCTACCCAAAACTCTCTTATGTTCTTTCAGTAATATTTATAACATTCTCATAACATATATTGGCGCATCACAGGGTCTATTAACTTCCTAGATAAAGAACAGTTTAAACCTGAAAATAATGTAATATAAGTTTTTTACATTTACCTTGAAAGTTTTGGTATCATTATTTAATAGGGTGGTTAGGCACACCCTATGGAGAGACTTTGATCTATAATCAATGTGGCATAAAATGTTATCAAATTATCCCATCAAATGGACGGAAGTGAGAATAGTTGTACCAAAACCCCCTGACACTTTGTCTACATCTATGTATTCATCCTAACTAGGCACATATTTGTGTTTGAACCATTATGCTTCTTTGGTGAAGGATTCAATTTGGACCTCCCATTGATCATACAATATACCCATACATTCTATATCAAAGACTAGAACAGTTTTGAGAAAATCTAGATTAATATTTTACCAGCTTGGTAGTACGTACCAGTTTCCTGAAGTTTTAGAACATGTCATGCCCTTGTACTTTACCAAATTTCTCCCCTAACTCATTAACTATAGTTTACAAGCCAAGGAAACAAATATTTATGTGCTCTGACATCTAGTCTAGATTGTTGCGATCCCATCTACAAGAAAAATGAATTCCTTATATTAGAGATTCTGAATGGAACAAAGCTAAAGTGATTAGTCTTGGCTTATCTATAATCGCTCGGCACAAAAATAAATTCTCCCAATTAGAAATCTATTGTAATCAAATTAAAAAATTACCCTGCAAATGGTTGGTTGTACAACATAATATCTTGATGAGAGGTAGACTTATTGTATAGGTCGTTGAGAACAAGAAGGCGGCAACCAACTTTTGTGAAGGCCATTCTATAGTGAGCATATTCAGGCTCAAACATACTAGCTGCCACTGTGAAATATATCTCTATATGTCTCTCCCATGTGAACTTCAGCCTTCTAAAACTAGAATCTATCCACCATCTATAAATAAATTATACTTGTGCATTTAATAAACGAATTAAATTAGTCTTATGTTAAAATACTTTGGTTAGATCAAAACTAAGGAGGCAATACTTATGGATTTGCTGAAGCTCTTTTTGGTGTATGGACTGAAGGATTTAATAGAGGAGGCAGCGGAGATAAACACAAACTTAATACTAGAAAATAGAGGAATTAAATTTCACAAACAAAACACAACTGAAAGATAACAGATAACAACCCAAAAAAATATAGAGCAATAGAAACAAAACAACTACAACTGTTTATGAAATTAGACTTGGAAATAAAACTAGCTTAAGCTCTATGTATATATTCATCCATAATAAATATAATAGTTACAGCTGCACATAACACTAAATATATTCTTCGTTCTAGAGTTTTTTTGCTCCTTTATGATTATACTCTGCCCCCTTCCTAATGTGTGTACTTGCTCCTTTATGATTATACTCTGCCCCCTTCCTAATGTTGTGTACACACAGAGTCTCTCTAAAACAAAAATGACTCCTCTCTCCTATTTCATGGTTGCGTTGGGCTCTAGACAAAAGATAATAAATAAGAATTAAATGTGTAGCTACAACTCACACATGATACAACTAATCAGTATCTGAAAGAATTAATACAAATCATCTTGGATTGTAGTACAAATAAAGACAAGACAAACTAGCTATGAACAATTACTATTTTCCAATACTCCCCCTTAATTTGAATTACTGGGGATCATCAAAAAATTGCATCAACTACTCTAGAGATATTGCTACATATCTTTAGAGCTATCTTCAGAGCATCATCTTTGGAGCTTATCTTCAGAGCTAATATTTGGAGGAGCTACCTTTAGAGCAGTCTTTGGAGCATCTATATTTGGAGTAGTCTTTGGAGAATTTGTCTTCAGAGCAGTCTTTATAACAACTATCTTTGGAACAGTCTTAAGAGCATCTATCTTTGGATCAATCTTTATAGCATCCATCTATAGAGTAGTCTTTAGAGCATTCTTTGGAGCATCTATCTTTGGAGTAGCCTTTTTGGAGCTCTCTTCGGAGCTCTCTTTGGAGTTGCATACATTTGCATGATCAAAAAATCCTAAATAGCTTCGTAAATACTAAAATGTCTCCAGCACCATCAAATTTGTAAATATGTCAACAAACTGATCTTTAGATCTACAAAATTCTATGCAAATTTCTTTGTTATTGACAAACTCTCTAATAAAGTGGTGCCTAGTATCAACATGCTTCGTTCTCTTATAAAAAACATGATTTTTGGAGAATGCAATGGCTTAACTGTTGTCACAAAATATTGTAGTGGCTTCTTTTTTGTCATGCATTAAGTCTTTCAACATCCTTTGCATCTAAATAACATGACAAGTTGTACTAGTGGCTACCACATACTCAGCTTCAGCTGAAGAAAGAGTCACAATGGGTTGTTTCTTTGAAGCCCATTACACAACCCTTGAACCAAAGTGAAAAGTATACCTAAAAATGTTTTTGCGATCATCTATGTTACCCTCACAATCACTATCTATGTAACCAACAAGATTGAAATAAACTAAAGTAGAATATAATATGCCAAAATCCTTTGTACCGCTCACATAACTTAGTATTCTCTGACCAACTTGTCAATGATAGTCTTTTGGAGATTCCATAAACCTTAAAATTAAGATTACACCATACATAATATTAGGCTTTGTGGTCGTCAAATACATAAGGCATCCAACTAGCCTCTTGAATGATGTAGGATCCACACATGGTCCATCATCCTCCTTGCTTAGCTTCAATCCCATTATGATCGGTGTTAGAGATGCCTTGCACTTTACCATATTGAATCTTTTCAAGATTTCATTTACAAATTTAGATTGAGAAATAAATATACCAGCATTGGATTGATGGATTTTGATGCCCAAAAAATATCTCATAAGCCCCAAATCAATCATTTTAAATTCACTCTTCATTACTGTTTTTGAAAGCATCAATGCAAAGATCACTGGGAAAGATTAGATCATTTACATACAAAAAACCAATTAGAATGTTACCTTGATTGTTGACTTTGATGTACAAGGTTGGCTCACAACTGCTTCTTTGGAAACCATTTTAAATAAGATAGGAGTCAATGTGGCCGTACCAAGCTCTAGGATCTTGCTTTAATCTATAAAGTGCCTTCTTCAACCTATAAACTTTATTTTCATGACCTGCTATCTCATAGCCTTATGGTTGTTCAGCATACACTTCTTCCTCTATAAAATTATTTAGAAACACTAACTTCACATCCATTTGGTACATAGGCCACTTATTGTGGGCAACAATGGCCAATATGGTCCTAACTGTGTCCAACCATGCAACATGAGCAAACATTTTATTGAAATCTACTCTAATTTTTTATGTGAAGCCCATTGCAACTAGCCTTGCTTTATACTTTTGTACTTTTCCATCAACATCTTGTTTAGTCTTATACATCCACTTTACACTTATTACATTTTTGCCTTCAGGCAACTCAACCAACTCCCATGTTTGGTTCTTCTCAATGGACTCAATCTTTTTAGCCATGGCTTGTGCCCATGTATCATCACTCACAACCTCTTCAAATATTAATGGATCATCTACATGAGAAAATAAAGCAAAGACTGAAAATGAATTTGTTGTATCAACATTATACAACTTACTCAAACTCCTTGTTTTTCATGGTAGCATGCTTGCTAGATTTAGTTCTAAACATGTAGAACTACTTGGAGTGCTAGTTGGAGTTGCTCCAAGGATGTCAGTTGATGTATATGATGTTGTGGTTACTTGTGGAGTTTGTTTTACTCTTGGTGTGGGCAGCAACCTTGAAGATCTCCTTGTTATGAATGGGGGTGTAGCTTGAGCTACAACTTATGGTGCTATCCTGGAAGTGGAAGGAGTTATTGTTTGAGTTGTACTTGATGAAGGAAACACTTTATCTGCCATATCATCATGAGGAACATCAGGTATAATGTTTACAATCCTCTCTACACTTCCATCCCATGTTTCATTCTCCACAAACTAAACATCACAAATGATTATAACTTTCCTAGTGATAGGATTAAACAACTTATATGCCTTTGTATTTTATGAATAGCTAACAAATATACATTTTTGTCCTTTATTGTCTAATTTCTTCCTCAAATAATCTGGAATATGTGCATATGCAACATAACCAAATCCCTTAAAATGAGAAACACTATGTTTCTTCCCTGTCCAAGCCTTTTGAGGGACTTTGTTCTTCACACTCTTTGTTGGGCACCTATTCATGATATGGACAAAAGTTGCCACTACCTCAGCCAAATATTCATTAGGTAAATGCTTGACTACCAACATACTACATGCCATCTCCATAATGGTTCGATTCTTCCTTTCCACCACACCATTTTGTTGAGGTGTATAACAGACTGTAAATTGCTTATGTATGCCATGCAATCTACAAGAATTTAGAAAATAATTAGAAATAGATTTTTCGCCTCTATCCATCCTCAAAAACTTGATGTAGTAGCCACTTTGCTTGTCCACAAGTGCCTTGAACTGCTAAAAATAAGCAAATGCATCAGAGTTGTGTTTTAAGAAGTAAACTCAAGTTTTCCTTGTAAAGTCATCAATAAAAGTAAGGAAATAAGTGTAGCCTCCTAGAGAAGGTGTTTGCATTTGCCCACAAATATCTGAATGAATAACTCAAGTGGTGCTCTTGCTCTTATTGATTTGCCAATCGGGAAAGATTCTCTATGTTGTTTACCCAAGTTACAACCTTCACAAACTCTTTCCAGTTTTTCAATTAATGGCAAACCTTTCACCATGTTCTTCATATGTAGTAGCTTCAACCCTCCAAAGTCCAAATGCCCAAATCTAAAATGCCAAAACCAAGCTTCATCCTTTACAACTGATTAAAATGCTATTTGAATTTCTCCACCGCTACCTTTTGCTTCTTCGGCGCTGAATTAGCTTGTTCTGGAATTTATTAAATCTGCAAAATTCATTTCAGCATCTAATTTTGTATTTTCTACCTTAGGCAACTCCAAAATGTATATTATTTGTCTTATGAACAGCTTGGGCTGTTTTTTCCTTCATATTCGGCCTTATCCTCAAGGAAAACATCCGGTTACTAGTCATTTGCAATTTGGCAATTAGTGGTTTGCTTGAAAACTTGTCCAAAAAAATCACACACTCATTGTTTTCCATGTACACTCTATAGCCTTTTTGTACCAACTGACCAATACTCATTAAGTTATGTTTTAGACCAGCAACATAATACACATCATTCATAACTTACTGCTCCCCCTTTTTGGTTAGAATATTAACTTTACCTTTACCCAAAACGTTTTTCTCAACTTATGTAAAGGCGCTATATGTTGCCTGGTCTGTTAGTTCCACATAACCATTTTCAACTATCTCCCATGCATCTTGAGACCGAAATAAAGCTTTCATAGTTAAAGACCAATACTCATAATTTTTTCTTTGAAAATAGGGGTTTGCAAATTGGACAGGGACGCACCAGACGTGAAAGCCATTAATGACTTTTCAAAAGAACTGAAAAAAATGGAATGCAAGAGCTTCCTTTGGCTTTGACCCCAGATGAAAGATTTGATAGACGAGGTGGGGGGATAAACACAAATTTAATACTAGAAAATAGAGGAATTAAATTGCACAAACAAAACACATCATAGAGATAATAGATAACGACCCAGAAAAATACAGAGCAATATAAACAAAACAGCTACAATAATTTTTGAAATCAGATCTGGAAATAAAACTAGCTTAAACTCTATGTATATATTCATCAACAATAAATACAGCAGCAACAGCTGCACATAACACAATATATTCTTTATTCTAGAGTTTTTCTGCTCCTTTCTGATTATACTCTATCCCCTTCCTACTGCTGTGTGTACACACTCTCTCTAAAACAAAAATGGCTCCTCTCTCCTATTTCATGGCTGCACTAGGCTCTAGATAAAAAATAATAAATAAAAATTATATGTGTAACTACAACTCACACATGATACGGCCAATCAGCAGCCAAAAACATTAATACAAATCCTCTTGGACTGCAGTACAAATCAAGACAGGGCAAACAATATTTTGACATTAAATGCCCAGCTGTGAACAATTACTATTTTCCAATATGGACTGTACTGCATTGAAGTCCAGCTTTGCCAGCTCTAAAAATTTGCCATTGCTTACACATGACAACCTGCACAAGAAATATATCGGTATATCATATGTATACACGTAACCAAATTAAACTATTTGTGTATACTAATACCAAAACTCATATTAAAAGTCTAAAAGCTGTGGCCCAGTTGTAAGCTGGGTCGCAGGTTTGAGCCCCTGGGTCCCCAATAGGTTATATTCATATTAGGTCGGTAAATTGGTTTTCCCTGAGCAATAATCATTTGCAATCTCAAAGCTTTCTATATAAAATATTGTCTCCAGACTCGGTAAATTTCGGTGAAATGCGTTTCTCAATACATACTCCACTTAAAAATAAATTTGATTTAGTTACTGATTTTTAAAATTTGAATTGAAATGCAAGCAATACCACTCACAGTTCCAGCAAGCTGATATTTTTTGGTAGTCAAATAATGCTGTCTTCTGCAAAATTCGCAGGTGATTTTGTGTGAAGGTTTCTGCTTCTTTCATTATTGTTTCTAGCTATTTGAGAGCATTTATAGAGGCTTAACATGTCTTCAACTTCTGTGTGTTTTATCAAAAAAGCTAAAGAACTCCCCCTTGTCATCTCTTAAATTCTTCATAACCTCTGCAGAAAAACATAAACCATTTATAAATATTAATTTTAGAATTATTGAAGCATTAAATCATATATCATTTATTTTAAAATTAAATAACTGTTTAGTAATAAGTCAGCGACGGATCATTACCGGAAGAAACATTGTATCCATGCAGTCTGAGAATTCGAAAGGCCATAGCTGTATCGTTGACAGTGGCAATTGTATCATTGCTTCCTTTTCCAATGCAGGAAAACACATATTTGGTGTGTCCCGTATGCAGAAAAACACAAGCTGTAGATGCTGGTGACCCTAAGATGGATCCATCCTTGGAACAAAGCTTCACTGTACTTTTCCAATCGACAAAATCTTTCAAGCCTTCAAATGAAAACAAAAAATATGATCCCAGGCTGGGCAAAATACCCATGTCCACCCTGATTAAAATAAAGAAGAAACTTTGTATCCTTGAAATCTATAATTTACCTCTAAAGTACGTGTCAAAACTCCACTTACCCTTCGAGTTGAGCGTCCCGCATTGCAAGTATATTTTTGATGAAGGGTGGTTCATGAGAAATGCCCAGTTTTAGTGTACGAGAATCCTTCAACAAAGAAGAAATGTGGATAAAAAATCCACTTGGCATATTGTAATCTCCTCCATTACTTGATGAATTGATTGTTACAAAATCAATACCAGCAAATCACATCATGTTAAAATGTTAGAAATTGGAGCTAATTTCTCCAAACTCCTTGTTTGCCCCCTCATGCACGCAGTTTGCATGTTTCATTGCTTAGTTAGCATGCACAACTGCAGTTATACATTAGTCTATTTTTCAGTTTTGTTTGTCTTTCAAACTCTATTTATGTGAACCTGTTCGAATATTTTTGCAATGCAGAATTAATAAGAATAAATAATTTCTTTTTGATTGCCATAGCAATCTGGAATCTGCAACTGTTTTATTTTCTGTTATATTTTTTTATATCTCTTACAAAATTGGTATCAGAGCTAGTGTAATAGCTTGTTGGGGAGCGCTCTCATGGAATGCTATTGCTTGCATTTCTGCTGCAGCACCGTCGCCTAAGCAACTTTTGCCAGGCCATTATCGGACTAGCGCGGTCACATGGGGAGGCAGCGGAGCGGCTACTACTTCTGAGAAAACGGGCCGTGCACCCCTTCTCGGATGGAATATTGTAGATAAGTGGTCGCTGCTGCTCTGTTGGCACCCTCTCGCCCTTCCACACGTAAACTTAGATATGGCGCTGCACACCAGCGAACAAAGAGTGAATCGATGCCTGTGCATTTTTGTTTTGCAAGAATTGAGGGAGATCGCTGCAGTCACTAGAGCCAGCCAGAAGCGCTGCCAGCTGAAGGAGATCGTAGTAGTAAAACCAGATACAAACGTTGCGCTTGCCTTGTATAGCCTGTGTTTGTTTTCATCTAAGAATAGCGTAGCTAGCTCAATAGCAGACCCACAGCGCTGAAAACAAGATCCAGGGAGGAGAAAGGCTGCAGCAGCAGTAGAATTCTGTAAGTCTTGAGACATGGAAACAAACAACATTTCTCAGTTCCAGATTTCAGTTTTCAATGGTAAGAATTATGATTTTTGGGCAATTAAAATGAGAACATTGTTTTGCTCACAAGATGTTTGGGATTTGGTAGAAAATGGCTTTGTAGAACCACAGGGTGAGGTTGCTCATCAGGGATTAACTCGAGCACAAAAGAAACAGCGTAAAAAAAACAAGAAAAAGGATGCAAAAGCTCTATTCCTAATCTAGTAGTGAATAGATGAATCCATTTTTTCTAGAGTTGCAGCAGCAACGAGATCCAATTCGGCATGAAAAATCTTAGAGACCAACTATCAAGGTAATAAAAAGGTGAAAATAGCTAAATTGCAATCTCTTAGGAGAAATTTTAAAAATTTGCAAATGAATGATTTAGAGTCTATAGAACAGTTTATGGGTCAAATATTGAATATTGTGAACCAAATTAGATCCAATGGAGAAACAATAACAGATTAGAAGATCATAGAAAAAATATTCAGGAGTTTACCCAACAAATTTGATGCAATAGTTGTAGCTATTGAAGAAACCAAGGATTTGAAATAGTTATCAGTAGATGAATTAATGGGATCTTTGTTAACACATGAATCTAGAATGAATAGGATAACAATACTTCTTTTGAGAATGCTTTCAAGTCTCAGGTATCATTTGACAGAGGAAGAGGAAGAGGCAGAAATGAAAGGAACAATCCAGATCAAGGTGAAAACAATAATCAAAACTACAACAACAGAGGATGTGGCGACAATCACTTCCAGCAAAATTCATAGAGGTTTGATAAATCTAACATTCAATGTTATTACTACAAAAAATCTGGACATTATGTAAGTGAATGCAGAAATAAACAAGGAGATGTGGACAAGTAGAATGCTAATTACACAAATGAATCTAATTCTAATTTTGGAAGCTTATTTCTCACTTGTCATGTTGCTCAAGAAAATGCTAGAGATATTTGGTTCTTAGATAGTGGATGAGTAAGCATATGACAAGGAATAAAGAACTATTTGTTAGTCTTGATGATTCCCCAAAATCTGAAGTGAAATTAAGAAATTGTAATAAAGTGGATGTAATGGGTAAAGGAGTAATAAATGTTTTGGCAAAAAATGGTGAAAGAAGATTTATTCCTAATGCTTATTTTGTACCTGGACTAAAGCATAATCTAGGAGGTGAATATATGTCTAATGAATTTCAAGATTTTTGCAGATATCATGGCATTAAAAAGCAACTGACTATAAGGTACACACCACAGTAGAATGGTGTAGCAGAAAGGAAGAATAGAACAATCATGGAGATGGCTAGAAGCATGTTGAAGGCCAAACATTTGTCAAATAAATATTGGACAAAAGCAGTAGCATGTGCAGTATATATTCTGAATAGAATCCCAACAAAGAGTGTCAGGGATCGAATTCCACAAGAAGCTTGGAGTGGTAAGAAGCATAGTGTGTATCATTTCAAAATTTTTGGTTGTATTGCATACTCTTATACCATCTAAATTGAGAAGAAAACTTGATGATAGAAGTGAGAAATGCATTTTTATTGGCTATAGTGAAGAATCAAAGGCTTAAAAGTTATATAACCCTATTTCAAAGAAAGTGATTATTAACAGAGATGTGGAATTTAAGGAAGAAGAAGCATGGGATGGAAGCATTGATAAAACCATCACAATTGGAGCACCAATTCCCCAAAATGAAGAAGAATATGAAAAAAAAAATTTGCAAGGTGATCAATCCTCTCCACAAGCAAGAACAAGCACTCCAATAAGATCATCTAGGAGCTTAGCACAAGGTGAATCATCTAGTCATGCATGTCATCCTACTCCTAATTCACAAGTAAGTGATGAATCAGATCCAACTCTTGCCACTTTAAGATCAAAATTTAAAGGTAAGAAAATGAGAAACTTGAATGAGATTTATAATCAAGAAGAAGAGAAGTTAGAATTATGTTCAATTTTTGCTATTTTCTCTCATGATCCTATGTATTATGAAGAAGCAGCTAATGAGGAACATTGGATAAAAGCAATAGATGAAGAGATAAATGCCATTAAGAGAAATCAAACATGAGATCTAATTAATCTACCTGAAGGTAAGGATTGCATAGGAGTCAAATGGGTTTATAAGACCAAATTTGATGCATAAGGAAATGTTGAAAAGCACAAGGCAAGGTTAGTAGCAAAAGGTTTTGCACAAGAACATGGAATTTATTATAATGAAACATTTGCTCTAGTTGCTAGACTTGATACTATTATAATGGTTTTAGCAATAACTGCACAAAATAATTGGAAAGTATATCAAATGTATGTCAAATCAGCTTTCTTGAATGGTTTCTTAAATGAAGAAGTGTATGTGAAATAGCCACCAGGTTATGAAGTGCATGGACATGAAGAAAAAGTCTACATATTGAAGAAGGCCCTCTATGGTCTCAAGCAAGCACCAAGAGCATTGTATGGTAGGATTGATTCATACATGACAAACAATGGATTCAACAGAAGCAATAGTGAGCCTACATTGTACACAAAAATCAACAAAGAAGGCCAGATTTTGATTGTGTGTTTGTATGTTGATGATTTAATTTTCACTAAAAATTTGTTTGTAGACACATTTAAATCAACAATGAAGAAAGAATTTGAAATGATAGATTTGGGATTAATGAAGTATTTTTTGGGCATTGAAGTCGTACAATTTGAGAAGGAAATTTTATTTGTCAAACTAAATATGTAAAGGATGTGTTAAAGAGGTTTAAGATGTTGAATTGTAAATCATCACCTACACCAGTTGCTAGAGGGACCAAAATTAGCAAAGAAGACAAAGGGTCTAATGTTGATTCTACAACATTCAAAAGACTAATTGGTAGTTTGATGTATCTTACAGCTACAAGACTAGATATCATGCATGGGGTCAGTTTAATCTCTATATTCATGGAGCCACCAAAAGACTCACATTGGCAAGTTGGAAAGAGGTATTGAGATATGTGGCAGGAACAACAAAATATGGAATTTTATATTCCATAACTAATGATTTTGGTTTGATTGGTTATACTAATAGTGATTTTGTAGGTAGTATTGATGACAGGAAGAGTACTTCTGGACATGCCTTTCTTTTTAGAACAGGTGTGGTCACATGGGCATCCAAAAAGCAAGCTATAGTGACACTTTCATCAGCTGAAACAGAGTATGTAGTAGCCACATCAACAGCATGTCAAGTAACTTGGATGAGGAGAGTATTGACATATTTATTACAAGCATAAGAGTCAACACCAATATTTTGTGACAATAAATCAGCAATTGCATTGTCAAAAAATCATGTTTTTCACAAGAGGAGCAAGCACATTGATACAAGATTTCATTTTATCAGAGAGTTAGTGAAAAATAGAGAAATCCATTTGAAGTTTTACAGATCTGAAGACCAATTGGCAGATATATTCATAAAGGCATTAGCAAAAGAGAGTTTTGATTATCTAAGACAAAATTTAGGCATTGTAAATGTTGAAGTAGTTAGTGGTATAAATTAAGGGGGAGTGTTAAAAACTGGAGCTAATTTCTCCAAACTCCTTGTTTGCCCCCTCATGCACACAGTTTGCATGTTTCATTGCCTAAGTCATTGCTTAGTTAGCATGCACAACTGTAGTTATACATTAGTCTATTTTTCAATTTTGTTTGTCTTTCAAACTCTATCTATGTGAACCTGTTCGAATACTTTTGCAATGCATAATTAATAAGAATAAATAATTTCTTTTTGATTGCCGTAGCAATCTAGAATCTGCAACTATTTTATTTTTTGTTATATTTTTTTTATATCTCTTACATAAAATAATAATAATAATAATAATAATAATAATAATAATAATAATAATAATAATAATAATAATAATAATAATAATAATAATAATAATAATAATAAAACATTTATGGTAATGGTATTGTATGTCACCTTTCTGCACTTGGGTTTCCTCAACCTTCCATATCCTAAGTGTAATTACACAGGAAAGTGTTTAACAAGTCTGTCACATGGAAAGCAAAAGGATTCCGATTCCTCCCCTCATGAACCATTAGCTAATTGATTGTAGACAACCCATTTAAGTGTATTCTCACTATCCATGTAGTGTCATATGCAGATGGGCTAATTCTCCCACCACTAGGGAAGAGCCTAGGTAGCAATGAAATGAAATGAAAGTTTTTTTAATAACGTCCATGAGGCTAGTCGGCTTATGGGACTTAGAAGCAAAACCAGCTGACATGATTCCAACAGGCTGCCCTACACTGCTACTTTTGCCTTTCCTCGATTTCCTTGTTAAGCTTGGAGCTTCTATTATGAATTCTAGTCAAGTAGTCCATTGTTTTTTCTATCTTTTCCTCTTCAAACAAAGTTGTAAGTGCTTCACCTTGTAGGATATCAACATAACTACTTCAAATGTCCTCATATGCCATACGTTCCATGATGTAATGCCATTCCATTTCCACTGATCCAGACTTGAAAAATTCACAAACCCTCTCCGACCATTCCTCCTTGGGTGTTTTCCATCTTCCAGTTTCACATCTAAGATGGTATGAATTGGTTCTTAGCTGGGCAATTAGCATTTTAGCTTTCCACTTTATCTATGTGCCTATATAGTGATTTTTCTCATGGTCACATGTGTGATTAAATTTCTTGACATAGTATTCTCTTTTACATCCCAACTTTTTGTCCACATGATTGTTTTGACTTTTTATCGCATATATCTTTTGATTTCTGCATTGGTATTAGGATAGTCCTACATGTTAATGTCCCATTTATCCATCCATTTGTCATTTTGCTTCATCCATGTGCTCTTCCTCCTATTCAACATTTCCTCTACTACTATTTTTGGCCAACGACATCCTTCCATGTTTTCCACTTTCTTTAGGTGACCTAATAGATGGATCAATGCTACTGCTTCCATCGAAAAGGTCTCCATCTTAGCTACCATGATCTCATATAGTATAGTGGTTTTTATTTTGAAACTACTTGTAATTAAATGCTTTTGTAACCTTTCTATTTGTCTCCATTTCACCACTGATGTGTTGCTGCCCCAAACTTCACAACCATATAACACTACCAAAATAACAAGTAACCAAAAAAGAGTCATCTTGGTTTTCTAATCCCATAATTCAGGTGATCTGCAGATATTTTGGAGCATGTATAAGGCTTTCCACCTCCCTTGTATTCTTTTATCTCTACAATCCTCCCAACTGAGATTACTGTGGAAGTCAAGGCCCAATACTTGTATTCATTTACCACTTGCAAGGGGCTGCCTTCAAACTCAAATTTTAATTATCTCTTTTTTCTTCTTGAAGAAAAAAATCATGACTTTGGTCTTATTAATGTTCACCTGCATTCCCACCTCCTGATAGAATAATTCTAGAGCTCTCAAATGTTCTTGCAAACCATGTTCCGTTTTAGCCATTAGGATAAGGTCATCTGCATAGAGAAATAGTTTTACCACATAGGAGGCTATTTGTATCTCGTCCTTACCCAATTTTTCAATCCACTCCTCTAACTTATCAATATACAGTCCAAACAAAGTGGGGGATAGTGGACACCCCTATTTGACCCCAATGTCACTCCCACAACACTCAGATAGTCCACCCTTTGTTTTGATTTTGGCCTGGACTTGATCATAGACCCTGTGAACCATTGCCCTATATTTTTTTAGTATATCCAAGTTTTCCATTCTATCCTAGAGTTTTCTTCTAGGCACCGTGTCAAATGCCTTTTTGAAAGAAACAAAGCAACATTATACCTCTTCCCTTTGCTTGTCCCAAACCTTTTCAATCAAATGCCTAAGGGTGATGCATTGATCAATAGTAGAGTGTTTTAGTTTAAAACTTGCTTATTTTTTCACCCTCTTACCTTCTTTTTTATCCCAAAGGCTAATTCTATGTTCCACCATGCTACTGAAAAGTTTAGCAAAAAGAGGATTAATCATAATAGTATGGTAATTTGATGGGTTTTTGACATCGCTGCTTTTGTGAAGTGGGATGACCATGCTAGTTGTCCAATTTTTGAGAAAGACATGCTGAATAACCCTGTTGAATATATTTTTTATGTGCAGTGCAAGATCTTCCAAACCCCATTTTAAAAATTTTGCTTGCAAAGCATCCAAGTCCTGAGCTTTTCCTACCTCTATATTTTTGATTCCTTCCTTGATGTCTTTCAGGGAGAATAGTTTGTCCCTATTGACAATTACCGAGGGGGAGGGAGAAGTTCTTGATTTTGATCTCTTTCATACAACATTTTTTCATATTCTAGCCATTGACTGTCAGAGATATTATTTTGGACATTTGGTTTACCCTGCTGAAGTTCTTTCCAAAAACCTCTTGGATTATTCTTACCCATAGTAATCAGCTCCTTCCTCCTGGTTTTCATGGACTCTTCTTTTTTATCTCTCACTAGATTTTTGTACACTTTTGTATGTGTTTTATCCTTACCTGAGACATTCATCATTTTTTTTACCTCCTTGCAATCATCATCAAACCATGGATTAGTTGGGAAGCTATTTTTGGCACTTCTTTTGGGTCTAGATCTCTTGCATTCCTTTAGTGACCTGTGTGTGATAGTCATCAAGTTCTCACTAGTTATTATTCTCTTATCCTTGTCTGAGCTACCTACAACCTATTTTTTCTTAATCTATTTTGCAATCATTGCTCTAAAAGTGCCCTGGTTTCCCTGATTCATAAGTATTTTACTTTGAAAATCTATTTTTTTATTTGGTTGAAGATTCAACCTCTGTCGATCCTTATTTTTCATGCTAATCTTCACAAAAATAGGGTTATGGCCTGATTTCATTTCTGTTGGACAGCTTCCTATCTCAGCCTTTGATATCCATGATATAAAATTTTGTGAACATATGGCATAATCCACTACGCTTTGCCCACTGTATGTTTGACATGTGATGTTACCTGATTTTGGCCATGCTTTTATACCATTACATATGATCAAGTCAAGTAAACTATATATTCCTAATAGTTCAGCCCCAAAATGAGAGATCCCCCCTTTTGTGTCTTGGGAAACTCACTCCCATTTTTGATGTTCATCTTATTCTAACCATAAAGAGTTATTATCCCACCCTTCTTCCTTACCGAGATAAAGAGCTTGGTTGTTTGATGTTCTTGCATTAAAGTACCCTACTAAAATGATCTCACTTGAAGTACAAATTTTTTCTATATCTCTTTTCAATGCTTCAAAAGGGTCTTCTCTGTTCAGGTTCTTTTTCTTGTATGTTTCAGATCCATAAGGGCAAAGTAACAAGCTACGAGATAAAAAGTGGTTTCCTTATCTATCAACTTCAACCATATGTACTGATTGTTCGGATCCTTCTTTTCCTCTTTTATGATTCCTTGCCATGTTTTCCTTACCAAGATTGTCACACCTCCATGCCCTTTTCCATTATCTACCATCTCATTCCAAAATGAGACTTTTTCATAACCTTCAAATTCTAGTACTCTATAGCCCTCATGTTCATGTGTTTCTATCAAGACAATAATATCCTTTCCCTTTGCTATGGGCCCTAACCCAGGACCTCTCCTCCAAGGATAACCTCTACAATTCCAACTAACCATAATAAGATGATCTTGGGTAGCCCTGCCTCCCTATTTATGTGTATTGTTGTCACTAAACTAGGCTTTCCCCTTATATATCCATGATTCCCTCCCTTCCTTCTTGCTACCACTACTTTTAACCATTCTTTCTTTCTCTCTTCCAACTATATTGGGGTTAGGTCTTCATCTATATAAAACTATGTGCCTTTGAGGACCTTGTGTTTCTTAGTATTTTATTCTTATCTTCTACATTTTTCAAGGTTACCTTTATATTTTTGGTTCTATCTCCTGCTATTTTATCGATTCTATTTTCTTGATAGATATGCCCTACCCACTGTAGCTGATCTAGTAGGAAGTCTCTTACCAACTTGCTAGTAACTTCTCCTTCTCCATGTTCTTTCAACCCTTTGATGATTATGTTCACTACCCTATCTTGATGGTCTCTTTCTTCCTACATTTAATTTTGATATACTTAGTTATTATCTCCTTTTGTGTTTTTGTTAATTCTCTTACTCCCTATGCCCATGTTTTGTCTTCTTCTAATTTTTCCAACAGGGTATTTTCCTTAGCCTCCATGTTTTCTATTACTGATTGAATCTCTTTGATCTATGGGATACCTCTTTCTCTATCTGTTGTGGCTATGTTTCCATTCTTTCTTTGTTTTAGTTTAGACTTTAATTAAATAATCTCTTGTTGTCATGTTTCCATGATGTGTTGTAAACTATTTATTTGGTCTTTGAGCATTTTTTTATCCTATGCCAACTTTTGACTAGGTTTAGTAATCTCTTGAAGCTTGGTGTCCTTCATTTGTTCTCTCATTTCCATTCTATCTGCCCTCCTCTTCAATGATTACTGCTTCGAAGTGTAGTACGAATGGACCAAGGGTACCCCTGAGTGCATTTAGGCCTATTTTTAATCATTATGTGTACGGGATATATGTTTTTCATCAATTCTCCTTCCACAAACATAAGATTTAAGTTGTATTTTATTTTAATTTTTGTTAATGAAATAGAGTTATATTAATTTTTAAAAATAATTTAGGAGCATCTAGATTTACAAACTCTTGCATCATTTAAAAATATGGGTTTGGGTTCTTGTGTACAATGATGCACATTTATTTTGTGTTATAATTTATCATATCTTTCAACAATGTTGCACATGTGGAGGAAAATCAACTTCAGGATAAATAAAATCATCAAGAGTTTCATAACACAAGGAAGTGAAAGAAGGATGGTTTTAGTTATTTCCCATTTTTTAGAATGACTTTATTTGAAAGCATGATGAAATTTCCATGATGATTTCATTAAGTCCATGATAATTACATAACTACTAGTATGTAGGGAAAGATGATTTACACCGCATTGAGAAAATAAGTAAATCAACTACCCAAATCAAGAACACATGACATTTGGACCATTTTCCAAGGCAAACAGAGTTCAATGAGAATGTCAGGATGTCAATGTCAAGTCACCAAGATTTTGGAAGAATGTTGGAGAGTCACTTCATATCATCCAAGGTCGAGGACATAAGATCAATAAAGTTGGAGAAAAAGGCCCAACTATAGAGAGGAGTATAGTTCATAGAGTGAGAGAGCAGAGCCAAGAGCCTGTTAAGTTGATGTATATTCATGTAACCAATTTATTAGAATATTGAGCTCTTCTTCAGAGTCTTAGGAGGAAGGGAGAGTGTGTAATCTCTATAATATAGTTGGACATAAATAAAGAGAGTCTTTTGGTTTCTATTATAAGTCTTATGTTTGTGAGTGTCCTTGAGAGATATAGAAGTGTAACATTACTAAGGATTAAGGAAACCATTCACTTATCCACCTCAACCCTATTTACATCAACTGATATCATAGAGAGGTTTACCTTGTTAAGCTATGTGTGAAGACTCTTGTTGAGTCATTGGCAACTTTTTAACAAGAAACTTGTAGTTGGGTGAAGATATGGCACACACATGTAATCCTAGTGGAGGAATAGGATGACCAAGGGAACTTAGAGTTATATATTTGGTAGATATGTTGAGAGGAATGCAAGTAAGATTGGATGCAATGGAGACATCAAAACAAATATTAACACTTAAGATGTAAGTGATGATGAAAACACAGATTCTCAAGAGATTGAAGTGGAAGAGATGGTGGATGAACCTAACTTAAATAGATCTATCATAACTATTAGTAAAATGTGTAGTAAACCAAACTTGGATACCCCTTGTTATATAGGAATCTTGAGCCATGAGGAACTCATATATTGGACCAAAAAAATGAGTAAATGATATGACTATGAGTCGATTGAGGATCTTAAGATGGTAATAATTTATTACACCAAACATAAAGGTCACACATCCTTGTGGTGTGATCATTTGCAACTAGAAATGAAGAATAAAAGTAAATATAAACCAAAACTTAGAAGAGGATGGTCACAAAGCTAAAAGGTGAGTTCTTGACTTCATGTTATCAAATGAGTTTTCTCAAGAAGTAGTAATACTGGAGGCAAAAAGAGTTGTGTGTGAAATAAGTCATAAAGGATTTTTACAAGTTGACTATTAGAGCTAGTCATATTGAAGATGATCAAGAAAACAAATCAAGATATGTATATAGACATTGTATTTCCATTCAATATGATTTTGTAACATTTAGGGTGAATTCAATGGAAGAAGCCTATCAATCGACATTTAAGGCAAAAAAAATTCTCATAGGAGGCAACAAATGAACTATAGATGTAGATGAAGGCTCTCAAGAGGAAGACTATACAAATAATTATGGAAGAGGACAACATACTCATGAAGGTGAAGTAAGTAATTAAAAAAAAATAGACCCAAAGAGGAAGAAGGTTTTCTTCTAAAGGGAGAGGTTACTTTGGAAGAGAAAGAGGTAAAGGATTCATGGGTAAGTATTTTGAATGTGGATAATTTAGACATAGAGCATTTGAGTGCCCCAAATTATTTGAGAACATCAACAAGAATATTAAATTAAGAAATTATATTGCTCATGCAGATGTAGAGAGTATTAGATCCCCAATACATATAAAAGACTCAAATCATGGTGAAGCTATTGTGTACCTAAACACAACATATATTTATATCCTTAGTTTAATATTACTTTTATTATGTTATATTTTAGGTAACTAGAGTTAATGAAGGGTTAGAGCATGATTTATCCATGGGATAATTAGGATACCTAATGATTTAATATAAAAGTGGAGAAAACCATAAATAATTTATATTTTTAACAATATATACTCAATGCAAGAAATAGTCATCATTATTTGATAGATATTTTATTATAGGCAGTTTATAGGTGTAATCCACCCTTGGGGAAGCAGGTGCTCCCATTTATTCATTTATCAATATTTTTTTATTAAGAGTAAAGATGAGGTTTTTGAAATGGACTCTACCCTTTTACATTGAAACCACAGTCTAGGCCAAAATAGCCAAAAATATTTAGAAAAGACTGCTCAACAAAAGAAAAAAAATTAAATAGCTAGATCATATCTAAAACACATCAAAAATAAATCAAAACAAGATGCCAAAGGTCCCTAAGACCCTCCCAGATGATTTTCCTTTTATGATCTGAGAGTCATATGCAAAGTTTCTGATCTCTTATGTCCGTTCCCTTTCTTTTTATTACTAAAAAATGTCTAATCACCACTACCACCTGCTTCAAGGAAGATAACAATGGCCACTTCTAAAAAATTGGTTGATTGTATATTTTTAATAGAGCCTAAGCCATCTCATCCTAAAAAATCTTTGATGAATCAATATTCCTTCCTGATACAAGTTCAAGCTTTAACAAGTCACTATGTGGATCATATTCCTTCTTTGTTGGAGAATCCACACGGGACTCAATAATTTTCTGCACTACTTACATGACTTTTGTTAGCATTTTCAGAACTTCACTCTCATCATTTGAGTTGGGATTATCTTCATAAATGTTAATGCTTTATTTTCCTCCTCTAAGGGAGGTTTCTTTCTCCATATAATCCCAAATCTATGCTTAACCATAACACAATCCTTAGCTAGATGACCCATTTCAAATCATTTATGGCAGCGAAAGGGCAACCCCTCATAATCAAGTGGTTGTTCCCACTTACATTCATGAATTCTCAAATCAATATGAGTTGGAATATTTTTTCAAATATTAATATTTGCTAAAATATAGGGATAATTAGAATGTTGCATTCATTCTGAAGATGGATCTATGGATAAACATTCTCCCAAAGTATTTCTAATGGCTTTAAAATAAAAATTAGTCCAAAATTGGAAGGGGCAATGAGGTAATCTAACCCATGTTGGTCTTCTGTGATTGGGTCAAATGAAGGAAACCAAAGATTTAACTAAAGAAATCTTTGGCCCCATTTCTAGACCTTATCATAAATATTTCTGTCCTATCCTTAACAAGGTTAAAAATAATTACAAAAAAACTTTGGCACAAGGAAAGAGTTCTAGGTTACCTTCCATGATGGGCTTCCATTTTTGTTTAATCCATCCCTAAAGCTCAACTAATGAAGGTCAAAATAAAAATAGATTACAAATCATCCCTCTGCTTAATAATACATACTCTCATTTTAGGATCTTATTTAGGTCTTCCCCTTCAAAATAGATTGAGGGGTTGGATATAATAGGGTTGATTGTCTTTAAAGATTATTTTTCACCACATTAGCAAAAGAAAATAGAAACTTATTAGCATATCTAGAACCAAGGGAGCCTCTTTGGATGACACATAACCTTTTTATGCAACTACCTCAACCTTATTTATCTTCTGTGTTGAAACCCTAGTCCTTGTTGGTTCATGTGTTCCTTTCAGAGCATCCATCATCACATCCCTCGCTGCCTTTGTAGTCACTTTTATACCTAAAACAAATATCTACCTATGCTACAAATTCATTACTTAAAAATACCCTATCTCAACAGTCAACATCTATGTCATCCCTGCACCCTCAACATCTCCTATATCAACTAAATCAGATTTTACCACCATCATAGATTTTTGTATCATCATCACCATGTCTAACCTACACCTACCCTTTCAATCTATTTTCTTGCTTGTCATGTTTGATGTAGTCCCTGTCATGATCCACAGTATCTCCCAATCATGTTGCCATCCTTGCAGAAGATGAAATCCTAGCAAAGCCTTCCATCGCTAATGTAAAATCCATTTATTTATGTATATTTTTACTCTATATATTTGTATTTCTATTTTTTGGGTTATTTCTTTGAATGAAAAAAGTGGAATTAGATCTCTAGTCAAAATTTATAGTCATTGCCAAAATATTGAGGGGATTTTATAGAATAAAATATTATTTCTTTTTACCAATGAGGAGATAAAGGGCTTATTCAATTTTTTATTTAAGGAAGTTCAAAAATAGTTTCATTCATCCTAGAGGAAATCATAGTGGCTAACATAAGAAGAGGAGGATGAAAACCCTTGTGGAAAATTTTTCATTGATCCACTAGACATGGAAGTGGAATAGCAAGAAGATCAATATAAAGAGAAAGAAAGATTGCATCATCCTTAATTTTAACCTACAAATGAATATTTGACAATATAGTTATTCAGGTAAGTTGGAGGTTCATACATGGTTAAACAAGATTAAATGGGAATTCAGGGTACAAAAGAGTTAAAGTTAAGAGGACAAGTTGAATTTTATTTTGTAACATTTGGATGGCATTACCAAAACTTAGGGGGATAGATGTATTTTTACAAACCCTTTGGAAAACTTTACAGAATTTTCCAAAACTATAAAAAATAGAGTTAATCATAACTAGGATGAACTGTATGATGTCCAACTAATACATATGTTATAGTATGGTATGCCCATGAAGATGTATGTAGAAAAAAAATATGTTTTGGAGTCCATGGAAATCTCTCTTTGAATATGGTGTGGAAGATCCATATTTCCAAAAGTTACGCTAAAATTCAAATAGAATTAAAGATGTTTAAACCATAGTTTTTTAGAAGGACTATGATTATAGAAATAAGAGTATAGAAAATATGATTGATGCCCTAAAAAACATAATGGTATGGAATGCTACCCACATATATTTTACTTGGGATAAGAAAACAAAATTTTACAGTCCTAAATTTTTCCCTAAACCCACTGTTGTAAACCCATGATATAGAATTTATGAACCATGGAGTAGGGGTCATGTCTATAACCAAAAAATAATTTTATGGTGGAATATGTGTGTTATTTTGAGCTAGATTCAGAGTCAAATGAGGAATATCCTCAAAAACTTTATGTAGAGTGTGAACCCAAATATCTAGCTCTTACTATAATATAAAAAAATCAAACTGGTAGTGTCACTTTATAGAATGATAGGGTTGGACTGTTTGGATAGATTCAAGTTATTTTACCATGCCAAGAAATATAAATTGTTTTTCATGGTTGATCCAAGAATTAAACTTAATATAATAAATAATAAACCAGTATAAATTTAAGGTTTCCATTTAGATAGTTTTGAAAGTTTCCCTATTTGGGTTCTAGGAAACTAAAGTATTGATGCAAGATGTAGATGGAGATCTTTATCTCTGGGGCCTCATGGATAAAGACTAACATTGACAACATGTTAGGGGTGGTGATTATCCTCTAAGACCATATTATTGGCATTCAAATACAAACTATTAGGAGATGGAGCACCTATTGTTACGTCAAGATGATATTTCCTTATAAGGAAAATCATTATTTTTAGGCAAACCTTGGATAGGCATAAAAAATAAATTGTAAGTCTTATACATGATCCAAAATAATTATCACATGTATGTATAATTAATATAATTTCAAACCAAATCCATCATATCTCAAATTATTGATGAACTCATGGTAGAGGATTCAATGATCAGTCCCAAAATGGAATTTTCATGTAGTTAAGAGATAGGGTTTTTGTATCCAATAGATGTCTCTACTTATAGGACCTCCAATTCAAAATAAATAACTTATAAAACCTTAGGTTCTATAATTTACATGTGTTCCTACTACCATGGCCTCATAATCCACATAGATACCTTTTTTTCAATAATTATGGCCTCAAACAACATTGACAAGATGCAAGCCACAGTTGGATATCTCTATCTCTGGGGCCTTGTGGATGAAAAATGGCATCACCACCATGTCAGAGGTGGAGAATAACCTTTAGGAACACATTATTAGTATTTTATTACACCCATTTAGGATATGGAGCACCCATTCTAGCCTTAAGATGACATTTCCCTAGATAAGGTAAAATAATCAATCATCAAAATGAACTAAAAGCTTCTCTTAGCTTCAAAAATATGGAATTCTCTATTAACGGTGTCAACCATGTGAAGGTGAAAGATAATTTTTCATCACTAACCTAAACAAATATATTAATATGTAACTAAATTGAAATTTATATGTAATACTTAAGAATTCAATAAAATTTGATAAAAGTAAACACATTTGCATTTGAGAAGTCAACATATGTTGGGAGTTAAATATAATGAACCACTAGGATCGACTCTATTATTTGTAATAGAAAGCATTGCTTCATGATCAAATTTAAAAACCTTCCATAGTGTCTATTTTAATGGGCTACCTTGATATTTATACAACCAAACATTTATTGTAAGAACCAAATTTGAATAGTAGAGTATCTTCTTATGTACTTCATAGTTTTCAAACAACCAAACTTTTTAATTTTTAATAGGATAACGTCGAATCCAAGTTATAGTAACTACCATAGATTTAATGGGATAGTGAATGTTTTCCCCATTTATGATTGCATAAGTCAATTTATATTTTTCTTCTACACACCAACATAGGTAATAGTTTATCTCCTCCTTGTAATCATCATCTACAATAACTACATAAACATGCCCTACATTTCAAAACAAAACATGATTTAGTAACATGATCTACTGATATATTTACCAAAATTACTACATGAAAAACATGTTAAATATATGATAACTAGTTTCACTAGATCAAATACATGGTCAAAGTCATGTGATGAAGTTAGCCATGTAAGTGTGATAATTATCTAGAATTAGACGTCCAAGACCAGTGGCTGTAAAGCAAACACACACAATTGTTGAAGCTAGAAATAGAAGAGAGTAGAACTGTAATAAATGTATTCAAAATAAGGTGTAGATGGAATGCATTACAATGACTCAAATTTTATATCTCACTAAGCTCATATCTCTAATGCTCACAACTTATATAGTGCCTAACTAAGTGGCACAATGCACAAGGCTTACAATCATACTATAGAAATGGCGCAAGGGCCATGTAGATCCACAAGCCTCACTAAATGCTCAAGCTAGTAATGGCTTAGAATGAGCAACTAAATCCTCCACACCACTCCACACTACATGCCTTGGAGAAGAGGCCTATTAATAGGCTCATTGAGTGAGTGGGTAGGTATGTCAACCTAATGATAACATACCTTAAGTAAGCTTAACAAGTAATTAGAATAAATTACTCTTGGGGTCATCACTCATTTAATAAAGACCTAATTAGCCTCCTAAGAAATCTAAAATAAATAGGTGTAGTAAAAACCCATGCAAGGGTAAAAATCTACACCAACACCCCCTTAAGCATAGCTTAGGTGGGTACAAGAATTGGGTCTCGACAACTAGACTTGATTAGGTACCCAAGTACAAAACATCTCTCATAAAGTGGAGAAAGGGAGAAAACCCAGTGGGAAAAAAAATCCCGCTCCGCCCCCCCCCCCCCCCCCCCCCAAAAGAGAGAAAAAAAGAAGAGGAGACTAAAAGAACCCCCAAATGATGATGCTGAAGCAGTTAGTACTCCAAGTATAGCTTGTAAGATGACAAAGGTCGATGATGAGATCTTTTGGTTGAAGACTATAGAAGCTCCATCTTTATCAAATAATGTTTCTTTCTTTTGGCAAAGAAAAAACTTGATGTGTGTACTGAAAGTCTACCCATTACACAATGGAAGATGAAGGTAGTAGTATGAAGATATCTAAATGTGGTCCAAACCATATCTGTGACATAGGTCTAGCAAGAATGTGCATAGAATTTGAAAGTAATACCATTGAAGTGAACCAATGAGAAGAATGACATGAAACATTCACTAAAAGAATGTCTATGTGAAGAGTGGAGCATGACTCACCAACTAAAGAAGGAAAGTACACAAGAAGAGATGAATCATCAATGCTCACAATAGGTGTACTCATACTATAAATAATAAATTACTCCAAAATGCAAGTCTGTGAAGGCTCTAAAAGAGAAACAATCTGCACAAGAATGGATGTAGAATCTACAATAAGATAATTGAGGTCTAGCAACATCTCATCCTATAATGGGGGCTCAACAGAAGGAAGAGCATTGTCTATCATTGATGTGTCATCATAGGGAATAAAAGCAAGAGGTTTGAGTACAATAGTCTTAGAAGAGACAATAGGTAGGATGAGGTTGTCATCAAATAAGAGAGATAAGTCCTCATATGTGTCCTCCATGTTTACAATACGATTCTCCACAAACAAGTCTAAAACACTTGTCAAGAGATCATCACTAAATGCTGAAATTGAAAGACTAGGAGTGTCATACTATAAAAAATCACTAAAATCTCTTGATGAAGCAACTCTAAACTCTGAAGTAGTAATAGGTGAAAGAGGATTCAAAGTGTCCTCAACAATAGATGGGGTGTCAATGTATGTCAACCATATAAACTGATCATCCAATTAGGATGTGTCCACATAAGAAGAGGTATGAGGAATCTCAATAGGTGCTTGGTCATCCAAGGAAGCATCACTTTTAGATAAGGATTCAATATCTCCATATAATTGTTGGATGATGGTCCATACAATGAAAGGGCATTCTGTGTGCTCAATTTGATGTAAAATATACTCAGAAATAGTTAGAAATATTAGACCATAGATCATGTCATTATTGTTAAACCATGAATTCTTATATTCATAGGTAGTTGGTTTAGGAACAAGTCTTAGGAGATAGGGAAGTAGATCTTGCTCTAGGCAATGATTCTTTATCCCTTGCTTTCAAGACAAATAGTTCTCTGAAGTTAACCTTATAATAAATTTATGGAATATATCCATGATGAAACCCCAAAAGTGGAAATTTATCTCAATTCATGATTACAATTAGGGCAGACTTAGGTTTTCATCCTTTTGACTTGCAAATGAGGAGGAGCACTGGGTGTCACCAAGGTGGAGTAGGTCTACAAACAAATTTATGCAGCCATGGAAAGGAATCAAGGAGAAACTAGGGTAGTGAACAGACCTTTGAGAGCCATAGAAGCATAAAAAAAAATCCCAAAACCATGATTTTTCCTCCAATTCCACGTTTTTACAAAAAACAAGCAATTTTAGGTGAAAATTTGATGGTTTTGGGCCAAATATGAGGTGATTTTTGCAATTGCAGGCCTAAAAGAGGTTGTGGGCAATTGACAAAAGGTTGAGGATTGAAACAAATGCCTTGTTGGAGTGAAAAATGCCTTGAGTAGGCCATGTGGAGATAGTAGCAATTTATTTCAACACCATAGAGAATAATACCAAGCTTAGTTAAGCTAGATGAAATGCCATAGCATAGAGTTAACAACAAATCTAAAAAAAGAAGGATGCCAAACCTCTTAGTAGGTCTGAAATACCTTATTTTTCTCAGCAATAGATCTCAATGCCAATCTTAGACTCCAACTCCTTTTTTTTGTTCTCCAATGCAAAATAAGAGCCTTTACAAAAAGCAACTATAGAAAAGGTAGATCTCTTAATAGCTAATCTTGAAATTCCAAGGTTGTAAAAAGTCTAATGCCACACCTTGGATCTGAGCAAAGATGTCAGATCTTAGAATACCAATGCTTGAATGGAGTGGAAACACCTCATTCTTGGAAGAAAATTGATCCAAATAAAAAATACTCTCACTAAATGACCATGTTGTATGCATATCCAATACAAAAGATCCAATGATAAGTACATAATAACAGATCAAATGCCTTTTTTGTTGCAGATCTAGTCCAAGGAAAGAGAGCTAAAAAAAATTCCAATATAGAGATTGACATTAAGAACAAATTTTGATACTCACTAGCAATCATATTTTTTTCTTTATAGAACCATGTTAGATCTAAAAACAAAAAAATGATGTAATAGACTAGAAAGCACCAAGATGGAGAAAATCAATGTTTTCTTCTAACACTTATCCCTACCAAGCTAAAAAAATAATAGATCCACAATATAGTTCTTCAAAAATATTTCAGATTTGAAATCTCTCAACAATTTCTATGAGATAATAACAAATCTTAGGATTTTATAGAAAAAAACCTTTACAATTTTTTTCAGTCGCTTTGGGCGACTGAGGGATTTTAACAAATCTTGAGGTTTTTGAGATTTTTAATTCAAAACAACCTTGAAATTTCATAAACCCACTAAATAATTCCCTAGAATTAATAGAGAATACAAAACATAAAACTACTCAAGATTTCAATAATGATCAATAAAAAATGGTGTTCATTACCAACACTTGAAGCTTTGATACCATGCGAGAATCATCTAGAATCAAACATCCAAGACTGGTGACTATAAAGCAAACATGCAAAATTGTTGAAGCTAGAAATAGAAGAGAGTAGAACTATAATAGATGTATTCAAAATGAGGTGGAGATGGAATGCATTACAATGACACAAAGCTTATAGTGCACTAAGCTCACAACTTACACAACTCCTAACTAAGTAGCACAATGCACAAGGCTTACAATCACATTACATAAATGGTACAAGGGACATGTATATCCACAAGCCTCACTGAATGCTCAAGCTAGTAATGGCTTAGACTAAGTAACCAAATCCTCCACACTACTCCACACTACATGCCTTGGAGAAGAGGCCTATAAATAGGCTTGTTGAGTGGGTGGGTAGATATGTCAACATAATGACAACATACTGTTGACATACCCTAAGTAAACTTAACAAGTAATTATAAGTAATTACTCTTGGGCTCATCACTCACCTAATAAAGACCTAATTTACCTCCTAAGCAAGCTAAAATAAATAGGTGTAGTAAAAAACCATGCAAGGGTGATGGTACCCACCCCCTTGTAGGCAACTAAAAACCCACTAAAATAAGCAAACATGTGGAAAAGGAGGGGTTGTGTTTCTATAAGAAACCTCACACAACTTTTATAGAGGTCTACACATGTGCTACAGGTCTAATAATTAGCTTAAGAGGTAGAAGAAAACTATAAAGACACACACTAAGTCACTACCAAAAAAAGGCTCTTGCTATAGGTACTTGTGACAATGGCTTTAGGTTACTATAGGTACTTGAAGCATTGGATTTAGGTTGTTATGGGTACCTACAACAATGGTTTTAGGATGCTATGGGTCCCTGTAGTACGGGCTGTAAGTTGCTACGGGTACTTCAACAATTGCTATAGGAGACTGTCCAAAATTTTTAGCAACCTAAAGGACTTTAAACTTGCTAATCAAAACTCCAACTTTAAGAACAATTTTTTTTACACATTTAAAACTCACAAGCATAGACAAAGAGATAAAAACTATTAAGACAATAGTACTATATTATATTCAAAAGATAGTGGTTTACACTCTGTTACATATAGTTACAAAAATATTTACAAAATAGAGCTCCCTCTATTATTCCACTTCCTTCCTTCTTGTCTGCTACATGTATACTACTATCCTTTATGTCTTTTGCCTTAGTTTATCTTTTTTCTCCCTCTATCTCGATTGTCCTTATATGTTGGTTGCTATTCTGAACCTTTCTTGTTACTCTCTTCTATTCTGGGCCTTTCTTCTTGCCTCCTATTTTTTTCTCTTTTATCCTCCTCTCTTTTTCTACTCTCTATTATTCTCTTAAAAACTACCAAAAATCTAGAAGTCCCCCCCCAAAAAAAATCCTATCTAAAGCTGCTACAAAATTCAAAACCCTTCATAAATTCCTCCACCTACCACTTTTTGAGCTCAAAAACTCCCGTTCAGTTTGCCGTTTTTCATTTATTTCATTATGCTACTCATTAAATGAACTACAATTAGGTGGCTAGTTGTCACAAATTAAAAAAATATGAATTTTAAAATATAACTCCTTAAACCCTTTCACATGGCATTAGCTGATGGAAAAAAAATAATATTTAAAACAAAATGATGCCCCTACATCAAATTACCAAGCTAGAAAGTCTTGTGAGCCCCTGCTCACTATGTATAACTCTATGTTGCTATGGGTTAGGGGTCTAATTGTTGCAGGTCAGCAATTCCACCATCTTATGCTAACTTGAGTGATTCTAGGTCTATTAGGCTTAACCATGTTGCATCCTCCACTGGACTACCCTTCCACTTCACTAAATATTCACTGTACTCTTTTCCCCTTCTTAATTACTCTTGAATCCAAAATATATTCAATCTTCTTTTTTGCTTTCTTAGGTAGCTGCTCCTTCCATTTTTCTAGTAATGTCTTCTCTTCTTCTTGCAGCTTTGATGTCTCTCCTTCATTATAAGTATATAAATAAGAAACATTAAAAATTGGAGATATTTCCAAACCTTCAAGTAGCTCCAACTCATAGGCATTTGGTGAAAACTTCTTGATGACCTTACATGGTCCAGTCTTCTTCCACTTAAGTTTGTTGTAGGCATGGCTAGGAAATATTTCCTTTCATAGATGTGCCAATACCATATCTCCCACTTCAAAATTATTTTCCATCCTCTTCAAATCAACTTTCTCTTTATATTTTTGGCTGCTCTGATTGAGTTTTTCTCTCACTTGCTGATACAAATCTTGCATATATTTGGTAAACTCCTCTCCTTCAACACTTCTCTTATATCCCTTAGTATTTTCAAGCTCCCTTAATTCTAAAATACCTCTAGGACTATGCCCATAAACAATTTTAAATGGAGTCTTACATGTGCTTTTATTAACTGAGTCATTGTATGCAAACTTAGCTTGAGGCAATATCAAATCCCATTGCTTAGGCTTGTCACCAACTAAACATCTTAAAAAATTCCCTAAGCTTTGATTAACAACTTCAATTTGTCCATCTATTTGAGGATGATATGTAGAACTAAACTTTAAATCAGTCCTTAATTTCTTCCAAAGTGTCCTCCAAAAATGTCGTACAAACTTAGTATTATGGTCTGAAACTATACTTCTTGGCAAACCATGTAATCTAAAAACCTTTGTAAAGAATAAATTTGCTACATGTGTTGCATCATCTATCCTCTTACCTGCTATAAAGTGAGCCATTTTGGAAAGTCTATCAACAACCACAAAAATAGAATCTTTACCTCGCTGTGTTTTTAGAAGTCCAAGCACAAAATCCATGATCACATCTTCCCATGACTTATCCGATATGGGTAATGGCTGAAATAGGCCTATATTTTGATTCCTTCTTTTGGTATATTGACAAATTTAACATATTTGCACAAATTTTCTAATTTCTACCCTCATCTTTGGGCAAAAATATCTTTCACTAAGTTGTGCCATTATTTTATCAACTCCAAAATGTCCAGCTAATCCACCACAATGTTTTTCTCTTATTAAATTCTGCCTCATTGATCTTTGTGGTATGTAAAGTTGTTATCCTTTTAACAATAGTCCATCTTTTATAAAATAATCCATCCAAGGTGTCTTATCCACACTAGTAGGCTCCATACATTCTGTCCATGCATCCTAAAAGTCCAAATCATCCTTATACAACTCTTTCATAACATCAAATCCAACTATTGTAGCTCTCATTTTAGTCAACAATGCTGCTCTTCTACTCAATGCATCCACTACTTTGTTTGAACCCCCACTTATATGCTTGATAAAAAAAGTATATCTATTTAGGAATTCAACTCACTTCATATGTTGTTGGTTCAACTTGGTTTGACTATTAATAAATTGCAAAGCATGATGATCTGTGTAGAGAATAAATGTTTTTGGAAGCAAATAATGACACCACTTCTTTAAAGATTGCACTATGATAGATAATTCTTGGTCATAAACTGAATAATTTTTTTTGGCATCATTAAGCTTCTCACGAAAGTATGCAATAGGTCTGCCCTCTTGGCTTAAAATTGCTCCTATGGTTGTCTCATTTGCATCACAATCCACTTGAAACACCTTTACAAAATGAGGCAAGGCTATTACTAGTTCTTTTATGACTTTCTTATTCAAAATCTCAAAACTTTTATTTGCTTCTGATGTCCACTTAAACTCTTTCTTATCTCCCCTTATAGTTTTAGTTATGGGTGCACATATACCACTAAAATTTTGAATAAACTTACACTAGAAACTTGCTAAACCATGGAAACTTCTAATATCATGTACACTCCTAGGTGTTGGCCATTCAATGATAGCGTATACCTTTTATGGATCTATTTGTAGCCCTTGTTAAGAGATAACATATCCCAAATAAACCAATTTATCTTTCATAAAACTACACTTTTAAAAACTCACCAATAACCTTTCTTCCTTGAGCCTTTGTAAGACTTGTCTAATATGAAATAAATGATCATCTTTGCTTCTGCTAAAGATTAAAATATCATCAAGATAAATAATCACAAACTTTCCCAAAATGGTTTCAACACTTCATTCATTAACCTCAAAAATGTACTAGGTGCATTTGTTAAACCAAAGGGCATAACTAACCACTCATACAACCCCTCTTTGGTCTTAAAAGTAGTCTTCCACTCATCACCCTCTCTTATCCTAATTTGGTGATATCCACTTTTTAAATCAAATTTTGTAAAATATCTAGCCTTTCCCAAATAGTCCATGAGGTCATCCATTCTTGGCAAAGGAAAATGATACCTTATTTTTATTTTTTTGATGGCTCTCGAGTCCATGCACATCCTCCATTCACCATCCTTATTTGGTGCTAATACAGTTGGTACTACACATGGGCTAAGGCATTCTCTAATCAATCCTCTTTCCAATAGCTATTGTACTTATTTATTCACTTCTTCATTTTATTTTGGTGTTAACCTATACGCTGCCTTGTTGGGTAAACTTTCCCCTAGAATCAAATCAATATGATGGTTGATGCTCCTCATAGGTGGCAGTCCTTTTGATAAATCCTTGGACACAATTTCATCAAAATATTCAAGTAGTTGTTTTACTTATAAAGGCATGTCACTATTGTCCTTTACTGCATCTACTTGTATCTCCTTGGAAACTATTTCAAAACATAATCCTTCCCCTTTAATATCTTTCAAAAATTACTTCCCTACCACTAACAACATTCTTGGACCACCTTCCACCTCTTCTTCCTTGGTTGCCAATGGTGTGAGAGTGTGTTTTCTTCCATTTTTATCCAATGTGTAAATTCTCCTCCATTATTGATTTCATTTATATCAAACTACCATGGCCTCCCCAAGAGTAAGTGGCATACATCCATGGGCATGATTCATACCACACCTCATCTTCGTATGTGCCTATTCAAAAATTCACAAGGCATTGTTGATCAACCAAGACTTGGTGCCCTTTTTGTAACCATGACATTTTGTAATGGGTAGGGTGAGCTATCCTTTTTAACTCCAACTTATCCACCATTTCAACTGAAACTAAGTTATTAGTGCTGCCATGATCTATTATGACTTTACAACATTTCCCACCTGATTTACATATTGTTCTAAATAATTTTTTCATTTAGACAGGTTCATCTTCTTTCTTGGTTGGCTTCAATAATGTCCTCTTCATCATAAGTGCTTCTCCTTTCTTAGGTTCATTTGGTTTACTAACAGACCCTATAGATTCACTATCCCCCTTTGCTACATGTGCACTTGCTGCCCCTATTTTCTTTGATCCTTCTGATATACGTTGTGGGTATTCATAAAATCTATGGCCTCACTATCCACATTTAAAACATGTGCCTTGTAATCCTCTACCTTGGCCTCTTCCATATCCACCTCTACCTCTCATGGGGTATGGTCTTGACCTTATTTCATATTTCTCCTTTTGACTTTATTTTGGGCTGGCCTCCTTACCATGGATGTAGTTTTTCTATTGCTGCACTTTACCTTTGTTAAATCCACCTCTACCTTTGTTTATTCCTTGCTTCCTTGCCAATTTATCTTCATACTTTAGAGCATATAGGTATGCTTCTTACATATTTCATAGCCTTATCATAATTATTTCATCTTGAATGTTCAATCTCAATCCATTAACATACCTTGCTACTTTTTCATGGTCTAATTCATTATGACCAGATTTGATGAAAATCTTATAAAATTCCTCTGTATAGGCCTTCACACTCAACTCCCTTTGATTTAAATTATATAATTTCTTGAGAAGTTCAAGCTAATAATCACTAGATATGAATTTAGCCTTCATCTTGCTCACCATTCGATCCCACTGAGTAATCTTATCTCTACCATTTTTTCTTCTCTCAGCTTGCTCCTCTTTCCACCAAAGTGTGGCATGACCTTTCAACCTTATTTGAGCAACCTTCACTCTTTTTAGGTCCTCTACTTCATCATACTCAAAGTATTCCTCCATCTCTATTACCCAATTAATTAGTTCATCTAGTTCTAAACCTCCTGAGAAGCTTGGTAATTCTACCCTTGTTCCTTTTCCAATGTTAGAAATAGCTCTTATAAGCCTTATTTCACCTGCATCTATATTTCTATTAGCATATTCACCTTCTTGTCCATCCATCTCTGCTTCTCCTTCATCATCTTATCTATCACTTTCTTCATGTGCTCTACCTCTTCTCATTCCACCATCTTCTCTATCACTTTATTCATGTGCTCTGGCTCTTCTCATTCCATCTTCTAAGGAATTCATTCTTTCCTACATTCAAATTAGGGTTTCCAACACCTCATCTATTCTTTTTACTATTTTTACAACTACAACCTCTACCATCCTTCTCCTTGGTGGCATCTTGCTACTCTAACTCACCTTCTTTTCCTTTTCATTTAAGTTGTAGTCTTTTAGATGCAATATCCTTTGCTATAGGGACACACCCATAGTTACACTCATAGGGATTCTTTCAACCACAATCTTGACTCACTATCCTTCTTCCTAGGGTTGTAGCTGTGCTTTGATACCATGCTGATGGTACCCACCCCCTTGTAGGCACTTAAAAACCCACTAAAATAAGTAAATAAGTGAAAAAGGATGGGTTTTGTTGATTTAAAAAACCTCACACAACCTTTGCAAAGGTTTATACACATGATGCAGGTCTAATAATTAGCTTAAGAGGTAAAAAATAACTATAAAGAAACACACTAAGTTGCTACCAAAAACAAGCTATTTCTATATGTACTTACAACAATCGCTGTAGGTTGATATAGGTACCTGTAGCATTGGATGTATGTTGCTATGGGTACCTAAAACAATGGCTATAGGATGCTATGGGTACTTGTAGCATTGGTTGTAGGCTACTACAGGTACCTATAGTAATCGGTTGTAGGAGATTGTCTAGAATTTTCAGTAACCTAAAGGATGTTAAACTTGCTAATCAAAAATCCAACTTTTATAATAGAAATTTTCATACATTTAATACTCACAAGCATAGAACAAAGAGACAATAATTATTAAGATAATAGTACTATATTATATTCAAAAGATAGCGGCTTACACTCTCTTACATATAGCTACAAAAATGTTTACAGTACTAGATTTCCCTTTGTTATTCCACTTCTTTCCTCCTTGTTTGCTACATGTATACTACTATCCTCTATGTCTTTTGCTCTTCAGTTACTCTTTTATGACTCCCTCTATCTTGATTGTCCTTGTATGTTGATTACTATTCTGAACCTTCCTTCTTACTTTATTCTATTATGTACCTTCCTTTTTGCCCCCTATTTGCTCTATCCTATTCTATCCTCCTCTCTTTTTCCACTCTCTATTATTCTTTTAAAAACTACCAAAAATATAGAAGTTCCCCCCCCAAAAAAAAATCCTACCTAAAGCTACGTTAAAACATTCAAAACCCTTCATAAATTCCTCCACCTACCATTTTTTGAGCTCAAAAACTCCCATTTAGTTTGCCCTTTTCCATTTCTTTCATTATGCTACTCATTAAATGAACTACAATTAGGTGGCTAGCTATCACAAATAAAAAAATACAAATTTTAAAATATAACTCCTTAAACCCTCTCACATGGCATTAGCTAACAAAAAAAAAATAATAATATTCAAAACAAAATGATGCCCCCTACATCAAACTACTAGGCTAGAAAGTCTTGTGAGCCCTTTCTCACTATGTATAACTCTTTGTTGCTATGGGTTAAGGGTCTAATTATATCTTCAATCGCCTCTTGTGCTTTCTTAGGTAGCTGCTCCTTCCATTTTTCTAGTAATGTCTTCTCTTCTTCTTGCAATTGTGATGTCTCTCCCTCATGATAAGTATATAAATTAGAAACATTAAAAATTAGAGATATTTCTAAACCTTCAGGTAGCTACAACTCATAGGCATTCAGTGAAAACTTCTTGATGACCTTACATGGTCTAGTCTTCTTCCACTTAAGTTTGTTGTAGGCATGGCTAGGAAATATTTCCTTTTGTAGATGTGCTAATACCATATCTCCCACTTCAAAATTCTTTTCCCTCCTCTTCAAATCAACTTTATCTTTATATTGTTGGTTGTTCCAATTGAATTTTTCTCTCACTTGTTGATGCAAATCTTGCATATATTTGGTGAATTCCTCTCCTTTAGTACTTCTCTTATCTCCCTCAGTATTTAAAAGATCCCTTAATTCTAAAATACCTCTAGGACTATGCCCATAAACAATATGAAATAGAGTCTTACCTATGCTTTCATTAAATGAGTCATTGTATTAAAACTCAGCTTGAGGCAATATCAAATTCCATCGCTTAGGTATGTCACCAGCTAAACATCTTAACAAATTCCCTAAGCTTCGATTAACAACTTTAGTTTATCCATCCATTTGAGGATGATATGTATAACTAAACTTTAAATCAGTCCCTAATTTCTTCCAAAGTGTCCTCCAAAAATGTCCTACAAACTTGGTATCATGGTCTGAAACTATACTTCTTGGCAAACCATGTAATCTAAAAACCTTCATAAAGAATAAATTTTCTACATCTATTGCATCATCTTTCTTCTTACATGCTATAAAATGAACCATTTTGAAAAATCTATCAACAACCATAAAAATAAAATCTTTACTTCACTGTGTTCTTAGAAGTCCAAGCACAAAATCCATGCTCACATCTTCCCATGACTTTTCTGGTATGGGTAATATCTTATATAGGCCTGTATTTTGACTCCTTTTGGCATATTGATAAATTTGACATCCTTGCACACATTTTCTAATTTCTGCCCTCATCGTTGGCTAAAAATATTTTTTACTACACTGTGCCATTTTTTTATCAGCTCCAAAATGTCCAGCTAAACCACCACAATGTTTTTCTCTTATTAAATTCTGCCTCATTGATCCTTGTGGTATGCAAAGTTGTTGTCCTTTGAACAACAATCCATCTTATATAAAGTAATCCATCCAAGGTGTCCTATCCACACTAGTAGGATCCATACATGCTATCCATGCATCTTCAAAGTCCAAATCATCCTTCTATAGCTCTTTCATAACATCAAATACAACTACTACAACTCTCATTTTAGTCAACAATGCTGCTCTTCTAATCAATGCATCCACTACTTTTTTTGAACTCCCACTTCTATGCTTGAGAAAAAAAGTATATCCTTGTAGGAATTTAACCCACTTCATATGTTGTTGGTTCAACTTGGTTTGACTATTAATAAATTATAAATCATGATGATCCGTGTAGAGAATAAACTCTTTTGGAAGCAAATAATGATGCCACTTCTTTAAAGATTGCATAATGGCATAGAATTCTTGGTCATAAAATGAATACTTTTTCTTGGCATTATTTAGCTTCTCACTAAAGTATGCAATAGGTCTTCCTTCTTCGATTAAAACTACTCCTATGGCTGTTCCACTTGCATCACAATCCACTTGAAACACCTTCGAAAAACTAGGAAAGGCTAATACTAGTTCTTCTATGACTTTCTTCTTCAAAATCTCAAAACTTTTATTTGCTACTACTATCGAATTAAAATCTTTCTTATCTACCCTTATAGTTTCAGTTATGTGTGCACATATACCACTAAAATTTCAAATAAACTTGTGATAAAAACTTACTAAACCATGGAAACTTCTAACATCATGTACACTCCTAGGTATTGGCCATTCAATGATAACACGTACCTTTTTTGGATCTATTTTCAGCTCTTGTTGATATATAACATATCCTGAATAAACCAATTTATCTTTCATAAAAATACACTTTTTAAAATTCACTAATAACCTTTCTTCCTTGAGCCTTTGTAAGATTTTTTTGATATGAAATAAATGATCTTTTCTACTATTAAAGATCAAAATATCATCAAGATAAACAATCACAAAATTTCCAAAAAATGGTTTTAACACTTCATTCATTAGCCTCATAGATGTACTGGGTGCATTTGTTAACCCAAAGGGCATAACTAACCACTCGTACAACCCCTCTTTGGTCTTAAAAGTAGTCTTCCACTCATCACCCTCTCTTATCCTAATCTGGTGATATCCACTTTTTAAATAAATTTTTAAAAAATATCTAGCCTTTCCCAAACAGTCCATGAGATCATCCATTCTTGGTAAAGGAAAATGATACCTTATTTTTATTTTGTTGATTGCTCTTGAGTCCGTGCACATCCTCCATTCACCATCCTTCTTTGGTTCTAATATAGCGAGCACTATGCATGAGCTAAGGCTTTCTATAATCAATCCTCTTTTCAATAGCTACTAGACTTTTTTGATCACTTTATATTTTGTTGGTGTCAACCTATATGCTACCTTGTTGGGTAAACTTGCCCCTTAAATCAAATCAATATGATGGTTGATGCTCCTCATAGGTGGTAGTCCTTTTAGTAAATCCTTGGACACAATTTCATCAAACTCTTCAAGCAATTCCTTTACTTATAAAGGCATGTCACTGTTGTCCTTTGCTTCATCTACTTGTATCTCATTAGGAACTATTGCAAAACATAATCCTTCCCCTTTAATATTTTTCAAAAATTGCTTCCCTGCCACTAAAAACATTGTTAGACCACCTTCCACCTCTTCTTCCTTGGTTGCCAATGATGTGAGAGTGTGTTTTATTCCATTTTTATCCAATGTGTAAGTGTTTGCTCTTCCATTATGGATTTCATTTCTATCAAACTACCATGGTCTCCCCAAGAGTAAGTGGCATACATCTATGGGTATGATATCATACCACACCTCATCTTCATATGTGCCTATTCAAAAATTCACAAGGCATTGATGATCAACCAAGACTTGGTGCCCTTTTTGTAACCATGACACTTTGTAAGGGGTAGGGTGAGCTATCCTTTTTAACCCCAACTTATCTACCATTTAAACTGAAACTAAGTTATCAGTGCTGCCACTATCTATTATGACTTTACAATATTACATATTATTGTAAATAAAATTTTCCTTTGGACAGGTTCATCTTATTTCTTGGTTGGCTTCAATAATGTCCTCTTTATCATAAGTGATTCTCCTTTCTTAGGTTCATTTGGTTGACTAACAAACCCTATAGATTCGCTATCCCCCTTTGCTACATGTGCACTTGCTGCCCTTGTTCTCTTTGATCCTTTCGATCTATTTTGTGGGCATTCATAAAATCTTTGGCCTAACTGTCCACAGTTAAAACATGTGCCTTGGAAGCCTCTACCTTGGCCTCTTCCATATCCACCTCTACCTTGGCCTCTTACATATCTACCTCTACCTCTCATGGGGTATGGTCTTGACCTTATTTCATCTTTATCCTTTTGAATTTTTGATGGGCTGCCCCCCTTATCATGGCTGTAGTTTTTCTGTTGATACACTTTAACTTTGTTGAATCCACCTCTAACTTTTTTTATTCCTTGCTTCCTTGCCAATTTCTCTTTAAAATTTATAGCATACTAGTATGCTTATTCCACATTTCATAGCCTTATCATACTTAGTTCATCTTGAATGTTCAACCTCAATACATTAAAATACCTTTCTACTTTTTCATGGTCCAATTCATTATGACAAGATTTGATGGAAATCTTATAAAATTTGTCTATATAGGTGTTCACACTCAACTCCCTTTGCTTTAAATTCTAAAATTTATTGATAAGTTCAAGCTGATAATCACCAGGTAAAAATTTAGCCTTCATCTTGCTCACCATTATATCCCATTGAGTAATCTTATCTCTACCATTTCTTCTTCTCTCAGCCTGCACCTCTTTCCACCAGAGTGCTGCATGACCTTTCAACTTTGTTTGAGTAACCTTCACTCTTTTTAGGTCCTCTACTTCATCATACTCAAATTATTCCTCCATCTCTATTATCCAATCAATTAATTCATCTTGTTCTAAACCTCCTAATAATATTGGTAATTCTACCCTTATTCCTTTTCTAATGTTGGAAATAGCTCTTATAAGCCTTCTTTCACCTGTATCTATATCTCCATCTACATCTTCACCTTCTTGTCCAACCATCTCTACTTCTCCTTCATCATCTTCACTATCACTTTATTCATATGCTCTACCTCTTCTCATTCCACCTTCTAATGCATTCATTCTTTCTTGCATTCCCCTTAGGGTTTCCAACACCTCATCTATTCTTCTTTCTATTTTTTAGCTGCAACCTCTACCATCCTTCTCCTTGGTGGCATCCTACTACTCTAACTCACATTATTTTCCTTTTCCTTCAAACTATATTCTTATAGATAAGATATTCTTTATTTTAGGGACACACCCATAGTTTCACTCATAAGGATCCTTTCAACCTCAATATTAACTCACAATCCTTCTTCCCAGAGTTGTAGCTATGCTTTGATACCATGCTGATGGCACCTACTCCCATGTAGGAACCTAAAAATCCACTAAAATAAGCAAACAAGTGAAAAATGAGGGGTTGTGTTGCTATAATAAACCTAACACTACCTTTACATAGGTTTACACACATGTTGTATGTCCAATAATTAGCTTAAGAGGAAAAAAAACTACAAAGACACACACTAAGTGCTAACAAAAATAGGCTATTTCTACAGGTACCTGTAGTAATGGTTGTAGGTTTCTATGGGTACCTAAAACACTGGCTATAGGTTGCTACATGTAGTTTCAATAATTTTTATAGGATGCTATTGGTACCTACAATACTGGCTATAGGTTACTATGGGTACCTACAGTAATCACTGTAGGAGACTGTCCAGAATTTTTAGCAACCTAAAGGACTTTAAACTTGCTAATCAAAACTCCAACTTTAGAACATAAATTTCCACACATTTAACATTCACAAGCATAGATAAAGAGACAAAAAATATTAAGACAATATTACTCTATTATATTCAAAAGATAGTGGTTTACACTCTCTTACATACAATTGCAAAAATGTTTATAGAATAGAGCTCCCTCTGTCATTCCAATTCCTTCCTTCTTATCTGATACATGTATACTACTATCCTATGTGTCTTTTTTCTTAGTTTCTCTTTTCTACTTCCTCTATCTTGATTGTCTTTAGATGCTAGTTTCTGTTTTAAACCTTTCTTCTTACTCTATTTTATTTTGGGCCTTTCTTCTTACCCCTTGTTTTTTTATGTTGTATCCTCCTCTCTTTTTTTGCTCTCTATTCTTCTCTTCAAAACTATCAAAAATCTAGAAGTTATCCCCCCCCAAAATCTTGCCTAAATCTACTGCAACATTCAAAACCCTTCATAAATTCCTCCACCTACAACTTTTTGAGTTCAAAAACTCTTGCTCACTTTGCTCTTTTTCATTTCTTTCATTATGCTACTCATTAAATGAGCTACAGTTAGGTGGCTCACTATCCCAAAACAAAACAATTTAAAAAAAAAAATATAACTCCTTAAACCCTTTCACATGGCATTAGTTGATGAAAAATATATATTTAGTAGTTAGAACAAAATGATGCCCTTGTATCAAAGGGTAAAACTCTACACCAATAGTAAGTTGTAATGTTGGTGGAACATGATAAGTGTCAATTATAACTAGAGGAATATAACTCAATTCATGAAACTATTATTGTGACTTGCACTCATTATAAACAAAGTCAATGCATGGAGAACAAAAACATGTCATGTGCCTTGTATGAACCATCCAAGAACCTATGTTTGAGATGAAAAATGAGTGTAACTCACTCAATCCCATTACTATCATACAATATTCATAACTTGATAATTATTCATCCTCCATCAGCTAGAAATATCCAAAAATAGTGGAATTTTGTTGAGCACCATGGCCCATATTTTCATTACAACATTTAACTATGTTTTTTACATTTGTCAAATTAGTGACCTCTTCAAAATTGAAATCCTCTCTTGCAAGATCTCTTTTGACACATGATCCTACAACATCATGCTCCCCTTTTTCATAACCTTATTTAGTGAAACTCCAAATTTGTTTTACACCAATGGTCACATGCATCCTGCTCAACCATTAAAATATTTTTGCAATCTTAAATTATGGCAATTGGTTATTTGACCAGATATAATGTTGATTTAAAGTAATGTTTCTTTCAATCAGCTTTCCATAAAACATCTAAAAATAGCCTTGAACATACTCTAAAGAATGTGTTTGATAATTTTTGACATAAAAGTGGTACTCCCTTAATATTTTTTAATCATGATCTGTACTGTTAGTTGAATGCATGAAATCTATATGCACAAAAAAGGAAACATGTACTGAATTGTAGTATTGTGATTGAACCTCTCTTTTTAGTTGTAATATGTAATTCTCTACAATCTCAACTACTAAAATAATATTACAAAGTAGTAATGTGTCCTTACATAAATTGAATTGTTCATCTATCCATCGAGCTCCATGTGTGTGCCTTTCATACCTATATAAAATTTCCTCCCTGAATTTGTTCATAAATTTAGAAATAGGCATTTGTTCTATAAAAATCCAACACATTTTAGTTTCCTTTCCATATTTTAATTGATACATTACATATTTATTTTTAATAAAACTAACCAATTCTTATATAATTCTCTGTGTACTCTACTTATGGGTACAATTTTTCAACATTGAAAATCCACCACAAATGCTACAAGTTAGATCCAAACATGCCCTATTAGAAGAAATTATCCATCTAATTTTTCACAAAAAATGGTTCGAATAAATTCCTTTGTTAATTTTCGTGGGGATTCTACTCCACACTCTTATAAAATGTTGTCAGTTGATAAACCACAAAGAACACAATGAAAAATATAATAATGCATAAAAAATTTAACATGTTGCCCACAAAAATAAGCAGTGCATGTGTGACTGATTTTCACATAGAAGGATTTGGCCATTTAATTTTTTTTTACTAATAGAAATTTGTGGATATTTTTAAACAAATTTAGAGTATAATTGTGTTTGTGTCACATCTAAAAAAGTTTAGGAAGTGGTTCATGGTTAAGAGAACCAACTCTTTTTTTCATTGCATATCTAATATTAGGTGATACCCTTGTGTTATCTTACAAAAATTATACAAGTAAATATTTGAAGGCATCTGATATAGCCTTGTCTTTCCATGGGTGTCTACTAGAAAAATCCCACAAGTCATTATTATGGGTACAATCAAGACTGCTACATTTCCCAATTATTTTCACTAGTGTTTTTCTGTTTATGTGTAATGCTCAAATTGTTTGTGTAATCAATCATTTATTATTTATTTGAAAACTTACCAAAAAGGTTGTAATAACATTTTGTGTAGCATTACCATCTTTGGTGAATTTATTCACACATACTTGATGGTATCCATTATGAAAAAATTTCCACAATTGCCTTGTTTACATAATCAATATTATATGTTCTTAGTCCTAGTGTGTTCATTATAGGTCTTATCTTAAGGACACTCATGAATTTAACAAATAATTGGCACCTTCGAGTCTCATTTAATTTTTTAAAATACAAGTTCTAAATTCTTTTAGCTTTTCTTCTCATATGGTACTTGGATAATTTTTAGGCATTGGTTTCAAAATGGTTTCAACAAATTCAATTAAATACATGGGTCTTCTTTTCAAAATCCTACATGGTGTTCTTAGTGGTAAATTTGATAGATTTGGTGTTTTGATATTATTTTATTGATTAATAGTTTATTCATTTTATAGCGTTCCCATATTGTTTTCTTGATTGTTACTTTCACTAATCAGTGTTTCCATGCAATTTACATCATCATGCATGCTATCATCATCACCAAACTAAGAAATTGTAAAATTTTAATGTGGACTTGAATTATAATTTGGTATACTATTAGAATTAACAATTGTATGTTCATAATTTGATATACTATCATTGTTCATTTCATCATTATTTGTGACATTTAATTCATTACGAATAGTATACTTGCATGAAGTTTTTACATTCATTGCTTTTCTCTCTACACTTTTAATTCCTCTAGTGTTTTTTGTTGACTTCTTAATCTTTATATTATGAAATCCATCACCCATTATTTCAAAAATTTGTCAACTTTTAAGGGTGTGGACAACAATCCAATTATTAAAAAAAATACCTAATAGATGCATAGTACCAAGTGGGGACAGTGATCAAACTATTAAAAAATAGACTTGCACTCTTAATTAAACCATGAGTAGACAAAATTTTATACTTTAAGGGTGGGGACATAAATCAAATTAGTAAAAAATAGACATACAATGTGTAAAATGAAATAGAGCAATGTACATAGGGGTCAAAACTCTTAATGTGAAAAAAATGATGTTGACCATTTTTTTTTTTTTTTTTTAGTGGTAGAAAAATTGCATACATAGTAATACCACATGCACAGTATTAGATGTATGAATAAACATCCCTAAACATAAACCCCTAACACTAAAACCTTTATCTCTTGGACCTTATAACCTCAAACCTAAACCCTAATACCTAAACCCTAAGCCCTATAATCCCTATACCATAAGTTATATACTTTTAAAACCCTAAAACAATCATTTGAGACCTACCTGATTCACTTACACTAAAAATTAGGATCACAGGGCTCAATTCAGCCCAAATCATACCACTAATTGCCTAAATTGACTAATTATCTTAATCTATGATGACATTGGAGCTAATCAAACCAAAAAACACATTTTATGCTCATAAATAGGTTCAAAAAACTTAAATTATCCTTAATTTACTTTGTAGTTGGACTATAAACCATACACCCTATACCCTAAACCTTAAACCCTAAGCCCTAAACCATAAATTGTAAAACCAATACCCTAAATTGTAAACCCTAATCCCTAAGCCATAATCCCTCAGCCCTAAACCTAAAACACTATACCATATACCCTAAACTTTAAACACTTATCCCTAAACCCTAATCCATATAAACCTAAACCCTAAACTATAAACTCTTAAAATGTTAAACCAATCCTTTAAGCCCTAATTACCATAATTTAGACTAAGACATAGGTTCACAGGGATAAATTTGGCCTAAATCACACCACTAACTTCCCCAATTAACTAATTCACACAATTTATGATGACACGATAGATAATCAAACCCAAAAACACATTTTATGATCATAAATAACTTCAAAAAACTCAAATTATCCTCAATTACCTTTGTAATTGGATCTTAAGCCTTACACCCTAAACCTTAAATTTTAATCCCTAAACCCTATACACTAAATTATAAACCCTAATCCCTAAATCATAATATTTAATCCCTAAAACCTAAACCTATAACCTAAACCCTAAACCCTAGAAACCTTAAACCCTAAATCATAAACTCTTAAAACCTTAAACTAATCATTTGAGCCCTAATAACTATTATTTAGACTAAGAATTAGGTTCACATGGATAAATTTAGCTCAAATCACACCACTAACTACCATAACTAATTAATTTCCTAAATATTTGATGACATGAGGGATAATTTAATCAAAAAACATAATTTTTACTCACAAATAGGTTTAAGAAACTCAAATTATCCTCAATTACCTTCATAATTATACCCTAAACCCTAAACCTTAGGCCCTAAATTGTAAACCATAAACCCTAATCCTTATACCCTAAATTGTAAACCTTAAGCCCTAAGCCATAAACCCTAATCCCTAATCCCTAATCCCTAAGCCCTAAACCCTAAACCTTAATACCTAATCCATAAACCCTAAGCCATAAAAACCCTAAACCCTAAATTGTAAACTCTTAAAACCTTAAACCAATCATTTGAGCTCTAATTACCATCATTTAGACTAAGAATTAGGTTCACATGGCTTCATTTCATCCATATCACACCACTAAATATGCAATTGACTAATTTATTCAATGTGTGATGACATGGGGGCTAATCAAATTGATAAACACATTCTATGGTTACAAATAGGTTCAAGCAGCTTAAATTATCCTCAATTGATTTCAAGGTTGGACCCTAAAACCTAAACACTAATTTTTTAAACCTTAAACCTTGAAGCAATTGATTTAGCCTCAATTAACATCCTTTAGAGTAAGAATTGGATTCACATGGATTAATTTGTCCCAAATCACATCATTCATTGGCCCAATTTATTAATTATCTCAATTTGTGATGACATGGGGGCCAATTGAGCCCAAAATCACATTTTGTAGTCATAAATAAGTTAATTGATCTCAATTTAGCCATAATTTCCATCATGATTATATCTTATACCTTAAAACCTAAATCTTATATACCTTAATACCTAAGCTCTAAGCCCTAAATCATAATCCCTAAACCTTAAACATTTAACCCTACTTAACAACCATTAAAGTAATAATTATGTTCATCTAGGGCTTATTTCAATGAAAATCATATTACTTATTGGCCCAATTTAATGATTACCTTAATTTTTGATGATGTTGGGACCATTTTTCTTAAAAACACATTTTTTGGACATGAATAAGTTCAAGCAACTCAAGTCATCCTTAATTTCTTTTGTGATTGAACCCTAAAACCTAAACCCTATACCTTAAACCTTAAACTCTAAAACTTAAAATGTAAACCCTAAACCAATTGATTTAGCCCCAATTAACATCATTTAGATTAAAAATTAGGTTCATAGGGATCACTTTAACCCAAATTGCATATCTCATTTTCCCAATTAACTAATTAGATCAATTTATGATGACGTAGGGGATAATTGAGTCCAAACTCATATTTTATAGTCACAAATACGTTCAACAAGCTCAATTTATCCCCAATTACCATTATGATTGGACCTTATATACCCCAAAGCATAAACCATATACCATAATCCCTAAACCCTAATCTCTAAACCCTAAATATTAAACCCTAAATAGTAAACTCTTAAAAACCTAAACCAATAATTTTAGCCCCAATAAAATAACATTTAGACTAAGAAAATTGGGTTAATTTGGCCCAAATTATACACTGATTACTCCAATTGACTAATTGGCTCAATCTGTGATGATGTGGGGCCAATTAAGCCAAAAATCACATTTTGTAGTCTCAAATAGGTTTATGGAGCTCAATTTGGCCCTAATTAACTTCATGATTGTACATGATACCCTAAAACCTAAACCCTATATACCCTAAGCCCAAGACCTAAACCCTAAACCCTATGTCATAAACCCTAAAACTTAAACCTATAGATTTAACACCAGTTAACATCCTTTATAGTAATAATTATGTTCATAAGGTTCACTTAAATATAAATCACATTACTTATTACCCCAAATGATTGATTGGACTAATTTATGATGATGTTGGGGTTAATTGTGCCTAAAATCTTATTTTATAGTCACAAATCTATTGAGCTGAGCCAATGAAGGGATGATTACAATCTCAATTACCTGTTTACATTTTTTTGATGTACAAAATTTTAATGTTAAAAATTATGTAATCTACTAAGGTAATTCATTATGTTTGAGAATTAAAAAAAAATATAACAAAATAATAAGATGGTGAAATTCTTGTAAACTACTATGTATACACACTAATCATAGTAATTTTGTGTATGTGGTTCTTACATTTCACATTTGAAACACATGCCTGAAGGCTTGGGAATGGATTTGATTCCCAACCCTAAGATATTGACTTATGATGTGTTTTTTACTAAAATCAACAAAATGGAAATTTTGTCATGCTAAATACTATGAATTTTATTGAACTTTTTCCTGAAAAAATTATTAAAACATTGGCTACACTCTCTTATTTCTAAATATATATTTTTTATATTTTAATTACTTTAAGGTTGTTATCTATATTTATTTCTAATTATGTTTTTTCATAGCACTATATGTTACAAATATACATTCTCATCTTTTTTTATGTATCTTTTCATTCGTTGATTCAAATTAAAAAAATTATATGGTTACAAAATAGACCTAATTATATACACATTCAAAAAAATATATATTGTTTGATTTTTTGGAGGTAGTTAGGAAGGCCACATGGTTGGCTATACATTATTGATTATATTTCTGAATCTATTGAAATGTGAAATTGGTAAAAATTTATATGTCTATTAATTAATTTAAAAAATATATAAGTTGTAAACTGGAAGATCTTATGTAGCTTTCCACCAAAGGGTTTTAAAAAAAAACTAAATGATTCTAAAAAATAACGGGTCACACAGAAAGCCATCTACTTTTATTTTTCTAAAAAAATAGTACTATCTCTTCAAATTTTGATGCTTGACCTACTTCTACTTGACCATTTCAAATATAAAAGTAGTTTATAAACTAGACTCTAAATGCTACAACTCATATTCCTATGACATATTCAAATTTTGAGTTTAAGTGTCTCAAATAATCCATACAAGTTGAGGTTTCTTGTTTTTCAAGAAAAACATGTCCACTTAAGACCCAATTTTATCCCCCCAATTCTATGCACTTACCAAATATCATGCATCATTTAAAAACATGGGTTTGGATTCTTGTGCTCATTAATGCAGATTTGTTTTATTTTGCAATTTGTCCTATCTTTTGATAACTTTGAAAATGTGGAGGATGATCAACATCAAGCTAAAGAAGATAATTAAGAATTTCATAGCATGAGGAAGTGAAGGAAGGATGGTTCCTATTATTTTCCATTTGTCAAAATGACTTTTTATTATAAGCATGACAAAACTACCATAACTATTTCATAATTTCCAAGATGATTACATAAATACCAAACTTTAGGGATTGATGATTTGTCCCACATTGAGAAAAAAGGTAAATTAATTACCAAATCAAGAGTACATGATGTTTGGACTATTTTCCAATGTAAAAATAATTCAATGAGAGTGCAAAGATTCTAATGTTAGGTCACCAAGATTCAAAGGGAGTTTTGAAAGAGAGTTTGAAAGTCTCTTCATATCATCCAAGGTAAAGCATAAAAGATCAAGAAAGCTGGAGAAAAAGGACTATTATTAGAGAGGAGTAGATCCAAGAGAGTGAGAGAGAAGATCTAAGAGCCTATTAATTTGATGTAACCAATTGATTGGACTGTTGAACTCTTCATAATAGTCTTAGGGTAGAGGGAGAGTGTGTATTTGTGTGTAATATCTACAACATAGTTGGACATCAATAAAGAGATTCTTTTGGTTTCCATTATGAGTCTTGTGTTTTTGAGTTTCCTTAAGAGATATATAAGTGTAATAATGATAAGAATTAAGGCAACCATTCACTTGTCCCCCTCATTCCTTATTGTATCAATTGTTATCAAAGAAAATTTATCTTCTTGGGTTGTGTGTGAAGATTATTTTTAAGTCAAATGTATGTTTTGAAAGAGAAATTATAGTTGGGTGATGATATGGCACAGAAATGTAATCCTAGTGGAGAAGTAGGTAGACCAAGGGCACCTAGAGTTGCAAACTTGGTAGAGATGTTGATAAGAATGCAATTAATATTGGATACGATGGAGACATCACAATGAAGAGGAACTTTTGATGAAGATTTAAGTGATGATGAAAAAGAAGATTTTAAAGAGATTTAAGTGGAGGAGATGTTGAATGAACCTAACTTAGATAGATTGATCATAACTATTAAAAATATGTGTAGTAAACTAGACTTGGATACTCCTTACTATAGAGGAATTTTGAAACATGAGGAACTCATACATTAGATCATAGAAATGGATAAGTGCTTTGAATATGATCTAATTGAGGACCTCAATATGGTAACAATTTCCTATACCAAACTTAATGTCATGCATCCTTGTGGTGGGATCATGTGAAACTAGAAAAAGAGAGAAAATGTAAATATTAATTAAAAATTAGAAGAGGATGGTCACAAAGATAAAAGGTGAGTTCGTCCTTCATGTTATCAATTGCGTTTGCTTAGGAAGTAGAAATAATTCAGGAAAAAATGAGTTATGTGTGAAATAATTCATAAATGAGTTCTAGAAGTTGAATATTATAGTTTGTCATATTAAGGATGATCAAGGTATGTAAATATAATTCATATTTCCATTCAAGATGAGTTCCTAATGTTTAGGGCGAATTCAATGGAATAATCCTATCAATTGCATTTAAAGTAGAAGAAAATTTGCCTAGAAGGCAACAAATGAACTCTAGAGGTAGAAGAAGGTTTTGAACAAGAATAATACAAAATAATGATGGAAGATGATGACATACTCATGAATGTGAAGTATTTAATTCATAAAATACAGAAATACAAATAAGAAGAGGGTTTTCTTTTAAAGGTAGAGGTTACTTTGGAAGAGGAAAAGGTAGAGGATTCGTGGGTGAGTGATTTGAATGTGGATAATTTGAGCATAGATCATTTTAGTGCCCCAAATTATTTTAGAACATTAAAAAGAGGATCAAATAAATAAAACATATTACTCATGTAGATGAAGAGACTATTGAATTTCCATTAAATAAAAAATATTTAAAGCATGGTGAAGCTATTTTATACCTAAGCATAACATATATTTATATGCTTAGTTTAGAATTACTTTTAATATGTTATATTTTCGGTGGCTAGAGTTAATGAAGGGTTAGATCATGATTTATCAATGGGTTAATTGGGTTTTCTAGTGATTTAATATAAAAGTGGGGAAACCCTAAATACTATATGTTTTAAATAATAATATCTACTCAATTCAGGAAATAACCATCATTATGTGAGATATCTTTTGTTACATTTAAATTTATAGGTGAAATCCACTCTTAGGGAAGCGGGTGCTCCCATTTATTTAGTTATCAATATTTTTATTCTATATATTTTCATTTCCATTTTCTAAGTTATTTTTTGAATGTAAAGAGTGGAATTAGTGCTTTAATAAAAAATTTAGTCATTGCAAATTTTTTTGAGGGGATTATCGAAAAAATAATTAAAGTTCTTGACCAAAGAGGAATTGATTGGGTTATTTGATAATTTCTCTAAGGAGGTTTAAAAATATATTCATTCATCAGAAAGGAAATTAGAGTGGTTAGGTAAAAAAGAAGAGGATGAAAACCCTTGGAGAAAATTTGACACAAATCCACTAGATGGGAAGAGGAATCACAATAAGATTATGAGGAAGAGAAAGAAATATTGCATCATCCTTATTCTAACCTTTAAATTAATATATGATAATATGATTTTATATGTAAGTTGGAGGTCCATATATTGTTGAGCAATATTAAATAGGTCTTCAGGGTACAAAAGATTAAAAGTCAAGATGACAAGTTAAATTTTTATTTTCAACATTTGGATCATATTGCCCAAATTTGTGGGGATAGATGGATTTTTACAAAACATTTGATGAATTTACAAGCTTTGTCCAAATCTCTTAAAAGAGAGTTGATCATAACTAACATGAACTGTATGTTTCCCAACTAATACATATGTTGTAGATTGATATGCTCATGTATATGTATGTATAAAAAAGTTAAATTTTTGAGTCCAAGGCCAAGTTATCTTAGAATATGGTGTGGAAGACCCATATTTATAACTCTTATGATGAAATCCAAATAGAATTCATGATGTTTAAGCTAGATTTTTTTGGAAGGGATATTAATAAGTGAGGTAACCAAATTATTAAAATCCTCACTCTGATATTTTAGATGTTTGTTCTGAGAAGCTTCCCCTTTCTTTATTGGAACATAAGTAGGATCCCTATTCACATTCTTATCTTTTTCCAAATTCTAATCTGATTTGATTCCCTATTCCAATTTATTTTGATACTCTCATGGATCTTCACTATCCTCTTCAGCATCAATAAAGTCCCACACCAAATCTCCCTTTCTACTACTTAGGTCTAAAAGGTCGTGGTTCCCCTATTTCCCATGATTGAACCCTTCAAGATTTGATGCATTTCATAATCTTTTTTTAATTCTTTCCTTTTTCTTATGATTCTTTCCTTCATCTTTATTAATTATATTCTCCATAGGTTTCTTGGTGTTGTCAGTAACCCTATTCAGACTTCTAGGGTATTTTATCAAAAAAATTTAATTTTTTTGATATCAACAGGCCCCTTCTCTATCTTTTCCTTCTGGGGATAGGATATTTCTAGGTTGATTTGATTCATACCTTAAAATATTTGAAAATGAGGTATAACATTACATTATGCCTAGGAATTGAGTAGTTTCCATGTTTAAATTTCATGATTGACACCTCCATAGATTTCAAAATAAAAAATGGAAGACTGAATGGCACACCATGCATGAAATAATTCAACATTATAAATAAGGACCATCTAACTACATTGTATGTAACTTCCAAGGTGACATATTGCATTAGATGAAAGGCAACCTTTGCATACATATTGGGCAAGGATTCCGAATCAAAATTATTGTAAAGCTACTCCAGTTACTATCCCTCCTCTAGAAATGACTCTTTATATAATTTAAAATACCTTAATGAATATTAAATATTCATTTCATTAATCACCAATCCAGTCACATGAGAAATGAATTCCTCTGTAATGTTGAGAGTAACTCCATTAATTGAAACTATTATTTCCTACCAAGGTTTCATAAACAAGATTGAAAATTTCTTGTCAAAGCCTTCAATCTTCTCCATAAATCTAATGAAACCTCCCACTTGTAAAGGTTCCTAAACTCTTTCATTTTTCCCAACTTCAAGCTGAAATTTTGGTTTAATTCTATTAGGTAGGCCCATCTTTCTTTCCACACAACCACTGTAGCTATCTCTATTTTTGAAATTCACCAAATCAAACTATGAGGAAATGTAGTTGTATATTATGTTTTAGCCATCTAAAAGATGTTTTGAGGTGTCTATAATATTTTCATTTGGATCCCAAAAAATTAAAACAAAACAAATGAATCTCTAACTCAGAATAAAACCATAAAATAATCCTCTAGGAATTAGAGGCCTCAACAATATGCATAAGGTTAAAAACATCAAGATTTGATTCATCTTTAATATTTAGTACCAAATAACTAGGGAGATATTCATAGCCCATACAAGTCATAAGACCCACATTATTCACTCCTTTGTTGGTGAACCAGTCTGCTATACCATTGCCTTCCCTATAAGTATGTTGAATGGTAACCTACTAATAAGAGTCTTATAAGACCATAGATTCCTATAATACTTGTTTGATAGACCAACTAATTAAATTTTTCTCAAAAAAATAGTTCACAATATTTAGAGAGTCTCCCTCCACCAATAAATTTTACAGCTATAATTGCTTTGCCAATTTGATCCCCCAAAATGTTGCCAGAGTTTCTACCTAGTGATTTGACATCACTTCCATGTATCTAACATATGTAACAATAAAATTTCCCTAGACCTAGGTTTCCTTTCAAAGATCCATCAAAATTGAGCTTCATCCAACCCTCAGGGGGAGGTTTCCATTTCATTATTTTCCTAATTTCATCGTTAGGATCTAGTTTACCTGACTCAAGGGTATCTATTTGACAATTTAGAGTTGGGATTTGTTTAAAATGGAGTAATATTTTACATTTATATATGTGTGTGTACACACACACACACACACACACACACACACACACACACACACACACACACACACACACACACACACACACACACACACACACAGACAAGTAATTCTCCTTAATGAGTTCAAACATTCTTTTTGAGATAATTTTGTTGCTGTATCTCTTTCCCCTAAAAATTATATTATTCCATTTTCCCTAGATCCCCCAAATTAAATGATGAAAATTCAATTTCCAAAGTATCTTGAGGTATACATTTTGAAATGGTCATCTCCAAGATTAACACACTTTCATTAGGGAACTTGATTTCACCCATGAGACATTGAATTTTTCAATAAAATGACTCCAAATATTTTGAGAGAAAGATTAGTTTACCAAATGAAAGACCGATTCATTATCCTCTTCACATAACACACATCTATTGATAATAATGTAGCCTCTTTTTTTGATATTATCAATTTTTAGGATTCTATTTTGAATCACCACCCATAAAAAAACTTATTTTCGGACTAAACCATTTATCCCAAATATTCTCCTAGTTTACATTAAGCTCAAGTTCTTATGTGAGGAGGTTATAAAACAATTTTACTTTGTATTGACCATCGAATGAATCCATCCAAACCATTTTGTCTTATCTAATGATCCTTGGGATGTGGACATTTTATAATAGATTGTTCAGGTTAGATATCTTCAAAGTGTCTTCTTGATTTAAGTTTTCCAAACTCATCCCTTTCTAACTTTTAATTCATCTATCTCTTACCAATAGTTTTCCACCTTAGAGCCATATTTTTGCCTCATGTTATCTTATAAATGTAGAACTATGTCACTCTAATATAGCGGTGTATCATAAATCAATTTATCCCTCCAAAGATCAACCTTGCATCTATTGCCTATTTTCCATTTAGAACCTGAAATAACCAAATCCTTATTAGAAATAAAAAATTCCTAGATATTAAAAAGTCCCAGATATACGAGCCCCTAACAAATTGTTCATCTACTAGGATGTAAATCAGATCTCTTCCTTCAAGGTATTTACAAGAGAGAATTTTACCCCAAATTAAGCTCATTTTCATGAATCTCCAAATAAATTTTGAAATGAGGGCTTTATTAATCAACTGCAGATTTATTAAACTAAGTCCACCATATATTTTTAAAGAGCAAACCTTAATCCAGACCATAAGATGAAATTTGTTTTTTCTTCCATTCCAACCCAAATAAAGTTTCATTGAATGTTATTTAATTCATCCTCCATTCATTTAGGCAAATTGAATAATGAAATACTATACACGATTTTTTTTTAACACACTCTTAATCAAAACAACCTTGTTAACCTATGATAAAAGCTTACCTTTCCATTCTGTAATATTTTTTTGGAATCTCTCAACCAAAGGGTTCCACACTGCCACCTAAAGCTGATTATTGAAGATAATGGTATGGAATATTACCCATAGCTATTTTACTTGGGATATTAAAACCAAAAAATGTAGTACTATGTTTTTCCCTACAACCATTCTTGTAAATCGATGTTGTATATGTACTGAACCATAAAGCAAGGGTCACATTTATAAACCCAAAAATGTTTTTATGGTGCAAGATGTGTGTTATTTTGAGATAGAAAAAAGTTAGAGGATGAGAAATATATTTAGAAACTTGATATAAGATGTGAACTCAAATATATTCCTCCTACTATAGTATAAAAAATAAAACCATCTATGTCACTTTCTAGAATGATAGGTTCAGACTATTTGGATAGATTCAAGTTACTTTACCATGCCAAGAAAGCCAATTTTTCCCATGTTGATATAATAAGTACACTTAATACATTGGATAAGAAACAAGTCCAAATGTAAGGTTTCCATTTGGATAATATTATAGTTTCTCTTTTTTTTTTCTAGGACACTAAAGTATTGAATTCATAGAAATAGTCTATAATGTTTAACTTTTAGTGGAAAACTATGTTCTTAAAGATAATTTTTAGGTGGTTAATATTTGAGGATGTAAATGTTATTTTATATGTTTAATGTCTAAACTGATTAGGAACATACTCCACTAATCATTATGAATAATTATTGACATTTAAGTAAGGGGATGATGAGTATACTATAAATTCCTTACCCCCAATTGAAATATTTTTTTGATTCCATATAGTTAAGATTTTTTTAAGAAAGATAATTTTAGATTTATGGCTCACTTTGATTCCAAGTTATATCACATATCCTACCACTAGATAGGGAATTGGACCACATATTTGAGATAAACACTAAAAATGGGCTAATAGTATTTAAATACTCATAGATATGGGCATTTTTATAGAGGTAAGAGATAGTTAATTTGATAAGCGAGCTATTAGAATATTACATTATTGTCCCTATTAAAAGATCATATATTTATCTTATGGCACTATTTAGGAAGAATTATGTATCATATAGAATCTAAATCTATTATAGGGCCCTGATCAAAACAAAAATTAAATTTTTTCCAATGGCAAGTATTGATGATTTACTCAATAAGTTACATGGTGTGAAGTAATTTCAAATATAGATATTAGATCTAGATAGTATCAAACACCAATTAAAATTCAAGCCCATGAAAATACTACCTTAAGAATGCATTAGGGTCATTAATATTATAAGGTCTTGCCCTTTTATCTCAATAATACTAAATCCATCTTTCAACATTGATAAACAAGATATTTAGTAAGTTATTGCATAAGGTTTTTTTTTTTTTTATGACATCCATATTTATAGTAATTCATTGGCATCCCATCTCGATAACTTGGATGTTGTGTTGGATATAAATTATAATGAGATTTGTATGCCAAATAATCTAAGAGTGAATTTTAAAATGCATTCTTTAATGCATTTTTCTCATATTTTTGAGAGTGTTGGAACTGAACTTGAAAAAATCAAGGCCATATGTGATAGGTTTGTGCCCAATAATCTTAATAAACTTTAAAATTTATTAGGACTAGTAGGATTATATAAAATGTATATATGGATCTTATCAATAATATAACATATCATGATTGACCTTACCAAGAAAAATCCTTCAACTAGTCTATAAAGGAAAAATAAAACTTTGATGATTACATTTGATCTCCATTCTCTAATCTAGTTTTAGATACTCATTTTCATAGAATGTGGTAATTGAGGATCTAGATTAAGGAAAATTATTTATCAAAACCATCTAATTACACTCAAAATTATTAAATTGAATGAATGTGATAAAAGGATGCCCATTTATAGCAAGGAGATTCTAGTCATCTTGTATGCATTAGCTAGATGACATGAGTTTCTATTTAGGATAATTTCATTTGTTAAACCTTTACCTTAAACACTTGTTAACTCAATTGACATTAACATAAGAACAAAAACAATGGATTTATTACCTAAAAGACTATGCATTTTATTTTTTTTTAAGGGAAGGAGAATGTGGTGGAAAATGAATTGTATCACCAAAAGAACCACAATATTTTAGGCTAAGTCCATCATCCAACTTTATAGACATACAACCTTATATAAAATACTCTATTGATCTTAATTCATCCAAACTTAGGATATAAAAAAATTATGGGGAAATGGGAATACTTGGTTAATTTTAAATGAAATTATATTTATTATATGACACATTTAATTACGGGGTGATTCTTACTTTTATCAAAAGGTGCTATAGTAAGGCCATAAAACTCCATCTATAGTCCATGTGGGATTATAGAAAACATATAAGAATATCTATAATATTTTTATTATAAAAAAATGAAGGAAATAATTTTAAATTTTATAACTAAGAGTGAATTTTTCTAACACAATAAGGTTGATATTTTTACTTTTCTATGCCTTATGTAGCCAAATTTGGTTCCACATCAACATTGGGAAATTTTACTAATGAACATTATCCCAATTCTTCCAAGATTTGAGTGTAAGGATGAATTTTAATGGTGGCAGACATATTGAATAAATATTCCCATTTCATTTCCATAGGGAGAAATGGTCTTAAGGGTGGGAAATTTTATTTCCAACATGTGGTTAAGATAGATGGGATCCTTGAACAAATCTTCTGTGATTGGGATCACATTTTTCAAATTCATTTTTGGTAAGAGTTTTTTCAAAATGCATGCTCTAAATTTAACATGAAGATTTCATACCATATACAAATATATGTGAAAATTAACATTTTGAAAAAATGTTTGGAAGGACATTTGAAAATGTATGCAGGGGACAAGCAGATGAAGTGGGTAAAATGAATACATTTGGATGAGTAATGATACAATAATAGTTATTATTAAATCATAAAAATGACATATTTTAAGAATTGATATGGTTACAAGGCACCATTTACATTAGAGTGGGTAAATTAGAGTGGAATTTTCTAAGTGGTGAAGGAATCAATTTAACAGATGAAAATATATGATGCAACATTTGAGAGACAAAATGGTAGTGAGTACCAATAGGACTAAGCAACAATTGAATTGACATAGGATAAAGAGGAGTTTTGAGATTGGGGATATGGTGTTTTTATAATTACATCTATATAAAAAAAACCTTGAATTGGGAAAAAAATTAAAATTTATAGTTGAAGTATTAATGCCTCCACAACCCATACCTAGTGCAAGTAAATTTGGGGGAGATTTCATAAAAATTAGACATACTAAAAAAGGGAAGGTTTCATGTGTCATATGAAGTGGAGAGGTTTTCCCATATAAGATGTAACTTTGGAAACAAAGAAGTTCATAGGAAATAATCTAAGCCTAAAACAATGATTATAATATAAAGTAATTAAAAAATAAAAAAATCTATAAGAGGATGAGCATATATTAAAATTTTCAACAAATATGATGTTATTATAGATTAAAAATATGAATATGTAAAAGGCTATGATAAGAATGTCATCTAGCATGCCATTGAGCTAGAATGAGACATCAAACTATTCAGATAGAAACAAAGGTTGGCCAATCCAAAATTTAAAGCCATTTTGAGAAAAAAGTTAATCAATTTAATAAATCCCATGTAATATATCTTATTAACCACACAAATTTGATGGATAATTTATTAATAGTTATAAATAAGAATTGATACATTCACCTTTGTGTATAATTCATATAAATTGATAGATTTTCCTTAAAATACATTATATTATTCTGTCAATGGACCAAATCCTACAAATCATGGTTGGTTTAGAAAGGTTTTCATTACTATATGGATTAATTAGTTTCTATAAAGTATAGTTGAAGTAAGAGGACCACTATAAGACTGCATTCATAGTCAAGTGGGAGACACATAGATATTATAAGATGCTAGTTGAATTGAAACATGTAGGATCTACATTTTAAAGAGCCATAGACACAACATTCAAAAGACTGATGGATGATATAATTTTCATATATCTAGATTACATCACAATATTTTATAATAAAAAATAGGATCATATAATAAAACTATAAACTATTTTTGAAATATTTAGATAATTTAGAATATCTTTAAACCATGCCTCCCAAAAATAAATAAATAAAAATAATAATAATAATTATAGTTAATGAAGGCAAGTTTCTTAGAATTATTGTATCCATAAATAATTTCAACTACTTTTATTTATCCCCCCATTGCCATCATGCCAGAAAACTATTTATAGTTGACTAAGGCAAGTTGTAGTGATGTATTATATCCACAAAGGGTTTCAACTATTTTGGGTTTACCTTTTCCATATTATATTAAATAATTGTAGTATTTTCTTGAAAATATTAACATTTTTAGAAACATCATTACATATTTTTCAATCTTGATCAGGGCCATTACCCTATTATTGAATAAAAATAAAGAGTTAAAATGGATTGATGAAAGAAGGGATAAGTTTTAAAAAATCATAAAATCAAATGTTAAGACCCCCTACTTTGATAAATCCAAATTTTGATAAAGCCTTCAATTCTAATCTTAAATACCCATACTTTTTGCTTGTATCTTTTTTAACACAAGATATTTTAAAAATATTTGTTTATTAAATCAATATGTCCTCATTTACTCAAAAGGACATAGATTTCATGAAGTAACATATGATTCACATGTCTTTTTGTAACATACGATTCACATGTCTTTTTTTAAAGATGAAGTAAAATAAAACTATATGATGTATAATATTTTAATATTAAAATTTAGATATTATTATTAATAGTAATAGTAATAGTAATAGTAATAGTAATAGTAATAGTAATAGTAATAGTAATAGCAATAGTAATAGTAATAGTAATAGTAATAAGAATAAAAATAACAATAACAATAACAATAACAATAACAATAACAATAACAATAACAATAACAATAACAATAACAATAACAATAACAATAACAATAACAATAACAATAACAATAACAATAACAATAACAATAACAATAATAGGCTCATTTTTAGAAATTAGGAGAGAATGAGAGGAGAAGAGAAATCACTCTTGTGTTGTAGTATTTCTCATCAAGAAGATTTTTCATTTGGGTGTATCATTATCTTTTACATGTGTGGGTGTTTTATTTCAATACATTAGTATATATGATTTTAATTTATTATTGCACATACCTTATTGGGTTTAATTTATATCAAATATGAGTAAAATAAGTGAACGAGAGTGCCAACCCAACAATTTCCATCCATTGTCTCAAGGTAAGGACTTAACACTTTTGGATGTCACTAGATCGGATCTAATCAACCCAACAATGAGTTAAAGAGATTATATCTATGGTATGAGAGGAAAGTATTAATGGAAGTAGGAAGGAGGTGTTAGGAGAGAATGAATATTTTAATCTCTAATATTTTTCAAGACTTATAAACATAACATGCATAACACTAACAAAAAATGGACTCAAAATTAGAAAAATAAATGCCAATTTTATAAAATCACCATTTCATGATACAAAATGAATTACCAGTGCTAAAAAGGGTAAGAAAATAAAAATTATATAAAATTTTCTCCATGTAAAAATTAAATAAAATTTCAAAGACAATACAAAATGCATATCAATAATAAAGAAAAAAGAAAAACTAGGAAAAATATTTTTTGAAATCCTTAAAAAATATGAATCATCCTATGTTTCATGAAAATTTTTGTTGTTATTTATTTTATTGATTGAAGAATCAAAATAATTATTGAACATCTGATTCCTAAACCAATCAATGTCCCTTTTTTGAACAACATCATAAACTACACCAGGTCCATGTGGTATGAATATTGATGAAGTCTTAGAATGTGCTCCAGTCTCTTTCATTATGTCAAAATACTATGTGATCAACACCATATCCATCACATCCTTTGAACTTGTGCTAGGCACATTATATAGGAATGTAAGTATGCACTCTCTCTCTCTCTCTTTCCCATTCCATCCATAATTGTTTACCTTTGTCGAGTAATATCTAACACTAAAAGATACATATATTCTTCTTCATCTTTTTCTTGCTTGATATGTAAAATTTTCTCTATATCTACTCTTTATTGTGTTTCTAATATTGTCCTTGAAGTGGACATGGACACAATATTTCAAAAATTAATGAAACATAGACAAATTATGAACTACAAAGGTGTATATGATAAAATTATCCAAACATAACAATTTGAATGATGTACTTCTAAGTAAAAAAATCACATTAAATTATATATAGTGAAGAATTATTGCATGAATTTATCTCATTCATTGATTTCATCACATAGATAATCAATGAAATTAAATGGGATTCAAATCACTAACATTTTCGAAATCCTCTTCAAAAAATTTCGTAACCTCACTCTTTTGCTCAAAAACACCATCTAGGTTCATCTGTAGGACATTTGATCAGATAACTATAAATAAAAAATGGAAACATGCTATGTAAAAGTGAATAGAGGAAATCCAAGCATGTAGATCAATTGGGTATTAAGACCAATTCCTTTTTCATTATAGATCCGATGATTTCATAGTCCATTAAGATTTAAATGAATGCTTTTTTAAAATACTATGTAAGAGTTTTTACTAGCTAGAACCACAATAGAAACAATACTATTACTACTAATAATAATAAAAATAAAAATAATAAATGTAAAAATATCATCAACAACAATAATACTATTGTGGAAAATAATATTGATATCAATAAAACTACCAATAGAGACAATAATAAAGGTATCAACAACATTAGCAATAGTAAGTATATTAAAAAAGAGATAATAATAAAAATTAGAACTCAAACAATAATAAATGGAGTAATAACATTAACTATGATAATAAAAATTATAATTATAAAAATAAAAATAATGATAATATCAATAATAATAGTGGTTTAGGCCATAATAAAAAAGGGGTGGTAGATGATTAGGAAAATAAGTTGGTTATTAAATTGTCAGATCTCCAATTATACAAAAATTAATTCAATGTCCTTAAGAGTATTAGGTTTTTATATAACCTCCATTTCTATTCTTGAATAATATTTTATTTTAGGTATAGGTAGTGTGTTAAGAAACCTTCCACATGACATTGTAGAGGAGTCTAGACAAGACTTGCTCTTCAATGTGCCAAACCTCCAAAAAAAAACATATATAGAGAGGAATGGAGGGGGATCACCAAATTTAAAAATCATAAAGACATAGTGATCCTCAAAATAAACAATGGTAATGCCACTGTCATCATGAACCGAAGAGACTATAACACCAAGATGGTATACCACCTCCACAATAGTGGTAGTTACTAAAAAATTGACAATAGAATGTCTCTTAGATTCTTAAGATAGTAGCTAAAGTTATAAAATCTTCTTCTCTAAATTAATCCATCAATAAAAATATTATCCCCAATAATGAAGTTAACCCTAGGGTCTATGGTGCTAAAAAAAACCACATGGAGGACAATCCTTTAAGACCTATTGTCAAAACCATAGAATCTTAGCCCTATGGCCTTAATAGATAACTTCACAAAAAATTAAAACCAATACTAGGAAATAATTCCTCCCTTATCTATGATTCAACATATTTTGTTCAATTTATGAAGGATAAAAAGGTGTAAAAATATGATTTGTTAGTTAGCTTCAATGTTGTGTCTCTCTTCACCAAGGTACTTATTGATGAGGTGGTAGATGTAGTAAAAACCCTCACAAATGAGGAAATATTTGAGCTATTATTCTTATGCCTTAATTTAATAGTTTTCTCCTTTAAGGGTGTGATCTATGAATAATGCAAATCAATGGCAATGGGTTCACCTCTCTCCCCGACTGTGCCCAACCTTCTTATTGACAGATTCGAAGAAAGAGCTCTCCAATCTTTTCCACTTAAACCCAAATCATTTAATAAGTATGTAAACTGAGGATACTAACTTGTGATGGCCACATGGTAGGGAAAGCCTTGAAGAATTCTACTATCACCTAAACAACATTTTTCCTAGTATAAAATTCACCAAAGAGATTGAAACTAGATGTATCTTAACTTTGTTAGATTTGCTCCTTTCCAACAAAGAGGATGGATTTATATCTAGATTTGTTTTTAAAAAAACTACTCACACTGACCTCTACCTTCATGCCTATTCACACCACCACCTAGATCAAAAAATAGGTATGTTAAAGACATTAACCACTAGGGCTTTTAGGATTTGTGATGATGATAATTTTGAGCAAAAATTGATCATTTAAATAAGGGTGTTAGAATAAATGGTTACAAGGGTCAAAAAATTATTAGGGCATTCAAACAATCAAAATATAGTCTTGGTAGATTGAAATAAAAGAAACCCTCAACCAAAGGCCCATTTGCCTTCGTACCATACATTAAGGGGATCTATAATAGGATTGCCAAGATCCTTAAGTTCCAAAACATCAATATTACCTTCCTTCCCATAAAAAAATTGAGGATGTCTTTAGGTTATACCAAGGAACTACTTAAACCTAGTCTTTGTAGCAGAGTCTATAAGGTTGAATGCTTTTAAGGAATTCCTTACATTAGGGAAATAGGTAGGTATGTCAAAAATAGAATCAAAGAGCACAATATAAATATTCATTTGGAAAATAAGGAGAATTTTACATTGGCCAAACACTCTTGGAAAACAAAGCACACCATTCATAATGAGGATGCCAAGATCATTTTGGTTGAATTTAAAAAAAAAAATGTAAATTAAGGGAAGAGACTGGGATTCGTAAACATCATAATAACATTAATAGAGATGAGGGGTTAGTAATTAGTCATACATGGAGACCAATTATTTTTTATAGATACTGGGATTGGTGGGTCTCAAACCCTATGATAAAAGATAATACCAAAAAATAAAGAACATAAACCATCAACCATAAGATCAAAAACACAGGGCAAGCATGGTCATGGTGCCATATAGGACACTACCAAAAATAAATAAATTACCAATTAGATCAAAATATAATCTAAACATACCTACATCTCTTCCTTAATCTCTTTTTTTTAGAGGAAAGTATTGTAGAAGGAGAATCATGAGTAAGATGTCATTTCTTCTTACATCTCACTATAATCTAGTATTTTTTATTACACTTTTTACCAGAATCATTACTAGAAAAAAATATGCACATCCAAAAATTATCATTTAGAAACCTTGATTTTGAGATCTAAAACCATGTTACTACACCCAATCAAATAATACTCCTTGGATCACGAAGGAATAGGCTTAACATGAGGAAAATAGGCTAAAATAACCTCCTCAATAATGTCTTTTGAAACTAATCCAAAAGGTAGATAAGGATTGTTATCCAAAAAAATAGTGATAAAATTGTCACAAGTAACCTTTCCCAAAGTGGAATCCATATTGTGCTTGGAATATGAAAATAAATGGATAAATAACTAGTTTTCAAATAATTTTGACACTTGAAGGGGAGACCTTTGTTATCAAGGGTTTGAGACCAACAATGATCATTGACTTTTAGTGCAATCATTAATGAAAGATCCTAAGAGGTATCTAATCAAATAAGAATCCTAGTGAAGGTAGTGTGGGAAATGTTTTAAGTATAAGTTTCAATGTCCAACATAACACCCAAGGTTCCACCTATAGCCAAAATATGAGGATATGCCCAAAATTAGAGAGGAAGATATAAAAGCTAAACCCAAATGGGTCTAAGGGAGAGGTTTTGAAATATATGATTACAATATAGGAACCACAATTTCAAAAATAGGAGGTGTTGATCCCATCTTTAAGATTTGGATTGAATGATCTTATTCTGATCCACAAGACTATCAAAAACCAAAATGAAAAATCCTTTGGTAAAGGGGTAAAGTTCTTAGTTGTCCTCCAAAATAGGCTACCATGATTCAGAGATCCACTTATGAAAATATAAAAGAGAAGGCCAAAACCTATCAAATCTACAAATTAAAACCATAGTCACAAACCATTATTCATTACAAATCACTTCCTCAAGTCCCTCCTTATCAAAGGATACAACCAGTATAAATTTTACAGAAACTAGATGCAAGGCCATTATTTCCATATACATCTCTACTTGTGAAACAAATTTAACATGGGAAGGGACTACTGTACCCATAGCCTCCCCAAAAAGGGAGATAAATTAACCATACCCTATGACCCAGTCCCTCCATCAACATCTATGATCTCCTTCCTAAGTTCCAGTCTGGCTAAAGATAGCAATCAATTTGCCCTATCCTTGTATGATGAGTCACTGACCTTGCCCTTTAATAAAGGGAAAACCCTAGTTTTGAAAAAATTCATTAGCTTCATTAACGCATAATGCCTACTCTACATCAAAATTGAAAATGTTAGGTGTTGAATTTTTTGTAACCAAATGCATAAACTAGTGGTGAATAATATCCCTATCTATGGACTATGGACTTACCTCATCACATTGAACATATGTTTCAAGCCACATGATGACCCTAGTGACATTGAACACTAAGTCAATAGCCTATTGCATTATGGATAATTTTCATGAATAACCCATTGTAACTTTATGTGGGAATGATGCTAGATAGTGGTTATCTCAGGGAATGGACCATGAGACCTCCCAATTCTAAAACTCAACTCACTCACCATTAAGATATCATCACCAAGTTTTAAAAAAATTGGGTATAGACATTTTATAACTGAAATTTCCAAACCAGTGGTGAACAGTATTCTTAGCCATGAGATGTGTACTTACCTCATCACAATGAACACATATTTCAAGCCACATGTCAACCCCTATCACATTGAACATGAGTCATTAGTCTATTGTATTAGATACTTTTCATGAATAACTTGTTTTAGTTTAGTGTGGAAATGATGCTAGTGAGTGGTCATCCTAGGGAATGGACCTTGAGAACTCTAACTTCTAACACTCAACTCATTCACCACTAGGCTATCATCATTGGGTTACATGGAGACCAATTCTTATCAAGTTAGGAGGTTAGACTTATTAAGTGTGTATTAATAAAATTTCAATGGAATTTGATTAAATTTAAGTTATTCTTTTATAAAAAACCAATATGGTTTGGTAACAACCAATGTTTTGTTAAGGTAATAATTGTTTATAATTTTAACTTAATTAATTTCTTTGACTAATAAATTTATAAACTAATTAAAAATATATTAAAATTTTACAATTTTTAATATGTAATAGGCTTATTGGTCTATATTATTGGTACATCAAATATTTTATTTTATTTTCAATATCTCATTTTCCTAGTAAGAGGTGGACTCATAATTAAGATAATGGTAACTAACCATTACCAACCCTTGGCTCAATGGGCATAATGGTTTTTTTATCTATTTAAGTTATCCTTGGTTTGTTATTCATAAATGTCTCTTGATGGTAGATCATGGATGTTGATCTAAAACATCGAGCAGGAAAACCTCTCACACAATATTAAAAAAAAGCATTCATTCAATCCTATTTCATTATTTAAAATTTGTAGGTCATTTTTTCTTTTATCTAGTTTTATTCCATAGAACAAATCAAACTAGAGTAAACATAATATAAGTATAGGTCATTCCATTACCTAAGTAGTCCATATTAGAGTCATCTTAGTTATGAAATTTTCATTTCCTTATAATTAACCATGTGTGGGATATACATAAATTTGAATTCAGCCCCTTATGTCATTAAAATTATAAAAGGCCTTGTTTACTTTCTCTATAAGTGCACAATATTAAACAGAAGCCACCACCATCACAAAACATTATCCCTCAATAATTAAAATAGTGACCCTCAAAATAAAATTGTGTTTCTAAAAAAAACATCATTATAAAGTAAAAACCCATACCTTAGTATTTGTTTCACAACAAACATCTAATTTATGTAGTCTCAAGTAAATATGCCTCAATATTTGGCTCCCAAAAACTTATGGAAGATAGTGGAACCTTGGTTCTAACACTTATTCATACTGCGCAAATCTCTCTTTTATCACCATTGTTTACACTATTATCACTTTTATATTGATAATTCTATTTATTATAAATTATATATATATATATATATATATATATATATATATATATATATATATAATTAAATTATATATAAATATAGCATAATAATAATAATATTATTGATTATAAATTTCTTCTTGTTAATTTTGAGCATATTTTGTTCTATCTACTCCATGTTTAGTATACCATTATTATTATTGTTATAGATATGAAGTGTTGTTCATAGCCTACAGTCATTTCCCTTCACCACCACTTCCCAACTCACATTCAAATATTTCACTAATTTCATGTTCTATATGGTCTTACTTTTCCCCAACACTTCACCATTATTCAAGCTCATAGTGAAAAAAGGTATCCTCCTAGCACAACTCATTTACATGTCATATGAAGGAACACACCACTTCATACATTCCACTATAACCTCTAAAAAAAATATCAAATTATCATTGTTTAATGCTTCATGAAAAAAAAGTAAGATAATGTCAATGGTCATGGATTTAAATTGAGGTGTGACTACAGATTAATGCTCTTTCATTTTGCCAAACCCTACTTTAATGAAATAAAAAATTTCATCCTTTCCAACATGAATTTATCTTTTGAGGAAATTATTAATCATATAATCTATCTCTTTATGCCATTAATGCTATTAATTATAACAACTAATGGATATCTTTCTTTATCAGGGCCATATGGATGACAATGTTTTACATCTCCACAAAACATTTTGAGTACAATTTGAAATGGTTTTGTATCATAAAAATTTATCAGGGTTAAACCAAAACCAAATTACAATATGATCTACCCCATGGATTTTTTTGTAAGCCTTATAAAAATAAAATAAATTAAAATGATAATTAATGAAAAAGAAAAATAATGGCGAGGTTCAAAATGAAAATTTCTTAATAGGTATATATTATTGAAAATATGACAAAAAATATTTTTATTAAAAAATTATAAATATCAATTATAAAATTAATTTATTACATTAATTTTTTTTTAAAATGATATAGTTCACTTATATCAAATTTCAACAACACATTTTTTGGTCTTTCTTGCAAACATCTTGAATATCACATAAGTAGAAAAGTGTTACAGTCAAGCTAAATAAACTTGAAAACAATTGAATATAATATCCCCATGTTTTGGAAATATGACCTTATTGCTTATGTAGGAAAAGCACTACTATCCTTATGACAACAAAAAATACCTATTTTACTTCTTTATTTTGATGTCATTTTTTTTTAAGAAATTATAGCCGAATAGTATCAAAAGTCTAAATTTTCAAAAATTCAGCTTGTACATTCAGATATCAAAGTCCCTATTTTAAATAAAAATACTTGGAACAAGTTTTGTTTCTAAGTACATGAACAAATTTCTTAAATTTTAGCTCTTTCATAACCATAAATCTGTGGATATTGATGTTTCTAAAGTGGTCCTATGTAAGGGGGCCTCCTAAATTTATTAAACCACCATAGATGACTAAATTTAAGTGCATTTAAAATCAAATTAGTCCCATGGTATGAAAACTCTTTGTTGTTTTAAAGGTGCAAGTTATGTTATAAGGTATGATGCAATTTTAGTTTTTGGTAAGATGGTGTTTTGTAAAGAGAAATAGTATAAATTAGTAGTTTTATTTCACTTTAAACCTACAGACATTTACCTCGTATCATATTATGTGAATCAAGATTCAAGCAATAATAATCTGATATTTCTAGAGGAGGTGATGGTAGAAAATGAATTTTTGTGCCCCTTCATAGGGTAATGTGTTGTCTAGGGAACAAAAATTTTATTTTACAGTGAGTATGAGAAATGATGAAGTGACTGGAAAAGGAAAGGCCATATAAAACATGATAATGATCAAATATTTCAAGGTACACTAGGAAGTGATGGTAAATGACAATGAAAAATTATTTCCCTTGGGCTAGACTCTAAGAAGGCTAGGTAGATACACATAAAAATATTTATAACATGTCACTATTATAATATGTTATATATTTTATATAATAAGCTATGTAAGAGTGATTAGAGGAAAGGAAGGAATGTAGATCAATTGGGTAATAATCCTATTTCCTCTTTCATTATAGATTTATTGATTTCATAGTCCATTAAAGTTTGAGTGAATGCTTTTTTGAAATAATGTTTAAGAGTTTTTACTAGCTACAACAACAACAACAACAACAACAGCAACAACAACAAAAACAACAACAACAACAACAACAACAACAACAACAACAACAACAACAACAACAACAACAACAACAACAATAATAAATGTAACAATATCATCAACAACAACAATACTATTGTGAACAATAATATTGATAGTAATAAAGTTACCAACAGAGATGATAATAAAGTTAGTAACAACATTAACCATAAAAAATTTAGTAAAAAAAATGATAATAATAAAAATGAGAATTCCAATGATAATAAATGGAGTAAAAACATTAACAACAATAACAACAATTGTAATAACCACAATAATAATAATGGTTTGGGCCATAATAAAAAGGGGGTAGTAGATGATTAGGAAAATAAGTTGATTGTTAACTTGTAAGATCTCCAATTGGATAAACATGCCTTAAATGTCCTTAAAAGAAGATTAGTTTTTAATATAACCTCCCTTTCTATTCATAAAAAGGATTTAGTTATGGTTATAGGTAGTGTGTGAAGGAAAATTCCTCCTGACATTGTAGAGGAGGCTAGACAAGACTGTGTGATTTCTATTCGACATGTCATTTCTCCAACCAAGAACATATCTAGAGAGGAATGGAGAGAAATCAACAAATTAAAAAATAATAGAGATATAATGATCCTCAAATCAGATAATGGTAATGCCATTGTCATCATGAACATGAAGAGACTATGATGCCAAGATGATAGACCACTTCCATAATAGTGGTAGTTATTGAAAACATGACCATAACCCTATCTTTCAGATTCTTAGGAAGGTACCTAAAGTTATAAAATATTCTTCTCTAGATGAACCCATCAAGAAAAATCTTATCCCTAACAAGGAAGTTAGGCCTAGGGTAAATGGTTCTCCAAAAATCCACAAGGAGGACAATCCTTTAAGACCTATTATCAAAACCACAGATTCTCTGACGTATGGCCTTACTAGCTACATGGCCAAAAAATTAAAACCCATAGTAGGAAATAATTTCTTCTTTATCTATGTTTCAACAAATTTTGTTTAATTTTTGAAAGAAAAAAAGGTGGAAAAATATGATTTGTTAGCTAGCTTCAATGTTGTGTCTTTCTTCACCAAGGTACTTATTGATGAGGTGGTAGAAGTAGTAAAATCCCTCACAAATGAGGAAACAACTGAGCTAGTATCACTATGAATTAATTAAAAAAAATTATCCTTTAAGGGTATGATCCATGAATAATGTGAATATATGGCAATGGGTTCACCTCTCTCCCTAGTTGTGGCCAACCTCTTCATGGAGAGATTCAAAGAAAGAGATCTCCACTCTTTTCCACTTAAACCCAAATGATGGAAGAGGTATGTACACTAATGATACTAACTTGTATTGGCCATATGGTAAAGAAAATCTTGAAGAATTCTACTACCACCTAAATAATTTTTTCCTAGCATAAAAATCAATAAAGAGATTGAAACAAGAGGTAGCCTACCCTTCTTAGATATCCTCCTTTCCCACAAAAAGGATGGATCTATAGCTATAATTCCTTTCATAAAAATTACTCACACTAACCTTTATCTTTATGCCTCTTCACTCCATCACCCAACTCAAAAAATAGGCATGTTAAAGACATTAGCCACAAGGGCTTTCAGGATTTGTGATGATGATAATTTGGAGCATAAATTTAATCATTTAAATAAGGGCTTTAATAGGAAATGGTTACAAGGTTGAAAAAAATTCCATGGCCTTCAAACAACCAAAAGATAGTCTTGGTAGACTAAAACAAAAGGAACCCTCAACTCAAGGCCCAGTTCCCTTCTTACCCTATATTAAAGGGGTTTCCAATAATATTTACAAGATCCTCAAGTGCCAAAGCATCAAGACCATTTTCATTCCCATCAACAAATTGAGGATGTCTTTAGGTTCTACAAAGGATCCATAGGAACCTGATCTTTATAGTGGAGACTAAAAAATTGAATGCTCTTGTGGAATCCATTACATTGGGGAAATAGGTAGGTTTGTCAAACTAGAATCAAATATCATGTTACATATATTTGTTTGGCTATGAAGGAGAAGTTGGCACTGGCTAAACACTCTTGCAAAACCAAGCACACCAATCATATTGAGGATGCTAAGATCATTTTGTTTGATAAACATTTTTAACAACATAACTTAAGGGAAGAAATTGAGATTTGTAAACATCATAATAACATTAATAAAGATGAGGTGTTATCAATTAGTCATATGTGGATACAAATTCTTATCAAGTTAGGAGTTCAAACTTATTAAGTGTGTATTAATAAAATTTCAACATAATTTGATTAAATTTAAGATATGGTTTTATTAAAAAATTAATATGGTTTGGTAACAACCAATCTTTTTATAAGGTAATAACTATTTACAATTTTAACTTGATTATTTTCTTTGACTAATAAATTTATAAACTAATTAAAAATCTCTTAAAATTTTACAAATTTTAATCCTTAGATTCTTAATAGGTAACATGCTTATTGATCTAGATTATTGGCATGTTAATTATTTAATTTTATTTTCAATATCTCATTGCTCTAGTAGGAGGTGGAATTGTAATTAGGATAAAAATCACTAAGGAAACTCTTACTAACTCTTGGCTCAATGGGCATCATGGTCTTTTCCCTATTTAAGTCATCTGTTCACACATTTTTCTTACTTTCTCTTGATGGTGGATCATAGATGCTGATCCAAAATGTCAAGTGGGAAAAAGTCACATAGTATTCCAAAAAGTCATTCATTCATTCCTCTTTCATTATTTGAAATTTTTAGGTTATTATTTATTTTCTCTAGTTGTATTCCATAGAACATAACAAACTAGAGTAAACATAATATAAGTATAGGTCTTTCCATTACTAAATTAGTCCATATTAGAGTCATCTTACTTATGAAATTTTTGTTGCATTATAATTAACCATGGGTGGGATAAATTTTACCATAAAATACATAAGTTTGAATTTGTCTCCTTGTTTCATCAACTTATAAAAGGCCACACTTGCTTTTCTATAAGTGCACGGTATGAAATAGAGGCCACCACCACCACAAAAACATTATCGTTCAATAATTAAAAAATGACCCTCAAACTAAAAATGTGTTTATGAAAAAACATAATTGTATAGTAAAAGCTCATACCTTAGTCTTTATACTCTCAAGGAAATATGATCCCATATTTAGATCTTGAAAACCCGTGGAAGACAGTGAAACCTCAGTTCTAGAACTTATTCATACCACTGAAATCTCTCTTTCATTGCCATTGTTTACACTAGTATTAACTTTACATCGATAATTCTATTTATTATAAATAAAACATATTAATATATTTTTTAGTTATATATATATATATATATATATATATATATATATATATAATTTATAAATTTCTTCTTGTTAATTTAGAGAACATTTTATTATATCTACTCCATGTTTATTATATCATTGCTGTTGTTGTTGTGGATATGAAGTGTTGTTCAAAGCCTACTCTCATTTCCCTTCACCACCACTTCCTAACTCACCTTCAAATCTTTCAAAATCTTCATGTTTTATATGGTTTTGTCCTTCCCCATTACTCAAGATCATAGTAGGAAAAAGTTCTCCTCCTAGCACAACTCATTACCACATCATATGAACACACCACCCCATACTTTCCACTATCACTTCCAATATAAATATCAAATTATTATTGATTATTGATTTGTGCACAAAATCTGAGATGATGCCAATAGTCATGGATTTAAATTGAGATATGACTACAGATTTATGCTCTTTTCTTTTGCGAAACCCTATTTTATTGAAACGAAAAATTACAACCTTTCCAACATGACCTACAATTTTGGGACAACTACTAATCATATACTCTATTTATTCATTGCAGTGATGTCATTAAGAATAGTAACCATCATATATTCTTCTTTATACAGACCATATGGATGACACAAGGTTTCACAAAGTTTTACATCTCCACAAAACATTTTGAGTGCAATTTGAAATAATCTTGCATCATAGAATTTTATCAGGTTGAATACTAACACCAAAGAAGTACACTATGATCATCCCCACTGATTTTTTTGCATGTCTTTTAAAAATAAAATAAAATAAAATAATAATTACTGAAAAAAGAAAAACAATAGTGAGGTTCAAAATGATATTTTCTTAATAGGTATATATATTATTAAAAAGATAAATAAAAAATATTTATATTAAAAAATTAGAAATATCACTTATAAAATAAATTTCTTAGAATATATTTTTAGATGTAATGATATAATTCACTTATATGAAATTGGAAAATGATGGAATGAAAGATACTATAGAGACATGAAGTGTGAATTAAATATCCCCATTGTTTTGATTAAAGAGCGTATCTATATATTAATAAAATAAGATTATGTTACAAAGCTAATAAAAAAGGGTGTAAAAGTCACACCCCATGAGCATAGTCACACCAAGGGAGAAAACACTTCAAATGTTCAAAAGGTAGTCAATAAATGAACTCACACAAAAAAAAAACATCACATGATCAGTTCAATAGCTAAGCACAAAGAGCAAGGATCAAAAAGTAATAAAGAGGATAATTAAGTATCTATAACAAACATGGACATTGAGTAAGGTAGTGGAGATGATAGGTCTTGAGGCTTATCACCCCATCCTTTAGAAGATGTAGGATCTTCATCCATAGGTAAGGGATCCCCACCATCAATTTTTTGAGCTTCTAATTCATCATTTTGGTATCTTTCAGGAGAAATTTTTAGAGCCAAGTGTAGAAATTTATTTTTTGGGGGAGGACCCCAACCCCTATTTTAACCATCATGATTCAAGGGAAGAGTTCCCTAGCCCCTACCATCACCTCTAGATTTGGAAGATCCACTTAGACCACCATGTCATGGGGAAGATCATCGTGGTGGTGATCGATGAGGATAATGCCTCTCATGTTTGAATCTATAACATTGCTAGCATGGACCACTCCCTTACCTTTATAGAGGTATAGGATAACATGGTGGCTTAGTAGGTTCATGATTAACCACACATGGGGAATTTCCCTAGTGGTCGAGTAAATGGTGAAGATGATTTAGTTCTAGGTGACATTTATTAGTCTAGCTTTAAATCTAAAGAGTGACATTAGATAAAACAATACTTTTGTTAGAAATAGAAAAACTACATTACATCTCTTCATGATTAAAACAACCATAATTTCTGTCTTTCAATATTTAAAATAAAATGTCATCATGAAAGATCTATCAAAATATGTTATATTTTGTAGGAAGTACAGCCAAGTCCCCCAAGAAAGCCAATTTCCATGTAAATAAATTAGGTTAGAAAGGATGAAAGAGGGAATAAATATAGTACCACATAGATTATGTGTGAGATTAAAACTAAAAAAAGTTTTTAAAAGTTTGAGGTTGCCAGCAAGATAGGTAGATAGGGTTTCAAACCCCCAGATGCTTGAGCCGAACATCCACATGCAAACCCTAATAAAGGATACACCATAAAAATGAGCCTTTTTGGGATCAATAACAGCAAACCACATAGTGCTAAAATGCATAGCCCAAACCCAATGACTAGAATAGAGATTCTATCTAACATTAAGCATTTCATATAGAATGTATTGAGGGGAAACCAGATTGTAACCTAGTTGAGGTGGATATCAAGTGAAAGGGGTGGATATAGGCCAATGCCAATCTTTCCACCAAGGAACAAGGGAGTTGACACCTATTTTGTGAAAATATTCATCAGGTATGGAACCTTGAATTTCTATTATAGCCTCTACATATAAATTATTTAAATGAAATTTGTTTTAAGTTTTCTACCAAGTGAGCCAAGACTGATTCACCTTGAAAAAAAGATCACCTACAGTATTCACACCTTTACTTAATAGTCTTAGTCCTTTAACCCAAGGGACTAAGGCAAAAGGAACATTATGAAAGTTTAGGTAATGTTACCACCAGAGATAGTTGGAGTTAATGGATAGGCCAATCTTGAAACCCTCACCAACCCATGTAAGATGGGTATTAATCTTTTCCCATAATTTCCATAGGATTTTCATAACAAAAGTACCTTTAATTTTAACAAGCACTAGATTGACAAGAAGAGAGTGAATTCTCAGGGTCTTCCAAGCCTTTCTGCCACATGGAAGCCCCTAAGAAATATAATGGAAAAGAATAATTTTATAGGATTCATCACCAAAAATACCTCTGACAGTCCATTTAACAATGAGAGAAAGCCCTTGAATTTTAATGTCCAGAATACCAAGGCCTCCAACTTCCATGGGCCGATAATATATGTTCCAAGAAAATCTATGAAATCCCTTGTGACCTTCAAAATTATACCATAGAAAACATCTTGGGAGATTTTATAATTTACTCTCAGTGGCATTAGAAGGGGCCCAACAAGAAGAATATTAAACATGAGCAACTACCAAAATTTTTGAGCATATTTGAAATTTTCCAGCTAGAGATAAAGGCTTTTTAATCCAGAAAGATTTTTTTCCTCAACCCTTTGCACCACATAAGACCATAACTTATAGGGAGAAGCCTGAAAAGTAAAAGGGATGCCAAGAAACTTAAACTATACCCTTGAAACAATCCACTACCATTGATATCCCTCCAGCCAAGGAGGTTTGTAACCTATATATTGGTGGTAATAATGAGTCTTTCTCCATTGGATAGATGAACCTGAAACCAAATAAAAAATATGGAGAAATTTGATAGCATTATTAACTAACTCTTCTTACTTTTTAAGGGTGAGAAATGAATCATCCACAAAATCCCCATTCAATAGCTATCTATCAGACTAAGGGAAGGAAATGCCTTTCACCAAACCCCTAAAGTGTAATTAGCTAATAGGTAGCTAAATCCTTCTATTGCTATCACATATAATGAAGGGGATAAAGTAAAACCTTTATAAATATAATGATGAAGTTCAAATAGAGAAGATTGAGTTTATTTGATTTTAATATATGCCCTATCACCTTAGAAGAGCATATTGACCATTTGAATAGATTTGGGGGCCAAAACCAAAGCCCTAAAGCATGGCCAGGATAACGGGCCACTCAATATGGTCATAAGATTAGTCTTGATAGAGACATGATCCTCTTTCATACCTTCCCAAATAGCAATGACATTATTCATAATTAACTTGTGTTGAATAAAACTAGTTTATTCACTTTTGATAATTAAAGGAAGGATATGTTTGACCCTAAGGACTAATGCCTTAGCAAAAATATTATAGAAGACATTAAGAATAGTAATAAGTCTCTAGTTGGTGATAATTTGAGGCTCACCAACCTTGGGAATAAACTTAATATTACCTTGATTTATAATGGGTCCCAATTAATTAGTTAAAATAGCATTAGAATATATATTATGTAGATTAGGACCTATAATATCCTAAAGAGTTTGGTAGAAATCACACAAGAAACTATCAATTATAGGATCTTTTTCAATTTCCATCTTCTTAACTACCTTATAGAGGTCACTGAGAGATAAGGACCTACCATAGGGAATCCTTTAGGATTTGGAAAATTTGTAGGGAACAACCTAAAGGCATTCTTGTAAAGATGATTTGTATTCTGGAGAGGAGGCCTATGGTAAAAAAATACATGGTAGTGATGAACAAAATCTTATATAATGTTAGGAAGTTTGGTAAGTTGATTAGTTCCTTCCTTGATAGATTTAATTCTATTAATGGTTTGTAGCATTATGCAGATGCTGTCAGAAAGAGGCCACTTGTTTACCATAAATCTAAAAAAAGGTGAAAGTATAATAAAGAGAATCCAACCACCATTGGATCCATCTAGTGTCCCCCTCTAGCCAGGGAACCAAATTCCTTATTTTTATAATATACCCATTATTCTTTCATGTTTAAGATGATTAATATTGAGATGAAATTGAGTGGAAGCAAGCTTCACTTAGGTGGTGGTCCAATATTAAATTATATAGGGTGATAATATGTTAAAAAAGTATCAAGGATGACTAAAACTAGCCTATCATGCACTAGGGAAATAAAAAAGATCTTGTTCATTTAGTAAAGCTCAATCTAGCCATTGAAGCACCCTATCTTCTCCCTATCGAACATTAAACTAGGTAAATCAGAGGGTAGCTAAGTTTTTCCTCCTATGATGACTGGGATCAAAAACCTTGAGTTTCTTACACATATAGAAATATGCTTCTCTTTCACCATCACACCAATGAATGGGAAGGCATCCTTCCTTATCTTTAGTTGATTTCACCATGTTGAAACCAACACAAAGGACCCAATTCGCATCAAGAAGTGAGTCAACCAACCATCTCCATAAAGAGGCCCATTCCAAAACATCATTAGAGGTGTATAAGTTTGTTATCTAAATGATGTAATTATTAATTTCAAAAAGGGTTTAAAATCCTGATAGGTGGGGTAAAAACCCCAAGAAATTATATTCTGAGAAAGCTTTGGAGCTAATAAAGTGATGGTCCCACCTCACCTAGCTTCATGCCTAGTATGTTGACATATGTCCCTAGGCCAAATTATTCATGTTGCATTCTCCATTAAAAAGTTAAAAATATTAACCTTGTGCATGCAAAGGATTTTCATACTGATAAAAAAATGATAACTATTCTTGATTGCATACTTATGTAGAGGATTAGTAAGGTCCTGAACATTCCAAGAATAAATAATCATTGGGAACTATTAAGGTTCATGTCATTCTCCTCTAAAAGATCTTCAAGCATAATAAACTAATTATACATATTTTTTTAGGAATGTAATAAAAAAATTTAAATGGTTTTTTCTTATGAGCCATATATCCTTCCTCTACAGGATATGGAGAGAACTTTGGGAGCATCAAAACATTGATTTATAGTCTAAGGTGACCAAACATTTTTATTCTTCTAAAGTAATCACCCTAAGAGAGGGTTGTGAGGTGGATCATAGGGTATCACCTCAACTAGAGAAGCCACTACTTTTGGACAATCAGAGGTGAAGCTTTATTATAAAAAATAGTTTTTCTAGCAGAAGTCGAGGCATGATTTTTCCTAATAGATCTATATGAAGAAGCTTGTGGTCTACCACCAACTTTTCAATAATTATTACTTTTTTGTTGGTGATTATGGTCTAACCATCAATGTTACCATTTTGAGGTTTGGCTTTAAGTACACCCTTTTCCTGAGAAGTAAAAGGTGCATGCACCATCAAAAGACATTCCCATACCATGTGGTCTGAGGACTAGCATTGAAAGCAAGTATTCAGGAGATTGATATATAAAACATGAGAAGAAAATATATTAGTGATAATTTGTATATCAATGGAGTATTTCAAGTCTTAGGATAAATCAACTTCAACACAAACCCTCTTTTAGGGATGAGCCATAAATAACTTGGTCTGCGTATGGCATATGAAATGCCCTATGGGTTTTATGAATTGGTCAATAAAACCCCATAAGGGGAGAGGAAAACCAAGAAACTGAACCCAAATAGGGATTTTCAGCTTTGCTTGTTTTTAGACATGAAAATATTGATTACAATGATAAAAGACAACTAGAGTGTTGAGAATAAAAAAAGGTCCATGGTTGAAAATGGATTTACAATGTTATGGGTTGGAGAAATGAAATAAAAAAAGCACTTGGTAAAGTTCTAGATTCCTTCCAGTTTCACTCCATGGCCTTACTAGTGGTTATGAAACCATTGTTTCAAAAGGCTCTCAGGAGGGACTTGACCCAAAAAATAAGAAATCAAAGTAAAATTTCCAAAAACATGGTAGGCTTTATCAAACTTAGGCATATCCAAAATAACATTAGGTAATGAAGAGTCATAATCAGTAACATTACCTCATGTAAGACATTAAAGATGAATTTCCTTGCCTAATTCAAGGCCATGATTAATTTTTCTCACTCAATCTTTCTTTGCATCCATGGATGCATAGAGAGAGGCATAGGTCATTTAAATAGGGTACCCCCTACTGCCCAAAGGGTGAATTACCAATCAAAATTAGTAAAAAATGCAAACTAAGGAAAAATCCTACTTATATCTATGACTATTTGTAGTGTGATAGGGAAGCTTAAAGGCTCATCAATACAGATCTTCAAAACCTAAAAATCAAATCATAAAAAAAAATATTCATAGATGATCATATCCTTATGTTTTGGAAATATGACCTTATTGGTAATGTAAGAAAACCATTATTATCCTTGTGAAATCATCAACTACATATTAAACTTCTTTATTCTGAGGTCATTATTCTATAATAAATTATACCAAAATTCTAAATATTTAGAATTTTAGTTTGTACTTTTAGAGTTCAAAGTCACTATTTAAAAAAAATATAGGAATAGGTTTTATTTCTAAGCACATGAACAAATTTCTAAAATTCTCCTTATTTATAAGGATATCGAGCCAATACATAACCATTGATTTATGTTTTTATAGTGATTCCATGTAAGGGGGCCTCCTAAATTTCTATATCCACCTTAGATGACTCACTTTCAAAACATTTAAAACTAAAGTGGTTACATGGTATGAAAACTAGTAGTTGTCTTAAAGGTGCAAGTTATATTAGAAGGGATGGTGTATTTTTTTGGTATAATTGTGTTTTGTAAAGTGAAAGAGTAGAAATCAGTAGTTTTACTTCACTTTAAACCTATAACATTCACCTCATACCATATTATGTGAACAAATATTCAAGAAATAATAATTTGATATATCTGGTAGAGGTGATGGTAGAAAATGAATTTGTGTGCCCCTTCATAGGGTAATGTGTCATCTAAGGAAAATATATTTTATTTTACAATGAGTATGAGCAATAAAAAAGTGTTGAGAAAGGGAAAGGCCATATAAAACATGAAAATAATTAAATATTTCAAGGTGTGATAGGAAGTGATGATAAATGACAATGACAAAGTATTTCCCTTGGGCTAGACTCTAAGAAGCCCAAACAAAGACACACATAAACATTTTTAACATGTCACTATTATAATATGTTATATATTTTAGATAATAAAATATAAAATATAATATATTTATGTATAAATTTAATATAGTGAATAATATTGAATATTACTACTACTACTACTACTACTACTACTACTACTACTACTACTACTACTACTGCTACTGCTGCTGCTGCTGCTGCTACTACTACTACTACTAGTAATATATTAATAATAATTTTTTTGGATAGTGGTTAAAGTATGGGATTTGAAAGGCCCTATAACCTTGTAAAATGGAGGAAGATATATTATAATAAAACTCATGACAAACTCTTTTGCTAGTATAAAATAAGAATTAGACATCAAACAAGGTACAAATAATTAAAAAAACATCAAACTAGTCTTCAACTATCCCTTTGCCAACATTCCATGAATAGTCAGCGAATTTAAAACAACACAACAAATAAAACTATCAACAAATAATCCTAGTCAAGGCATCAATGTTCAATAATGTCTCCAGTGGAGATCAACCAAAGTACCCAAGGTAAATTCCTACACTTCTATCTCCTTTTTAAGAGTGTATTACCATATTAATAGGTGTATAAACATTTTTGATATAGCCAATTTTTACTCACAATAGTCCAATCTACCTTAACTTTTGAATCTAATTCAGGGTAAAAGGAGATAGACACTACCAGAGAATTATCTTCCTTGAAACTAAAATTATTATCTAATTTTCCTTTTGATAACAAAGTCTTTATTTCCATTGTATTTTCCTATTCAACATAGTCCATCCTTTTAAGTTTATCAAATCTTGTAGCTAATGGATCCTATTTTATATCAGATTTAGTTGGTTTTGGGATTGAATCTTCTAAACCTAATTTTGAATCATCCTTCTTAAAATTTGTATCTCTATCCACTGTACGTAGTTCAAGAAGGGTATCCTCCCACCATGAAGTCTATCCGTTTCTCTTGGCACGTATATAGGTCTTTGCTAAGAGCCGTATCTCAAAAATTCTATAGAAAAAGAAGCATTACTCCTCATAACCTAAGGATTATTCCAATATTGATCCCTTACCATTAGATCAATTAATGTTGCAAAATTATTAGAATTATCAATAATTAGGATTATAGAAAATGCTGTGTGGGGAAAATATGAATTACTGAAATATGTCAATAAGTACTCTCCCAAATTATTCCTTATGATTTTGAAGGAGTAATCTACCCAAAATTAGAAAGGGAGGTGAGGAAGTCAAACACAAATGATCCTAGTGTTGATATACTTGGTTTGGGGTCAAAAGATGAGATTTAGGGTTTTAATAAAAGGAATTCCTACCCAGAGCTAAACACACATCTATACCCTTATTCCTATCCTCAATAATGTCAAAAGTTATAATAAAAAAACCCATTTACATAGGGGTAGATTTTAAGTTTATTTTACAAAATGGGTTTCCAAACTTTTTTTAACCATTCAGTTATGTTCAAGAGCCCTGATCAATTACTATTAAACCTGTAGATGACACCTCTACTTGAGAGCAAAGATTCTATTTGGAGAACCTCATCAAGTGCCTCCCTATTAAAAGATATCACTAATTTTGAAAAAAATATCACTAATTTAATTTCCATTTTGAATATATATAATATTATATTATATTATATCATATCATATTATAATTAATATTAATAAGGGTGCTAGCACCAAGTCCCTGCAATAAGAGGGAGAGATAGTTGATTCAAAGATGTTTTTGTTTCATACTTGGTCAAGGCTATTAATGATTTTTAAAGAAATACCTCAATTGGGTGTAATGCCATGATTATTATTAGATTCTACTCAGGCAAAAAAAACATAATGCTTATTCATTAGATGAGAATCATAGCTTTCCCTTGATGTCTTATCCACCAATATATTTTGGAGAAAACATTAGACATACAATAGATAAATTCTTTTAAATAGTACAAAGAACACTTCAAACCTTATTAAATTTTGTTAAGGTTGAAAATATTGAATCTTGATAAATTTAAGATTCACGTTGATTTGTCTTTCAAATATTTATTAAAATATATGAAAAAATTTATGTACATAAATCCATTTTTGTTTTGTTAGACATATAGTTAGTTTGACATCATTACAAGAGCTTGCACACCTCAAAATGTAGAATTAGAATGTTATTCTTAGAAATGCACATGATGCAATCGTACAAATGTTATCCATTATAAAATTAGTCTTCACTTCAAAATTTCCAAGTTTTACCATGGAAGTGATAAATTTGGAGAAGAAAACATCATGTGATATGGCTACGCTTCTCACCATCTCTGCACATAAATTATTGTCAACAAGATCTTGATTAGAGAATAAATGTTTTCTCCCTCTTGTAAATTCTTGAAGTATTGTTTGTTGAATACAAATGGAGTGATTATGGTGAAGGCATGAAATATGTTGGGGTCTATACCTTGTGGTCATGTAGACATCAAATTTAATACAAGAATTAAAATTAAACTAGGTTATTAACACCACCATCCTTACTACCCAAATTAATTAGATTTATCTATATGATCAATTAAATTTAAGTGTATTTTGGTTTCAATGTTCACAGAGCCTATCCTACCACTTAAGCTTCTAGGGAATGCATCTAGAAGGTGAGCCTTTTCTGAAATAAGTTGCAATGCAATCCTACTCTGGATTCCATTGAACTTATTGCATACTACAATTGATCTATTTATTATGAAATTATGATGAATACCTTAGCCTTTTTTCATCTAAAATAAATGATAGAGAATAGAGAAAACCATCAAATGAGTCATAATGATTGATGGTATAACATTGTAACAAATAAATTGTTATACAAAGGATAACTTATTTATACATATTACATATATAAAAATTAATGTTGGATCACAATTCTACAAACTTAACCCAGAATGAGATGATGTAACAAAATCAAATTTAAAATCACTAACATGAAAGTTTATATGTAATATAAATTACACAAGATTATATATAACATACTATTCAGAAGCTTATTCAATTCATCTTGATGCTACTACTACAGACACCATTGTATTCATCACACATTCACCATACCGATGATAATTTTATAATAATCATGTTCTCCCCACCATTTACCCCATGAATTATTCATGATCTAGTAATGTTTCTATGCCAACCTTAATGGTGTGAGTCTCTTACTCCATATCCTGCCAGTAAGCCTCCATGGTTTATGAATCACTTGCTATAAATTAAATGGAAAGAAACTCCTCCAATATATGCTTGCATGAATGATAAATTTAACCCAATTATACCAAAATGTACAATGTAATTAGGAAACTTGAAATTTTTTATTACCCCCAATAACATTATTAGAAGAGCATTATATCATGATCCATATAATCCCTATATAGAGAAACATAGGAACATAAACAAAACATTGGAATAAAAAAAGGGGATGACTATTAGTACCACCAAAATCCTAATATTGAAATTTTGAAACAATAATAAAATTGAGAGATTGTAGTAGATTATAATTTTTTTTAATATTGACCCATGATAAGGATAAATATACACATCTCGACCAAAGTTCCATGCTTCACTAGGTTGGTAGCAATTTGATGTTCATTAAGAGGGACATTTGTGAATGTTTTGATTTCCATAGATACCATATCAAGTTTGAACTTGCATTCTCCTTAAGCCCTAGTACATGGTCAACTCTTCTCTTCTTCTATGACTCCATCTTCAATAAGATAATTTTACACATTTGTCATTAATCCCCTATTGCAGCCATTATCCAAAGCAATTTTTTTTTAGGATAACAGTGATAGAATGGAAAAGGCTACATTAGAAATGTTGGTCTTCTAAAAAAAAAGTGAAAAAATAAAAATCCACGTACAAAAAGGCAATTAAAAAAGGGTTGGAAAAAGAAGTGGATAAAAATATTGTGTGCTTCATCTTGTGATCATAATTAGTGAGCTTTTTCTCACTGAGAGTTAATAGATTTCTAGTGAAAATAAAGTTTGCTCCTTTAATAGCTCTAGTGGTGCTGAATGTCCAACATGAACCACAAATACCCTACCACCATACCCATGTAAAGATGATGAAATGTAGTAAGATATATTCATAAAACAATAAAAAAACATCATACATTCCTCCATCCTCAAATCACTCATAAGTTATGGGTCACCTATTTTGATCTTCTGCTAAGAACTTATAATGGTATTAAAAATTTATCATAAATGAAATTAAAGAATTGAATTATTTATATTTGTAAAGGACATATCATTTCCAAAAAATCTAGACAACTTGTAGTAAAGGATCATAAATAAATACACAACTACTTCAATGGACGTCCCTCATCCTTGTGAGTAACTGATAGTGATGGATTATAGTCAGAAGTTCAAATTTTAAATTGAATGCATTATGTACTTTCTATAGGGAATGTAAGAGATCAAATGATATATTAGACAAGATAACAGATAAAACCAAGAAAAGAGATTATAGTAAGATACTCAAGAATTTGAAAAACTACATAAGAATGCACACTCCTCCAGATGGTGGTATGCTCAATATTTCAAACAAAGTGAACAATATCAAATGGAAATATATCTGCACTACATATGCACCCAATAAATATCATCAAGAGCCAAATATCATAAGGATAATAATAGGAGAAGAAGTAACTCTGTTAAGAATAATCATAATGGAAGAGGCAGTCACCCTGACAAGTAATAATAGATTCGATTTGACTTTGAATTAATTTTATGTTTTTAAATTTATCAATTTTGAATAATTTTTTTATAGTCCACCCAATATCTATCAAGATACTGAGAAGTATGCCACCATGTCCACCACCCATCCAGATTTAGAGAAGAGGAAAGAACATCTCCCTCTCTACATAAAGTAGAGGAACATTGTAAATTTTTTATTTTCCAAAATTATCTGTTGGTGGCCTTTTGAGTGCACAAATTCTTACATGTTTATAGTAAATTTATCTAGATGAAGAGTTTCTTAGGATTGAAATTAGGCCCTTGGCTAATGGTAGATTCAATTCACATAATTTTATTCAAGTTGCTAAAGTGCCTTCATAAGTGCCTTATATAACTACCTCTTCTCTGGCTACCCTACCCTATACTAATAATTCAAATGCCTTTGATGATTCTCTTACTAATTTTTCAATGAAAAATCTTGTTTCAAAAAATTTGCTTGCCAATTTAAGAGGTGTTATTGAAAAATTTAATAATTTAAAACAATGGGAGATAAGGGAAAAAACACTTATTAAAGAAATCAATGCCCGTTATCACAACCACTCCCGAAGAGTGAATTTGTTTCTCTTGTTCAAAATGAACTCTCAAAGATTAACATTTTATTTCAATAAGCTCAATTTGGATTGATCTCTATTGATAATGTTTACAATAATAGGATTTTAGAGATTATGATAAATAGGTTAGAATGTTTAAATGGAGAAGCCCAAGCATATTTCAATAAATGAGCTAAAAATATCAACCTTGTTATCATTTCACAAACAGAGAAAGATAAAGCTGTGGTAAGTTTTCATTATCTATAACATGTATTTTGATTTTTAACCTCTGTATGTGCTTGACACTTATATATTATTTGTTGATTGCAGGTAACATATGAAAATTTGAATCAATAAGCACATCTTCTTAATGTGCATTTGAAAAATGCCTGTAAAATTATCTCCTCAGTGATTGTATTGAATAAAAATCTTATTCTATTAAATAAATAGAAAAACATTTTCAAGAAAATAATTAAAGTGCATAGTATGGATCCAAGAATTTTATTGAAGAAAAAATTAGATGCAAATCTTACAATTCTTTCAATAGGAGATGCAACAAATGAGGAGAGGGTGATTCTTTCAAATATGAATTCTGTTGCAGAGGATATTTAGAAAGAGTGATAGTGGAAGAGGATCCACAAGTAGGTCAAGATAATAGGGTTTCCATGGGGGGATGGCAAGCAGTAAGGGGGTGGAGAGTCAACCATAAAAATATTAATTTGTTTGAGTTTATATTGTTCAAAATGATAGTTTATATTGTTTAAAACATTTTATATGATGTTTATTTGAAAAATACTTGTTTTATTAAATGATATTTTACAATTGTTCCAAATACTATATATATATATATATATATATATATATTGTAGTCAAGTTTATATATTGTATAGAGAAAAAATAGAGTAAATATTTTATGAAATTATATTATTTTAGTATTTGTAGTATTTGAATGCATTATCATATTGTTATACTATTCTAATAGTTGTAGATTTGAATGCAATTTTATATTATTCTAGTAGTTGTAGTATTGAATGCATTGTTATAGTGCTATATTGTTCTAGTAGTTGTAGATTTGAATGCATTGTTATGCTGTTCTAGTATTTGTAGCATTTTAATGCATGGTTATATCATTCTAATAGTTTTAACATTGAATGCATTATTAAAGTTAAACTATTCTAGTAGTTGTAGCATTAAATGCATTGATTGTGGTGGAGTTTGGAAATATGTGAACCCAACTACAATTTTTTTTCCCTAGTAGTTGTAGTATTTCAATATTGTAGCATTTATAGGAAAAATAGCCTATTATAGAGTAAATATTTTATAGAATTATATTGTTTTAGTAGTTGTAGTATTTGAATACATTTTTATACTATTATACTATTCTAGTAGTTATATATTTGAATACATTGTTATACTATTCTAGTAGTTATACTATTGAATGCATTATTATAGTGTTATATTACTCTAGTAGTTTTAGATTTGAATGCATTGTTACACTGTTCTAGTAGTTTTAGTATTGAATGCATTGATTGTGGTGGAATTTATAAATATGCGACCCCAAGTTCTAACTATCAAAAACATATTTCCTATATATATGTGTAATGGTATTAATGTTAAACATGCAATAGAGTAATTATTGTTACACTATTATGAATGTATTAAATCTATGTATATGCTCTCCAAATTACTATTATAGACAATCAAGATAATGAAAAACCAACAAATCTTAATAATTGGAGTTTTAATGGCAAGAGAATTGGTGTCTTGAGGTGCACCCTACATGTCTAGACATAAGACTTGTATGCTTCAATGAATGCTATAAGGAATGCTCTATACAATGTTAATTAAAATTATGACTACTACTTAATGAATGATATGCATTGAAAAGATACACTACTATTTGAAATACACAGAATTGTAATAAGATAAAAAATTATTAATTCCAATGTATTAAATAAGATTCATAATTGTAACATGTAGGAAATAGACTACAAATTTTAATGTATTTAAAGATGAAAGAATAAAAATATTTTAAAAAATAGTAATTACTATACTTATCAAATGAAAAGTCAAGTAGCTAAAACAATCTTGAAGAAACTTCTTCATCGTAAGTATGATTTGCATCTATGATGTCAGTGTCATATTCAGTCTCTGTATTCTCATCCTCTGTATTGGTAGTTGTATTAATCATGCCTCTTATTTCAACTAGAGAACTCCATGTTACCACTACTCTTGCATATGAAGACTTGTCCACAGAATAATAAAAAATATATAATATCAATCAAGTCTATAGATTTTTATCCAATCTGTTTCTAAGTTTTGAATTCACGAAGGATAATACACTAAATACTCACTCATCTTTCATAGAACCCAAAATCATTGTTTGAACAATTTCATATAATCTAAAATATTCAATAATATTTTATTATAATATGCTACTTGGATAAAGTTTTTTTCCATAGACGTGTAATGGCACCATTTTTTGTTGGGTCACTTAAACACTAAAATTGATCCATCATTGTAATTCCAAACTATGTTGACTAAGATGTTAGTAATTGTTTATTTAAAATACCATTAATATAAACTCTATTTATATCTATGATTTACAAAAATGCATAACAATTGTACCCATGTATTGTGAAATAATGTGCTGATCTATTCTTGATCGTTAACAATGTTCCAAAAAATGGTATTCACAACTCCCATGGCCTCCAACAAATTATCCCTTTAAAAACATTCTCTGATCTCAGCGGCTAAAATTTGTGAGATTTTGCTTAATTTAATTCATGTTTTAGACAAAACAATATCATATAGTAAATCTATCATAGGTACATCTTTAGGCTCAACTCCCACAACTTCAAGTCTTCTAGAACATGTGTGCAATGGGATCTCAATGCCATTTAGCATGACATAAATATGATCATGTATATTGAATTTCAAATAACTCTTAGGATTCTAAAAATATATCAAAATTTTCTAGGTTCTAAAAATAGTTCCATAAAAGCTTTCATTCAATGTGTATAATATATCTAAACATTGACATACATGTTTTCTCAAATGTATGAAGTCAACAATATAGATAGATCTCTCTTGGGCATGTTTCATTAAACAGTTTATTTATTTCAATATTGGCAAAATACCACAAAATGTGAGTAAAGTTTCTAAATATGTTAAATGACATAATAAATCTTTTGCTTTGTTAACTTTCCTGTGATATTTATACATAAACCCTGTCAATGATGGATATTCCTAAAAAAATTTGTAGGTAGGTTCTTACATGGAAATCTATCTGGTTTCAACATCTTTCAATAGTTTTTTGTTATCTATCACCCCAATTGAAAATTTATATAAATCCATAAATATTTTTGGGTTGTTTGACATGTACGTATGGAAGTCACAAATAAACTCTTCCACTTTTATGACATTATAGAATTTGCTAACAAACTTTTAGGCAAGATTCATCCTATGTGTCATGCAATGGATTGGAATCATAAATAGATAAACTATTGTTTGAAGGCAAACACAAAGACCCTTTCTATACCCCTACATCACTGATGCACCATCAACACCAACACATACTAGCTTCATAGCTATGGCATAATCATTCATCCTAGCTCTCTCTTAAATTGGATACAACCAATTTATGGAAATTTTCTTTATTGAAATTTTCTACCATTTTATGGATAGCTAAAAGATGAGATTGCCTTGAATAGTTTTCAAAGGTATACATATGCATGTAAAAACATGTTGTGTTGTCAACTGAAGTGACTTCATTGATTAATAAAGAGATAAGTAGTGATCTCTTAACACTTTCTTTAAAATCTTCCTTCTCAATATTGGCTAGACATTTTGACATTTTCCAAGCACTATTATCTGACCAATGTGATTGTGGAATATCCAAAAACCTATTATGTTGAAACAAAATTTTATAATCAACAAAATTAGAAATGGGTCTTCTCTTTTATAAAATGTTGAAAATAGTAGAGAACTATACATATTTTTCCTTAAGATTGGACTGCATAACTTTTCCAAATTGCACTTTGATTGTTCCCCTTGTTTCAACAAGATGTTTTTGTCATTTTTGATCATTTTCATATTCATGTGCATATCTTACATGCATGAATTCTTCTCTATCTTTTTGTCATTTCTGATAATTTTCATATATATATATATATATATATATATATATATATTCCCACAATGTTTCTTAATTGTGTCCATTTTAAGCTACATTCTCTATTCTTTTTCAAGTTTTTAACTACAAATGGTACATTTGCATTCTGTTGGAGGTTCATTACCATTTTTTGGTTCTATAGGTTCTATAAATGGATATTTTGTAGCCTAGTCAACTTGAAAAGACCTTCTTATTGCGCATGTACTTCTCTTCCTCTATCAATTTTTTTGAGTGGAATTTTCAAGAAAAATTTGGTGTATAAAGAGAATTGTAATTCTCTTGTGAAGTGCCTAGAGGAGTGTGTTCTAGTGAAGTGCCCAGAGGAGTATCTTCTAGGGGTGGCATTTTATTAATAAAATATTTGAGTGGTGAGAAGTTATTGGGATTAATTATTTCTAATGAAATAGTGTCAATATCCATGTTAATTTTTACATTAAAATGGTTTTGCAATTACTCTACAATAAAAAAAATTAATTGATATTTTTGTAAAAAAGTTTTAGAATTAATTGTATTCACAGTAGCTAGTATTTGTATTGTCCTCTTTTTTGGATTTTTAAAATAAGACATGATATTAGATTTTTTTGGTATTTTCTATGGTGGTTTACCCTTACTATTACCTCCTAATGCCATAGCTTTGTTACCTGATGATTTAGTACTACTGGCTTCCCATTGATTATCAAGCATCAAGCTAAAATCATGCAACACAGTGATATCAAATGAAAAACTATTGTCGCATGGCACAGTGCTATGATGTGTCAATCTACATCTATGTGACACACCACTATTAGATGCCACATTACCATTGTATGACACATAGATATCAGATGATAGGTTACTATCACATGGTGCATCATTGCTAAGCATCAGGTTATTATCATGCAACACATTACCATTAGGGTGTCAAGTTGCCATTGTATGGCATATTGCTATTGGGCATTAGTTTTCCACCACATGAGACATTATGACTATGGATTAGATTGTCATCACATGCCATAGTGCTACTAGAAGCCATGTTGTTTTCATGTGACATAGTGCCACTAGGCATCTGATTTGCTTTGTGTGATAGAATTTTATTGAACGTCAAGTTGCTATTGAGTGGTGTATTCTTTCTATGAGGTTCAATTACTATTGAAATCAATCAAGTTATAGAGTTTGACTTCAAGTCTCAACATCTTTTTAATCCGGTAAAGAAAGATACATTTGTGGTAAGTTCATGACTTATGGGAACATATGCACTATATATGTAAAATTACATGGATAATCCCATAATTATTATAAATAATTAGTGACCCTACCCCTAAAAAATTGACACCCTAAAATTTTAGGTGAAAGAGTCATATGATTCACTCAAAAAAATCACCAAATTCAAATTCCTCTGACTAGAGTAATCATGAACTAACAAATATTTACCACTAAAATCTACCCTATCTGTACCCCCATGTCTCTTGGTAACTATGGAAATATCAAAGTAAAATAAGATGCCAATGGTCCCTAAGACCCTTCTAGATGATTTTCTTTTTGTGATCTAAGAGTTATATGCAAAGTTTCTGAGCTCTTCTGTCCATTCCCTTTCTTTTTACTAATAAAAATAATCCAATCACCAGCTCTACCTTCTTTAGGTAAGATAGTAATGGACACTTCTAAAACATTGGCTGATTATATGAATTTTAATGGAGCCTAAGCCATCTCATCCTCAACAATCTTAGATCAAGAAATATTCATTTCTAATACAACTTCATCCTTTAAAAGGCACTATATCAATCACATTCCTTCTCCTTTATTTGATAATCCACATAGGGCTCATTGATTTTATACACTACTTACATGGCTTCTACTTGTGTTTCTAGAACTTCACTCTTATCATCTGAGTCCAGATTATCTTCAAGACTATTAATGCTATAATTTTCCTCTTTTGGGGGAGTTTCCCTCCACCAAAAGAATCCTAATCTATTCTTAACTATAAAATGATCCTTAGATAGATGACCTATTTCAAAGTATTTATGGTAGTGGAAGGGAAACCCCTCATAATCAAGTGGTTGTTTCCATTTCCATTCCTAAATCCTCAAATCAATATGAGTTGGAAGATTTTATGAAATATTAAGATTGACTAAAATATGGGAAAAAGTAAAATGGTGCATTCATATTGAAGATGGATCTATAGATAAAAATTCTCCCAAAGTATTCCCAATGGCTTTAAATCAACCATTAGTCCATAATTAGAAGGGGAGATGAGGTAATCTAACCCATGTTGGTCTGATTGATTGGGTCAAATGAAGGAAACCTATGCTTGAATTGAAGAAAGATTTGGCCCCAATTATAGATCTTATCATGGAATCTATCTCTTATCCATAACAAGGTTAAAAATAAATACAAAAATTACTTTGGCACAAGAAAATAGTTCTAGGTTACCTTTCATGATGGGCTTCGATTGTTGCTCAATCCATTCCTGAAGCTCAACTAGTGAAGGCAAAAAATAATTTTTTTACAGATCATCCCTCTACTTAAAAACACCTACTCTCATTTTAGAATATTTTTTATGTATTCCCCTTCAAAAGAGATTGAGGGTTTGGATATAGCAGGGTTGATTGTACTCCCAGATTATTTTTTCACCACACTAGTAAAACAAAAAAAAAACCTTATTAATAGATGTAGAACTATGGGAGCCTCTTTGGATAATTTAGGAGCCTTTTTTGGAATAGATACCTCCACTTTATTTATCTTCTAAGTCAAAATAATAGTCCTACTTAGTATAGGTACACCTTTCAAAGCATCCACCATTACATCTGTTGCTACCTCTATAATCACTTTAAAACATGCAACATAGATCTCCCTACATTATATATTTGATGTCTAACAAGTCCCTATCTTAGCAATCAAGACTATTTCAGACCTGTACCCTTAGCATCCCCTATATCAATTAAATTAGATTTTTCTACTATTATAGACTTTAGATCATCATCACCATGTTAAACCTATACCTCCCCTCTCAAACTAGTTTATTACATGTCATGTTCATTTTTGTCCCTACCATGATCCATAGTATCTCCCAATCATGCCACTGACCCTGTAGGGGATGGAAATCTAGTATAGCCTTCCATCGTTAACATAAAATCCATTTATTTATCAATATTTTTACTCTATATATTTATAATTCCATTTTCTAGGTTATTTTTTTGAATGTAAAATGTGGAATTAGAGCTCTAGTCAAAATGTATAGTCACTGCCAAAATATTGAGGGGATTTTATCAAATAAAATATTCAAAGTTTTTGACCAACTAGGAGATAAAGGGGTTATCTAATTATTTATTTAAGGAGGTTAGAAAATAGATTCATTCATCATGAAGGAAATCATAGTGGCTAATTAAAGAAGAGGAGGATGAGAACCTTGTGGAAAACTTGTCACAGATATAGTAGATGTGGAATAGGAATAACAAGAAGATCAAGAGAAAGAGAAAGTAAGATTACATCATCCTTATTTTAACCTTCAAGTGAATATTTGATAATATAATTTTTGAGCTATGTTAGAGGTTCATACATGGATGAGCAAGACTAAATGGGCATTTAGGTTACAAAAGAGTTAAAATCAAGATGACAAGTTGAATTTTATTTTGTAACTTTTGGAGGGGTTGCCCAAATTTGGGGGGATAGATGGATTTTTACAAACCCTTTGGCAAACTTTATTTAATTTTCTAAATCTCTAAAAGCGAAAGTTAATCATAACTAGGATGAACTGTATGATGTCCAACTAATGCATATGTTATATGATGGTATGCTCATGCAAATGTATGCATAAAAAAACAAAGTTTTGGAGTCCATGGAAATATCTCTTTAAATATGGTGTGGAAGATCCATATTTCCAAAATTTAGGATGAAATTCAAATAGAATTAAGGATGTTTAAACTATAGTTTTCTAGAAGGAATATTATCGTAGATACAAGGTTATATAAAATATGATTGATGCCCTTAAAAATATAATGGTATGGATTGATACCCATATATATTTTACATGGGATATGAAAACCAAATTTTGCAGTCCTAAGTTTTTCCCTAAACATGTTGTTATAAACCCATGTTGTAGATGTTGTGAACCATACAACAGGGGTCACATTTGTAACCGAAAAGTATTTTTGTGGTGGAGGATGTGTGTTATTTTGAGATAGATTCATATTAAAATGATGAGGAATATCCTCAAAAACTTGATGTAGATTGTGAACCCAAACATCTACCTCTTACTATAGTAAAAAAAATCAAACCATTTGTGTCACTTTCTAGAATGATAGGGTTGGAATGTTTGGGTAGATTTAAGTTATTTTCCCATGCCAAAAAAGCTAGATTATTTTTCATGGTTGATCCAATAATTACACTTAATAGAATAGATAATAAACAAGTCAAAATATAAGACTTTCATTTGGATAGTTTTGAACATTTCCCTATTCAGATTCTATGAAACTAAATTATTTATACAAGATGTAGATGGATATCTTTACCTTCGGGGCCTCATAACTAAAAAATAGCATTAACACCATGTTAGGGGTGGTTATTAACATTTAGGAACATGTTATTGGCATTTGAATACACACGATTCAGACAAGATCACCCATTCCGACCTCAAGTCAACATTTCCCTATAAGGTAAACATTGTTTTTAGGTAAATTTTGGATAAGCGTAAAACATAAAATGTAATTATTATCCATGAAATAAAAAATGGTCATGTGCATGTTAAAGTCATTTGATTTCACTCTGAATCCCTCAAATCTCAAATTATTGATGAACTCATGGCAAGGTTTCAATGATCAGTCCTAAAATGCAAATTTTATGTAGTTAAGAGACATGGTCTTTATTTCCAAAAAGCATTTATACTTTCTGACTTTTTATTCAAAATACATCCTTTTCAAAACCTTGAGATCTACAATTTACATGAATTAACACTTCTATGGCCTCATAATCCATGCGAATACCATTTTTTGTAATAATTCCATCCTCGAGCAACATTAACAAGAAATGTTGTCAAGATGCAAACTATAGTTGGATATATATATATATATATATATATATATATATATATATATATATATATATATATATATATATATATATATATATATATATATATATATATATATATATCTTTTAAACCTAGTGGATGAACACTGGAATCAAAACCATGTTAGGGGTGGTGACTAACATTTAATATTACATTCTTAGCATTTAGGTACACTCAGTTAGGAGACAAAGCACCTATTCAAGCCTCTAGATGGAATTTTCCTAGATAAGGTAAAACTTCTCTTAGCTTCTCTTAGCTTAAACAATATGGAGTTATCTACTAATTTTACCAACCATGTGAAGGTGGAAGATAATTTTTCACAACTAACCTATAAAAAATATGTTAATATGTAATACCTAAGAAATAAATAAAATTTGATAAAAGTAAACACATTTGCATTTGAGAAGTCAACATACATTGGGAGTTAAATCTAAAGAACCACTAAGATCATATTTATTATTTATAGTAGTAAGAGTTATTTCATGATGATATTTATGAACCTTTAATATAGTCCTTTTTAATGGCCTACCCATACATTTATGAAATTGAACATTTTTTGCAACAACCAGATTTAAATAATTGAGTATCTTTTTATGTACTTCATAGTCTTAAAACAACAAAACATTTGATTTTTTTATAGGATAATGTCAAAGCCAAGTTCTAATAACCACCACAGACATAGTGGGATAGTGAATGTTTTCCCCATTTTTGATCGTAGAAGTCAATTTCTATTTTTCTTATGCACACCATCACGAGTAGTAGTTTATCCTCTCCTTGTTATTGCCATCTATAATAACTACATAAACATGCCCTAGTTTTAAAAATGAAACATGATTTAATAACATGACCTAATATATTTACTAAATTGAGTACATGAAACACATTAAATATATGGTACCTAGTTTCATTAGATCGAATACATGGTTAAAGTCATGTGATGATGTTAGTTATGTAAATTGAAATACTGGTGGAACATGATAAGTGTCAATTGGAACTAGATGCATACAAATCCATTCATCCACCTATTCTTGTAACTCACACTCATTCCAAATGAAGTTAATGCATGCAGAATAAAAAATTGCCATGTGCCTTATATGAACCATCCAAGAACCTATGTTTGAGATACAAAATGAGTTTAACTCACTTGATCTTGTTATTTTCATATAATCTTCATAGCTTGACATTTTTTTTTGTTCCATCATCTATAAATATCTACAAATAGTGGACATTTATTGAGCACCATGGCCCATATTTTCATTACACCATTTAACTAAGTTTTTTGCATTTGTCAAATTAGTGACCTCTTCAAAATTGAAATCCTATTTTGCAAGCATTCTTTTGACACATGTTCTTACACCATCACGTTCCCCTTTTCCATGTCCTACTTTAGTGAAACTCTATATATATTTTACACCAATGGTAAAATGCATCCTGCTCAGCCAATAAAACATATGTGCATTCTTAGATTATGACATGAAGTTATCTAATAGAATATAATGTTTATTTATATTAATGTTTCATTATCTCAACTTGTCATAATGTGTTTGATCATCGCTAACACAAAAGTTGTACTCCCTTATTAGTTTCTTTTATCATACTCTATCTATCAAGTGAATACATGAATGCTATATGCATAAAAAAGGAATCCTGTATTGAATTACAGTACTGTGAATGAACCTCTCTTTATGGTTCTAATGTGTAATATTATACAAATTCAACTACTAAAATAATAGTACCAAGTGGGAATGTGTCCTATTTTGAATTGTTCATCTAGCCATCAAGATCTATGTGTATGCCTTGCATACTCATATACACTTTCCTCCCTAAAATTATCCATAAATTTGGAAATAGGTATTTATTCTATAACACACTTCCACCTTTAATATTCATTTCCATACTTTAATTCATATTTTACATGTTTATTTTTACTAAAACCAACCAATTCTTGTCCAATTCCATATGTAATATCCTTATGGTTATAATTTTTCAATTTTAGCAATCCACCACAAATGTTACAAGTTCCATTCAAACATGCCTTGTTATAAATTTTTTTGTCCATCTTGTGTATGATCTTTGTGATAAAATGTTTTGAATTCCCCTCTTTTGAGTGGAGTTGTTGAATATGTGCAAGAACTATACTTAAAATAAAAATTTCTAAAAAATGAGTGTTAGTCAGAGCATATATATATATATATATATATTCAATATAATGTGCATAAATAGCATAGTAATGTGAGATAATCTGGGAATAAGTTTTTAATTTATGATACATGTCATGTATATAATTCACAAGGGTGTCAAGATAGATATAAAAATGTATGTAACAATAAACCTGAGTAATAACTGCATAGCTACCTAGGGAGGTGGGGCATGATGTCCATCACAACATCCAATTAGGAAGGGGAGATGTATGAGGTCCCTCATGGGATATAAAATGGGAGTGTGTGACAAGCAAGAGAAAAGTCTCATGTTCAAGATGCATATAATAAATCATACATACAACATACACGTAGGCCAAGGGGACACAATACAAAGGACATGGGAACATTTCACTATTTATAAAAAAAATTATGACATACAAGGACATATTAAAATGTCCACATATACAATCAGGAGGGCACACACAAGGACATGGAAACATGTCCAAAGTATACATACTATGAAAATAAATGGTGTAGAGCAAAAGAGAAATGGCATATTAGAATTCCATTAAATATTAGAAGCATAGACATACAATCAATAGTAAATTAGGAAGGCAAGAAATGAAAGTATGTATGAATATTTGATACAAATATATGTAAGATACAAGATGTATATATACTGAGTTTAAATTAACTATAGTAGCCAAAAAATATAAGTAATTATAACATAATAAATATCAAAATATAACAATGCTAGATATGTGATGTAAAGGATAAAAAATGTAACCTGGTAATCAAAACTATGTATCGAGTGCCCCCATATGGACAAATGTGTCAAATGAAGAACTTTTGTATTTATGCATCCACCCTTAGTGTGTAGATAATAACAAAAATGGATCAATGTAGTGGACCTGAGTCCTATAGATATTTGAAAATACTCAACAAGAACAAGTGATAAATCTATGTATGATAGAATTGACTATACTAAGATAACTAGTTTATGTAGTGTATGGAAAATATAAGAAATGTAAACATGGCAATGCATACAATCTATAATTTCATATTTTATGAGTAAATATTTGAATGTTTTTATGTTTTTGAAATATTGTATTATTTTTGGATTGTTTGGATATAAGCTATGTACAAACAACATGGAAATTAAACTATATACAAGGAGAAAGAGATAAAGAAAGTATGTACAATAAAGGAGGTACGATACTAACTGGTGAGTCTCATGGGAGACTAACTATCAATGTGAACTATGTCAAATATAGGAATGGTAATCTCTTATGTGGTGTGATTGATATGCTATAATTGAATAATATTGCAATATACATTTTAGTATTGTTCATAATAAAAATCATAATAATCATAAGAACCTAGAATGCTAAAGGGAATTGCCTCATATTGTGGAGTTGACCTTTTTGAATTGTGCTTTAGAATATTGATTGTTATTTTTCCCTTTGAAACTATATTTATTATAGACATATGGTGCTTTGGAGGCTTTTTTGATAGAAAGCCTTGTTTTTGAATGCTTGTTGGCTTAACCTGGTCTTGAATTTGTAACTAAAGTTCTTATTCTTTTTGTAACATTTCCTATGTATCTGAACTTTTTCCCTTGACAAAATCTTTGAATGATTTGCCTTATGGTGTTCAATAAATCATAAACCTTGATAACCAACATTATCAATAGCTATAATAAGAGTAGTGATGCCTTCGGTTTACTTGCCCAAACCTTGACCATGATAATCAAATTATTGTAGATATCTTTGACCAAACCCATACTAATTTAAAAGTTGATCCTCATTTTGTAGAGGATATTTGCATCTTTTACTTTATTTACCTATGCTTGTTTTACTATTTCTTGATCTTATTATCTTTTGTGAAACTTTTGTTGTTCTAAGTTATACTTTGACAACCTTTTTTGTACTATTTATAAATTTAACCCTTTTTAAATTTGTATATATGCCATTGTATGTTGTTTGGATGAAGTGTCATTGTGTGATTCATCTACATCCATTATTTGTTGTATTTTCCTTTTCAATATTAAATAGGAATTAGTGTGGTTCACATGTACTCTATGACATTCACAATAATTTATGGATCTCCTTACTAGGTGTAGAGAAGGTAGGTTGATCAACTTAACTTTAATCATTTCCTTGAGAATCTCACTTGAAATATTATTAGAACCTTGTAATATATTTGAAGCTCTTATAATATCTATACATTGTTCTGTAATCTATGATATGGATATGAAAGAGTGATAGGTACAATTATGATAGATGTAGATGTATATACATGATGAATACTATCATATTATGAAGACTTTGTACATGTAATTTAATTTACTAATAATGTGACATATTCACTTAATATCTGATTTTGATTATATAAGTATGATGTTAGCTTGCTCATACTGATAATTTGATCCCTTAGAGTCTTACAGGTGTAAACCCTAGTTTCTTCTAATTGAACATGTAAGCACACAACTTGTAGGAGATATGTGTGGATAGGTTGAGTATCACCATTAGTAACAATAGTTTAAGTTGTTTCATCTTGTGGAGAAGTGATATCTTAGACCTGGTTAGATGGAAAGTAACTATCACCCTCATGGAGATGAGGAGGAGAAGGAGATTCATTCCTATGCATAAAACATGACATTAAAACTTGAATCATAGTTTTTAGATTATGTACTAAATCTTTTATGTGTGTAAGGGTTTAATTCTTAATGGAATTCCACATAGGAGAAAGATATGACATATATTTGAATTTATTTAAATCATCATGTACATATATGTTTAGGTCATCACTAAATTCATTCCAAATGAAAGGAAACAAACATGCAAAGGAGAAGATACAAAACATTGCATCAAAAAGTATTTAAATTCATCTATCATTTTTATCATGATTAAATATGAAATATAAATATGGATGAGGTTCTTATAAGGATGGAAAAAAAACCATGGGGTTATCTAAGGTTAGAGTTTGTGAAATATTTGAAGTAAGTTGGGTTCACCAAATGCTTTAACCTTTTAGGACTTAGTGTAAGAAATTATTATGTATGTTAAAGCGCTGAGTATAGTAAATTAAGGTAATAATATGTAATACATATAGCCACTAATCTATTATAGAATTAACAAACTTTGACCTTTTTAAGAATAACAATAAATAATGTATGTAATAACTTAGCAAGAAAATGACTGAGACAAATGATCTAGAGGATGAAAACTCAGTTAGAGGCTAGTTTGAGTGTCAAAAATAGGATCTTGATGCCATAAATACTCATATATACTAGAAACCTAATTGGATAGCAGTGTCCTAATTGAATATGCAGTGCTAGTGTCACTATTTTGGTGGTAATGTCTTTTATGCAAGATTGTCTAGAGTTTTTAGGTACACTTATGTCTGGATCTATGAGGTATGTTCATGTATGCATGAGTTATAAAAATATGTATATTTACCTATTTTGACTAAATTTATGAGTAAACCCTAATACTCCATGTTTCTAAGGCATCTATTTGATATAAGCTAAAAAGTGTGTTTGTTAGTGGGATAGGCTAGACTTCTTCAATACTTTGCTATGCTGAGACTTTCCTACATACCAATATTCTAAAAACGGATCAAGACCAATGTAGTTCTCTCCACCTAAGTGTTTGTGAAAGTGTAAGTGAATCTACTATGATAATTGACTTGAGTGATTTGAATGTGCTTGAGAATGAAAATCTAGGTAATTTGAGCTTATGAATGCTATGTATGATAATATGTAGAAGTAGGGTAGAATGTGGAATTATAACCTTAATTGTGAAAAAATTGTTCTAAGTTTGCATATGTATTTGGATTGTGATTTCCACCTAGTGATTATACGGTTAAAAGTCATGTATATATACTATTTTAGTGCTTGTACATGAGCTAAAAGAGGTATAGGCCAACCCTATGAGGTCTAAGATTTAAAATAATATCCATTTATGAAAAGATGAGGGAAAGGATAGTAACACCATTATTGGGACACTAGCACCATGTGGCGGTATTATCCTTATTATGGTGCTAGTGTCCAAGTGGAAGAACACTAGGCACAAAGGGCTAGGATGTAAGAATGAAGGTCTATGACTCCTTTAGGAGTGACCAAGGATGCTTTTGGACAACATAAATGTTGGGTATGAAAAAGGATCTATGATAGGTCTAGGGTTAATCTAGGGATAGGAAGTCTCAAGTAGCACCCTTAGCACTAAAATACCAATTTTAGGTGATTATAGAATATTTTCATCTCTAATATTATTCAAGCTTTAAGGACATAACATGCTTAGGACTAAAAAAAGTGGATTCAAAATAAAATATATATATATGTTAATTTTTTAAAATCACCATTTCATGATACAAAATGAACTTCCAATACTAGTTTTAGGTGATTACATAAGCTTTTTATTTTTAATACTATTCAATACTTAGAGACAAAATATGTTTAGAACTAAAAAAATGGATTTAAAATTAAAAATATAGATGATATTTTTAAAAATCACCATTTCATGATACAACATGAAGTTCCAATGCTCATAAGGGTAATAAAATAAAAATTATATAAAATTTGATCCATGTCCATGAAATCAAAGAAAATATAAAATGCATATCAATAATAAAAAAATAAGAAAAACTAGGAACACTGTCTTTTGAAATCCTTAATAAAATATGAATCATCTTACGCTTCATGAAATTGAATTTTGTTGTTTATTTTATTGATAAAAGAATTAAAATAATTACTAAACATTTTATTCTTGAACCAATCCATCTCTAATATTCTAAACAACATCATAAACTACACTAGGTCCATGTAGCATGAATATTGATGAAGTTTTAGAATGTGCTTAGTCTCTTTCACTGTATCAAAACATTGTGTGATCAACACCTTATCCATCACATCCTTTGCACTTATGATAGTCACATTATCTAATAATGCAAGGACACAATTTCTCTCTCAACCCATCCATAATTTCTTTCCTTTGTCGACTAATATCTAGCACTAAAAGATACTTTGATTCCATTTCACCTTCTACTTGCTTAATTTTTAAAAATTTCTCTAACTCTAATCTTTCTTGTGTTGAGAATCTTGTTCTTTTAGTGGATATGGAAATAACATTTCAAAAAATAATAAAACATAAATAAATTGTGAAATACAAAGGTGTATATGATAAAAATATCAAAATAAAACAATATGAATGATTTACTTCCAAGTAAAACAAATCACATTGACTTTTGTTTAAGGAATAATTCTTGCCTTCATTTATATCATTCATTGCTTTACTCAGATAAATCAATAATGAAATTAAATGGGATCAAAATCACTGACATTTTTGATCTCCTCTTTAACAACTTTAACAACCTCACTCTTCTTCTCAAAAACATCATAGAGGTTGATTCATGGTATATTTGATCAGATAACTATAAATAAAAAATGGAAATAAGATATGTAATTGTTACTAAAGGAAAGGTAGGAATTTAGATCAATTGGGTATTAATCCCATTTCATGTTTCATTATAGATTTGAAGATTTCATATTCCATTAAGGTTTCAATGAATGTTTTTTTGAAATATTGTGTAAGAATTTTTACTAGCTAGAAGCACAACAACAATAATAATATTACCACCACCACCACCACTAATAATAATAATAATAATAATAATAATAATAATAATAATAATAATAATAATAATAATATTATTATTATTATTATTATTATTATTATTATTATTGTGAACAATAATATTGATAATAATATAATTACCAATAGAGACAATAATAAATGTAGTAATAACATTAAAAATAATAAATATAGTGAAAACAACAACAACAACAACAACAACAACAACAACAACAACAACAACAACAACAACAATAATAATGAAAATAAATGGAGTAATAAAATTAAAAAAGATACCAATAATTGTAATAACCATAACAATAATAATTATAATATTAATAATAACAGTGGTTTGGGCCCCAATAAAAAAAGGGTTATAGATGATGGGGAAAACTAGTTGGTTGTTAACTTGTTGAATCTCTAATTGGACAAACACGCATTCAATGTCCTTAAAAGAGGATTAGGTTTTCATATAACTTCCTCTTCTATTCCTAAATAATATATTCTTGTCGGTATAGCTAGTATGCTAAGAAACCTTCCACATGACATCAAAAATAAGGCTAGACAGGACTGTAAGATTGCATTTCAACATGCCAAACCTCAACCTAAAAACATATATAGAGAGTAATGGAGAGATATCACCAAATTCAAAAAAAATAAAGACATAGTGATCCTCAAATCAGATAATGGTAATGCCATTATCATCATGAACTGAGGAGATTATGATGCCTAGATGGTAGGATACCTCCATAGTAGTGGTAGTTAATGAAAAATTGGCCATAACCTTGTCTCTTAGATTCTTAAGAATCTAGGTAAAGTTATAAAATCTTATTCTCCACATGAATCCATCAAGAAGAATATTATCCCCAAAAAGGATGTTAGCCATAGGGTCTATGGTCCTCCAAAAAACCACAAGGAGGACAATCCTTTAAGACCTATTGTCAAAACCAAAAACTGTTTGACCTATGGCCTTGCTAGCTACATGGCCAAAAAATTAAAAATGCATAGTAGGAAATGATTCCTCCTTTATCCATGATTCAACAATTTTCTTTCAATTTTTGAAGGATCAAAAGTTGAAAAAATATGATTTGGTAGTTAGCTTCAATGTTGTGTCTCTCTTTAGCAAGGTATTTATTGACAAGGTGGTAGATTTAGTAAAAACCCTCACATATGAGGAAATATCCAAGCTAGTATCCCTATGTCTTAATTCAATTTTTTAGAAAGGTGTGATCTATGAATAATGCAAATGTATGGCAATGGGTTCACCTCTCTCCCCAGTTATGGGCAACCTTTTTATGGAGAGTTTAAAAGAAAGAGCTTTCCACTCTTTTCTAGTTAAACCCAAATGGTGCATGAGGTATGTAAATTAATGATACTAACTTGTGCTCGCTGTATGATAGGGAAATTCTTAAATAATTCCACTACCACCTAAACAAAGTTTTTCATAGTATAAAATTCACCAAAGAGATTGAAACTAGAGGTAGCCTAACCTTCTTAAAATATCCTTTTTTTCCACAATGAGGATGGATCTATAGCTATAAGTTTTTTTTGAGAATTACTTACACTGACCTTTACCTTCATGCCTCTTTACACCATCACACTAAGAATATTTTTTTGGAGAGGAAGGAGAATTTGGCACTGGCTAAACACTCTTGCAAAACCAAGCACACCATTCATATTGAGGATGCCAAGATTTTTTTGGTTGAAAAACTTTAAAAAAAACACAAATTAAGGGAAGAGATCGAGATTTTTAACATCATAATAAAATTAACAGAGATGATGGGTTAGTAATTAGTCATATGTGGAGACCAAATCTTAAAAATTTAGGAGGTCAAACTTATTAAGTGTGTATTAATAAAAGTTCAACATAATTTGATTAAATTTAAGCTATCCATTTATTAAAAAATCAACATGGTTTGGTAACAACCAATGTTTTGATAAGATTATAATTGTTTACAATTTTGACTTGATTAGTTTTTTTGACTAATAAGTAACATGATTATTGGTTTATATTATTAGCATGTTGAATATCTAATTCTATTTTCAACGTCTCATTTCTCTAGTAAGAGGTGGACTCTTAATTAGGATAATGGTCCCTAAGGTAACTGTTACCAACTCTTGGCTCAATGGGAATCATGGTTTTTCCCCTATTGATGTAAGGCTTGGTTTTTTTTCACACATATCTATTGATTTATCTTGATGGTGGATTACAGATGCTGATCCAAAGTGTTGATAAAAAACTCTCACATAGTATTCCAGAAAATCATTCATTCAATCGTATTTCATTATTTGAAATTTTTAGGTCAGTGTTTCTTTTCTCTAATTGTCTTCCATAGAATAAATCAAACCAAAGTAAACATAATATAATTATTTGTCATTCCATTGCTAAGTTGTCCATATTAGAGTCATCTTAGTTTTAAAGTTTTCATTTCCTTATAATTAACCACGTGTGGGATAAATTTTAGCATCAAATACATAAGTTTGAGTTCAACCCCTTATGTCACTCATATTATAAAAGGAATCACCTCCTTTCTCTCTAAGTGCATGGTATTAAACAAAAGCCACTACCATCATAAAAACATTATCTTATAACAATTAAAAGAATGACCCTCAGACTAAAAATGTGTTTATGAAAAAAAATCATTGTAAAGTAAACACCTATACCTTAGTCTTTGTTTCACAACAAACATCTAATTTCAATACCCTAAAGGAAAGATGGCCCCAAATTTGGTGCCCAAAATTTTAGGGAAGACAATAGAACCTTGGTTCTATCACTTATTCATACCGCCCAAATCTCTTTCATGTCCATTGTTTACACTAGTATTACTTCTACATCAATAATTCTATTAAATATTATAAATAATTTATAATAATATATATTTTTGTTATATAATATATATATATATATATATATATATATATATATATATATATATATAGTATAATAAATTTATTATTATTTATAAATTTCTTATTATTAATTTGGAGCATATTTTGTCCTATCTAATCCATGTTTAGTATACCATTATTGTTGTTGTAGATATGAAGTGTTGTTTAGAGCCTACTCTTATTTCCCTTCACCATCACTAACCAACGCACCCTCAAAACTTTCCCACTTTCATGTTTTGTATGGTTTTTCCCTTCTCGACCACTTCAACATTGCTCAAGTTAATAGTGGAAAAAAAGTCTCCTCCAAACACAACTCATTTCCAAATCATATGAAGGAACACACCACCTCATACTTTCCACTATCAACTCCAAAAAAAAAATTAAATTATTATTGGTTAATGCTTCATGCACAAAAAGTGAGATGATGTTAATGTTCAAGGATTTAAATTGATGTATGATATTGGATTTATACTCTTTCATTTTCCCAAACCCTACTTTACTAAAACAAAGAATTGCATCCTTTCCAAAATGACTTGAACTTCTAGGGAATTTACTAATCACATATTCTATGTCTTCATTGCATTGTTGCCATTAGGTATAGTAACAATCAAATATATTTCTTTATAAGGACCATATGGATGACACAAGGTTTGAGCAAAATTAACATCTCCATAAAACATTTTGAGTGCAACTTGAAATAGTTTTACATCATATGATTTTATCAAGTTGAATACCAAAACCAAAAAAGTACAATGTGATCAACTGGGCATCAATTTTTTTGCATGTCTTCTAAAAATAAAATAAATTAAAGGAATAATTAATGGAAAAGAAAAATAATGGTAAGGTTAAAAATGGAATTTTATTAATAGGTATATATTAAAAAGATAACTGAAAATATTTTTTATTAAAAAGTAAGAAACATCACTTATAAATTTTATTTATCACATTCTAAAAAAATGATATAATTCACACATAAAATCTCAAATAGATTTTTTATTGTCTTTATTTTGAACATATTGAATAATAAGTGTAAAAGTGTTATGATCAAGTTAAACAACTTTGAACTAAGTAGCCTCTGTGTTAGACAAATAAATTTAGGAAATGATTGAATGAAGGATACTATAGAGAGGGGAAGTGTGAATAGAATATCCCCATGTTTCAGAAATATGACCTTATTATTAACGTAAGAAAAGCATTAATATCCTTGTGACATCACCAAATATATATTTTACATCTTTATTTTGAGGTCATTATTCTGTAAGAAATTATATCTAGATAATACCAAGAGTCTAAATTTTTAGAATTTCAGCTCGTACGTATGGAGTTTAAAGTCACTATCTAGAAAAAAATAGGAACAGGGTTTGTTTCTAAGCACATGAACAATTTTATTAAATTATCATTATTTCATAACTAGAACCATTTCATAACCATGAATTTATGTTTTTAAAGTGGTTCCATGCAAGGGGGCCTCATAAATTTCTTTAGCCACCGTAGATGACTAACTTTAAGAGTATTATGATTTTTGGTAGATCAAAATGAAAATGTTGTTTTGTTCATAGGATGTATTGAATATAGTGGAAAATAGATTTGTATAACATATAGAACAGATAGCCTACCAAGATTTAACATAAGCTGAGAAGGACATTCTTAGAGAAAACAACAAGAAGGATGTAAAAGCCCTATTTTTAATTCAACATACAATGGATGAGTCTATCTT